>ML663010.1:15908044-16092982 GCA_007570785.1 Antilocapra americana | reverse complement strand
TTCTCCATTGTATATTCTTGCCTCCTTTGTCAAAGATAAGTTGTCCATAGATGCGTGGATTTATCTCTGGGCTTTCTATTTTGTTCCATTGATCTATATTTCTGTCTTTGTGCCAGTACCATACTGTCTTAATGACTGTGGATTTGTAGTATAGCTTAAAGTCAGGTAGGTTGATTCCTCCAGTTCCATTCTTCTTTCTCAAGATTGCTTTGGCTATACGAGGTTTTTTGTATTTCCATACAAATTGTGAAATTATTTGTTCTAATTCTCTAAAGAAGACCTCTGGTAGCTTGATAGGAATTGCATTGAATCTATAGATTGCTTTGGGTAGTATACTCATTTTCACTATATTGATTCTTCCAATCCACGAACACGGCACATTTCTCCATCTGTTTGTGTCCTCTTTGATTTCTTTCATCAGTGTTTTATAGTTTTCTATATACAAGTCTTTTGATTCTTTAGGTAGAAATACTCCTAAGTATTTTATTCTTTTTGATTCGATGGTGAATGGAATTGTTTCCATAATTTCTTTTTCTGTTTTTTCATTGTTAGTGTATAGAAATGCCAGGGATTTCTGTGTGTTGATTTTGTATCCTGAAACTTTGCTATATTCACTGATTAGCTCTAGTAATTTTCTCATAGAGTCTTTAGGGTTTTCAATATAGAGGGTCATGTCATCTGCAAACAGAGAGAGTTTTACTTCTTCTTTTCCAATCTGTATTCCTTTGATTTCTTTATCTGCTCTGATTGCTGTGGCCAAAACTTCCAAAACTATGTTGAATAGTAGTGGTGAGAGTGGGCACCCTTGTCTTGTCCCTGATTTCAGGGGGAATGCTTCCAGTTTTTCACCATTGAGGATAATGTTTGCTGTGGGTTTGTCATATATAGCTTTTATTATGTTGAGGTATGTTCCTTCTATTCCTGCTTTTTGGAGGGTTTTTATCATAAATGGATGTTGAATTTTGTCAAAGGCTTTCTCTGCATCTATTGAGATAATCATGTGATTTTTATTTTTCAATTTGTTAATGTGGTGTATTACATTGATTGATTTGCGAATATTGAAGAATCCTTGCATCCCTGGGATAAAGCCTACTTGATCATGATGTATGATTTTTTTAATGTGTTGTTGGATTCTATTTGCTAGAATTTTGTTAAGGATTTTTGCATCTAAGTTCATCAGTGATATTGGCCTATAGTTTTCTTTTTTTGTGGCATCTTTGTCGGGTTTTGGAATTAAGGTGATGGTGGCCTCATAGAATGAGTTTGGAAGTTTACCTTCCTCTGCAATTTTCTGGAAGAGTTTGAGTAGAATAGGTGTTAGCTCTTCTCTAAATTTTTGGTAGAATTCGCCTGTGAAGCCATCTGGTCCTGGGCTTTTGTTTTTTGGAAGATTTCTGATTACGGTTTCAATTTCTGTGCTAGTGATGGGTCTATTAAGATTATCTATCTCTTCCTGGTTTAGTCTTGGAAAGTTGTACTTTTCTAGGAATCTGTCCATTTCATCCAAATTGTCCAGTTTATTTGCATATAGGTGCTGATAATAGTCTCTTATGATCCTTTGTATTTCTGTGTTTTCTGTTGTGATCTCTCCGTTTTCTTTTCTAATTCTGTTGATTTGGTTCTTCTCCCTTTGTTTCTTGATGAGTCTGACTAATGGTTTGTCAATTTTATTTATCTTCTCAAAGAACCAGCTTTTGGATTGGTTGACTTTTGCTATGGTCTCTTTTGTTTGCTTTGCGTTTATTTCTGCCCTGATCTTTAAGATTTCTTTCCTTCTATTAGACCTGGGCTTCTGCATTTCTTCCATTTCTAGTTGCTTTAGGTATAAAGTAAGGTTATTTATTTGATTTTTTTCTTGTTTCCTAAGGTGAGCTTGAATTGCTATGAACCTTCCCCTTAGCACTGCTTTCACAGTGTCCCATAGGTTTTGGGCTGTTGTGTTTTCATTTTCCTTCGTTTCCATGCATAACTGAATTTCATTTTTGATTTCTTCTGTGATTTGTTGGTTATTCAGCAGTGTGTTGTTGAGCCTCCATATGTTGGAGGTTTTGAATGATTTTCTCCTGTAATTGATATCTAATCTCACTGCATTGTGATCAGAAAAGATGCTTGGGATGATTTCAATGTTTTTGAATTTACCAAGGCTAGATTTATGGCCCAGGATGTGATCTATCCTGGAGAAGGTCCCGAGTGCGCTTGAGAAAAAAGTGAAATTCCTTGTTTTGGAGTGGAGTGACCTATAGATATCAATTAGGTCTAGTTGGTCTATTGTATCATTTAAAGTTTGAATTTCCTTGTTACTTTTCTGTTTAGTTGATTTATCCATTGGTGTGAGTGGTATATAAAATCTCCCACTATTATTGTGTTGTTGTTGATTTCCCCTTTCATACTAGTTAGCATTTACCTTACATATTGTGGAGCTCCTATGTTAGGTGCATAAATATTTATAATTGTTATTTCTTCTTCCTGGATTGATCCTTTGATCATTATGTAATGTCCATCTTTATCTCTTTTCACCGCCTTTATTTTAAAGTCTACTTTATCTGATATGAGTATTGCCATTCCTGCTTTCTTTTGGTCTTTATTTGCATGGAATATCTTTTTCCAGCCTTTAACTTTCAGTCTATATATGTCCTTAGATTTGAGGTGGGTCTCTTGTAGGCAACATTTATAGGGGTCTTGTTTCTGTATCCAATCGGCCAGTCTTTGTCTTTTGTTTGGGGCATTCAGCCCGTTTACATTTAAGGTAATTATTGATAAATATGATCCTGTTGCCATTTCTTCTATTTTATTGTTTTGGATTCTAGATTATATATCCCATCCGTGTTTCCTAACTAGGAAAGATCCTTTAGCATTCGTTGTAGGGCTGGTTTGGTATTGCTAAATTCTCTCAATTTCTGCTTGTTTGAAAAACTTTTGAATTCTCCTTCAAATTTGAATGAGATCCTTGCTGGGTACAGTAATCGGGGTTGTAGCTTGTTTTCTTCCATGACTTTAAGAATGCTCTGCCATTCCCTTCTGGCCTGAAGAGTTTCTATTGAGAGATCAGCTGTTATCCTTATGGGATTCCCCTTGTGGGTTATTTTTTGCTTCTCCCTCACTGCTTTTAATATTTGGTCTTTGTATTTGATATTTGTTAATTTGATTAATATGTGTCTTGGGGTGCTCCCGCTTGGGGTTGATTCTATTTGTGACCCTCTGTGTTTCTTGGACCTGAGATGTTATTTGCTTTCCCAATTTAGGGAAATTTTCCACCATAATTTCTTCAAGAATTTTTTGTTAATTTAGTACTTTTATAGTACTTGCTTTTAAACAAGTTCAGGAACTGTTTCTGATTCACTCTTTTTTTTTTTTTTTGTAAATTTATTTATTATTATTATTTTTTTTATTATTGTTTTTGCCATACATTGTCATGATATCACCATGGGTTTACATATGCTTCCCCTCCGGAACCCCCCCCTTCCCTCTTAAATAGCAAAAATGTAATGTGAAACAATCACTACGATCTTACACAAGAGACTTGAGGTTACAAAGGTTAGAAGCTGTCCCTGGGTCAACACAACTTCTTTACTCATGGTGGCTAACACTATACTGAGATCAATTTCCAGGACAATATTTATGGTCAGGTTTTAATGTTCTTTCTAATGTTGAGTGACACTAAAATAATATACTGTAAACAAATAGGTGAAATCTTACCATAATCTCACTTTCAGAGTGTACTGTTAATTCTAAATTTCCATAGAGATAGTCAAAGTATTTATTTTAGATCCAGTATTTCAAATATTTTCATGTTATACTGTTCTCTAACTTGCTTACATTGCTCTTCTTTGATTTCTTTTATATCTTTTATCGATTCTAGAAAACAGATTTCTAATAAAAAAAATGTGAAAAAGAAAACCTCTTAAAAAAACAGAAAGAGTGCCACTAATCTTGTACCTCAAAAGTAACATTTTGGTTTATATCTTTCCAAATGTGTTTTATATTATATGTACACACCCACTACACATACTTATATACTTTTATGTATGTGTGTGTATGTATTTTCAAAAATGGGATTGTACTTTTTCTTCTGCATGCTTATTTCATATCTTCATACACTACCACTCACCATTAGAAGATGCTAAAATGTTACTCAACATTAAAACTTGACCTTTTATTTCTGCATCATTTCTAACAAGTAGTAATGTACACTAAAGAAATTTCTAGGTTTTCTCTACGGGTATGCTTTGTTTCAATAAGTAATTGTTTTTCATCAATTTATATATATTTGTGTCAGTGTATCTTTAGGATAGAATACTAGAATTGAAGATGCTGTGTGAAAGGAAACAAACCCATGTAAAGTTTGAAATTGGAAGGTCATGACCTTGCAAACTATTGTACTAATATTTGTTCATATTTATATGAATGCCTTTTTTCCTGCAATCTCATCAATACTCTTCAAAAATGGTACCTCATTATTGTTTTAATTTACATAGAGTTGGTTTATGAGTGCTGTCAAAGATCTTGTATTTATGTTATATTTCATCTTCTGTAACTCTATTCTACCTCTCTTCATTTTCGTCTTATTTTTTTTTTCTCCCTCTCTGGTGTCTATTTTTTTAATTTATTTTAAAAGTAGAGGAACCTAGAGCCTCTTAGACAGAGTAAAGTAAGTCAGAAAAAGAAAAACAAACATCATATATCAGCACGTATATGTGTGGCAACCCACTCCAGTGTTCTTGCCTGGAGAATCCCAGGGACAGCGGAGCCTGGTGGGCTGCCGTCTAGGGGGTCGCTCGGAGTGGGACGCGACTGAGTGACTGAGCAGCAGCATGGAATCTAGACCAGCGGTACTGATGAAGCTATTTGCAGGGCAGGAATGGAGACACAGACACAGAAATCAGATTCTTCTTGGGTTTTTATAAGTTCTCTTGTTATCTTAAAAGCCTGGATTACCTCCAACAATACTTTCTTTTTTATTTTACATTTAAATTACAGATTTTTCCTTCATTTAAAAAATTTTATATACTGTGATGGCTTTGAGCGTTTTGATTTTCTGTCATAACATTAAATTTTTGCTCTATATAGTACCTAGACTTAATGTCACACTAAAATTAACCACACCCATTCTGAGATTCATGAAATAATTCTCTAACATTTTCTTTTAGGATTTTTAAGGCTTTATTTATTTATTTTTTAATTTTAAAATCTTGCATCTTTATGGACTTATCTTTGGTATAAGCTATAAGGTTAATATCTGAGTAATTTTCATGTCCAAATGTAATCAATACTAATCCCATTTGTTACTTATTCATCCCATTATGTTTTATTTCCAAAATTTTAAATTTCCTCTACTTGAATAGTTTACTTTCAAAACTAATAGAGATGGTACTAATTCGTTTTGCTTCTTTTCCAATATTGTGTTTTGAAAAATTATTTGTGATGTAGGTATGAGAAGGCAGGTTTAATGAGGCATATAGAATCAGAAGCCTAAAATTTAAAGTTTACTATCTTCAAATGACTCTTCTAATTGTACATATAGGATATGTTTAGCTGTAAACACTTTGCTTACTTCCACTTAATATTTGTGGTATGATTTGAGTCACAGGATTAGGGGATATTCCTGTAGTATATTTCATTGTGGAGTACTTAACTGTATGTCACAGAGTGAAGAGGCCGGTAAAAACTAGTAATTCAGCCCCTGGTCTGAATGCTGACTTACAGTGGTTGAAGATTAAAGAAGAGGCCCAATGGATCACATGATGTAAATTTAATCAAACGTTTAAAATTCAGAGTCAAGAGTTCCAGGGATCAAACCCAGGTCTCCTGCATTGCAAGCAGACTCTTTACCATCTGAGCCACCAGGAAAGCCTGGAGTCAAGGCAACAGGCTGGAATGAAGCGGGGAAGTGTAGCGAAGGTTTGGGTACTAGGATAGCTTTAGTGGGATTCTTTGCATTGGATTAGGCAGAATTAGTGGACACAGTTAAGAGTTCAAGCCAGAGCTATGTCAACAGTTCAGATGAGAAAACTTGGATTCAAGAGTAGTGCACATTATATTGATTTCTGATAGAATGCTATACTGAAATAGGATGCACTGTGAAAGACTGGGGTCATATTTGCATATTTTCAGGATTTATTTGCTTACTTTGGACTGTCTTAAAGGAACAGCCAGGTGGCACTAGTGGTAAAGAACCTGCCTGCCAATGCAGGAGATGCTACAGATGTGAGTTCTATCCCTGGCTCAGGAAGATCCCCTGGAGTAGGAAATGTTACCCCACTCCAGTATTCTTGCCTGGATAATGCCATGGGCAGAGGATCCTGGCAGGCTACAGTCCATGGGGCTTCAAAGGGTTGAACATCACTGGGTGACTGAGCACTAACTAAAAGAATGGCTCATTTTATGGAAGGTAAACTCACTATATAAGACTGCAAGAATACAGAGCAGAAAACAAGGGAATTCCATATCGAACCATGCCTCATCCTTGTTTAGTCTGGAAATTGACCTGCTGGTTTTTTTTTTTTATTGACTGGTAATTTTACACATCATTTTGAGTCTCTGACCCAGTATCTGTCTCCTCTTCTGTTCAATGGACTGACCTCTAAGTACTTTATATCTCAAAGCACCCTTTGAATCAATCTCAGTGCTTTTTATGCCCCTGATGGAACCAGAGGGTTTAGATCGCTGTAGGCTCTAAAGAAGCAATGACTGTCTGTGCACTGACTGCTTCATCTCAGCTTTTGTTGGATGATTCTTGTTTGTGCTTCAAGTTTTGCAAACCACTTCGAGATCCCTCTGGGCTGAAAAAGGCAAGAGTAGTATAAGATATCACTGGCAGTGGTAATAACCTTTTATTTATCAAACACCTTGCTTCCAGGAAGCTCAGAGTGCCTTATGGATGTTATCTCATGAATCCTCCTGACATCCCTATGAGGCCAGGAACAAATACTACTCCATTCTGAGTGGCAAGAGAGAAAACAGTAAGAAGGGAAGGTAGAGAACACAGAAATCTTCAAAGAAGAATGAGGGTAACTCCTAGTAGGGCCATGATATGGTGTATTTTGATAGGCAATGGAAAATCTCTCTTCCCAGCAATGCTCTTTCTATCAGTGTTGACAGCTAACATTGACTGAATGCTTACTATATGCCATATATTTCTTTTAAGCACACTGCTTTTATTAACAAATTGGATCTTCTCAACAGTGCAATAAGATTATTTTGGTCATTTTACAGATGAAGAAAGTATGTACAGAGGAGTTAAGTGACTTGCTCAGAATTACGAAATTTGAGTCAATAATCAAAACAAAATAATCAAATCAAATTTAGCTATTAATCTCAAACTCTTAACTGCTCACTGCACTGTGGAATTAATACTATGTTAAGGTCTGAAGTAAATACGGTGAGTGGTACATTCCTTTGTCTTATGTATGCTTTCACCTGCAAGTCTTTCAAAATACAGGTAGTCTGAGATGTGAGATTTTCAGTCAATATTGACTTTTTTCCTCCTGGAACACTCAAGCAGAGAAGTGAGTAGGTATGATTTTGAACAACCTCCACATCAAGTGATGGAACTTTCAGAAGATTTTCAAGGCAGGCAAGGACAGAAGGGGGCACTAAAATGGGTTTCATGCTTAATATACTTCATGCACAGTGCTAGCTAGGCATTGCATGGAGATTTTCTCATTTCATATTTCCAACAAATCTTTAAGTAGGTAGTAGCATCCTGATTTTGCTCATGAAGAAATGGCAAATTAAGTCACAGAGGAGTAAGTAGCAGAGATCAGATCTGATCAAGGCTCAGGACTTCCAACTTCTGAAATTTCTACTTTTACAAACTATGCTGTCTCACATGGGAAGAAAGCCCAGGTTGGGACCTTGGACCAACTAGGAACTCTGTGCATGAGAAGGAAAAAGAAGAGGAGCTGAAAGGGAAGCTGTTGGTAAGGTAGTAGGCACAGAGTCGTAAGCCTTGGATAGAGAGGAAAGAATTTCAGCTTGGGAGTAGTCAATGATGATGAATATAAGTCAAGACGACTAAAGGCCTAAGCAGTGTCCTTTCAGCAAACAGGTAGTCACTAGGATCTTGAAGCAGCAGAATGATGGGGCAGAATCAGGTTTCAGTGGGTGTTATAGAAAACTGGAATAGAGAAAATAGATTGAGAGATTTAAGATAAAACTTAAAATGAATTAAATAATTTTATGGATTTCTCTGCTTGATATGCATCATCTCCAGGTTTTGCAATGATCCTTTGAGGCTCCATTATTGTTGCTATATTTCTGATGGGAAACCCAAGCACCAAAAATTTGGAAATAGTCTGAGATAATATAGTTGCTGCTGCTGCTAAGTCGCTTCAGTCTGTTTGGCTCTGTGCGACCCCATAGACAGTAGCACACCAGGCTCCCCTGTCCATGGGATTTTCCAGGCAAGAACACTGGAGTGGGTTTCCATTGTCTTCTCCGGAGAGTGTAGTTACCATGGAACAAAGCCAGAATGCAAATCTAGGTCTCATACGTCTTAAGCAGAATCATTTTTTCATCTTTTCCCTCCAGGAGGAATAGAACTGCTCCTTGGGGAAGCCTGCTTGTACTAAACTCTTTTATCGATTGCTAATATTTAGTACCCCTCCGTTTAAGAGGATTAACCTTCCCTGCACTGCTGATGGCCGGTCTGCACATGTCATTTGTTTTTGCCAATTGATGTGAATGAAAGTAACACGTGTGACTTCTGGGCAGCACGCTTTATCAGCTAACTCATAGATCGCTGTGTTCTTTCTCCCTGACCCAAGACCAGCACTGTTGCAGGTGAAGGCTGCTTAGTCAACGTGGATTCCAGGGTGAAGATAATGGGGGTCAGTGTAGCCAGCCTGTGATGGCATGAGAAGTAAACCATTGGTATAAAGTACTGACATCCTGGGGCTGTTAACACCACATCACTCTCTATCCTGAGTGATTTACTGTCTGTGACTGGGAAGAGGGGAAAGAGTGGAAGCCAGAGGTGAAGGCAATTATAACACAAAGGATGTACACCTTGTCACCTTGTTGTTCAATGGCTCAGTTGTGTCCGCCTCTTTTGACCCCCAACATGCCAGATTTCCCTGTCCTTCAGCATCTCCAGGAGCTTACTCAAACTCTTATCCATTGGGTCAGTGATGCCATCCAACCATCTCATCCTCTGTCATTCCCTTCTCCTCTTGCCTGCAATCTTTCCCAGCAGCAGGGTCTTTTCCAATGAGTTGGCTCTTCGTATCAGGTGGCTAAAGTATTGGAGCTTCAGCTTCAACATCAGTCCTTCCAATGAATATTCAGGACTGATTTCCTTTAGGGTGGACTGGTTGGATCTCCTTGCTGCCCATGGGAATCTCAAGAGTCTTCCCCAACATCACGGTTCAAAGCATCATTTTTTCAGTGCTCAGCCTTCTTTATGGTCCAACTCTCACATTCATACATGACTACTGGAAAAACCACAGCTTTGACTATACACATATTTGTTGGCAAAGTAATGTCTCTGCTTTTTAATATGCTTTTTAGCATCTGTCACCTAATCATTATCAAGTCAACTAGGCAGAATATCATAAGATCAAACTCAGTGTCTCAAGAAAAAAAAATCACCAGATTGATAAAATATCCAATAAGAAAAGAATATCACTGAGAATACCCTCAGGATAATTCCAGACTTTTGAAAAAATTATTACCCTGATGAGCAGGACAGATACTCTCATTTCATATTAAATATGCTGTTGAAAGTGATTTATTCTGAAAAAGATATAGTCCCTAAGCAATCTGAGAAACTCAACAGCAAATGCATATTTAATATGACCATTTTTAAACCTTGGCAGAGAGGGCACCTACCTCCCAGACCTTGGAGGCTGGGGATAGGGAGAAAGCACTTCCTCATGATTATATATAAAAAAAGAAAAAAAAAACCTCACACCATAGCCTACATACATGTGTGTATGTGTGTCTATGAGAGAGAGAGCAGAAGAGGAGATGAGATTCGCGAGATGTTAGCTTGAACATTGTATTCCTTCTCCCAGGACATTTTTCTGAAAATGAATACCATTAATAGAAAAGGTCACTAATTACTTTTGTGAAATTCAATTCTCTAGAGACCTCAACAAGTCAAGATTCTCTTCAAATAGAGACCAAGCCACCTCATTATAGGACTGTGCAAATTCCAATATTTTTTATTATCTATTTGCTGTCCTCTTGGGATTAGTGAAAAGGTAATTGTGATCCTAACAGCTTCTGTGTGTCGAGCACTCCTCATGCGCCAACTCCTTCCTCGAGGTTCCTTCACATACATTTCTCAGCTGACTGTTGTGATATCCTGAGTGGGCAGCCCAGACAGTTCTGCATAGTTGTGCCCCTGAATGTCATTCGATGCCACATCCTCTCACACTCATTATACCATCACCTTTTTTCATCTCCCTGAATTTTCTTTGCAGGCTCAAAACATTGGCCATTATTATTTCCTCTGCTTAGAATGTTTTCTCTCCCAAACTCTTTCTCAACATTCAGATTTCCCTTTCAATTTTCCTTCGCCAGGCATGCTTTCCTCACCTGTCTGTGTAATGCAGGTATCCCCTGGTTAGCCTCTATTTCAGCCCCTTTCCTGGGTGCTTCACAATGCTTATCACAATTGTCTATTTGTCTGTTTACTTGTATCCCGTCTGTCTCCCCAGTGAGAACTTAAGTTCAATGAGTATATGAGTTCTTTCTAACTTTTTACCGCTGAATCCCCAGCTCTACACACAGCCCTAAAAATGTAGAGATATTCAGTTATTACTTGTTGTGTAAATAGATTGTTGTTATTTACTCCTCATGGGTGAAGAAACTGAGGCTCAGAGAAGTGAGTTGTCCAAGGAGACTTAGCTAATTAGTGGCAGAGAAATACCCAAACTCAGATCTATCCAACTCGAAACTGCAAACTTGCTTGCCGTACATTCACTGGTTTCTTTATTCAGTCACTTATTAAATATTTGTTCATTGCCAGACAAAGCTGTTGGGAATTAAGAATATGGTGGTCAGCACGGACAAATAAATGACCAAACAGATAAACAAAGTTCCTACCTTTAGAGTGATTGTATTCTAATGGTGCAGACAGACAGTAATCAATGAATCAAGGAAATAAACATGCAAAATACAGCTGTATCAAATGCTGTGTGAGAGAAGACTATGGTAACGCAGTTAGATTTGACCTAGGTTGGGGGGAAAGAGGAAAGGAAACTGTCTCCTGAGGAATGACAGCTGAGGAAAGATTTGAAGGAGAAGCAGGTATTTAAGATACAAGAGGAAGGAAGAGCCTTCAGAGTAAAAGGAAGAAAATTGACTAAAGCCCCATGATGGGATGCAGCCTGCAGTCAAAGAATTAAAATGAGGCAGTATCACTGGAACCAAGAAAGTGAGGTGAAGTTGGGGAGGTAAGTAGGGGCCAGTTACTCCCAACCATGTAAGACTTGTAAAGAATGAAGGCTGGTGGTTCAGAGACTGAGAATTTGTCTGCCGATGCAGGGGACATGAATTTGATCCCTGGGAAGATCCACATCTGGGGAGCAACCAAGCCTGTCAGTCAGTTCAGTCGCTCAGTCCTGTCCGACTCTCTGTGACCCCATGGACTGCAGCATACCAGGCTTCCCTGCCCATCACCAACTCCCAGAGCTTACTCAAGCTCATGTCCATTGTGTCGGTGATGCCATCCAACCTGTACACCACAACTGAGCTTGTGCACCACAGCTACTGAGCTCATGCTCTGGGGCCCAAGAGCCACAACCACTGTACTCCTCAAGCCTGGAGCCCGCCCTCCACAGCCAGAGAAGGCGCTTCAACAAGAAGCTCGCACACCGCAGTGAGGAATAGCTCCCATTTGCCGCAGCTAGAGAGAGCCTTCACACAGCAAGGAAGACCCAGCACAGCCAAAAATCAATCAATCCACCAATCTTTATTTAAAAAAAAAAAGATAGAATGAAGGTTGTCTTCCAAAGGGTTTTAAGAAGAGAGGGTAACAAAAGGGCCAGTGGCGCAATGGATAACGCGTCTGACTACGGATCAGAAGATTCTAGAAGAGAGGGTAACATAATCAGATTTTCTAAAAATAAATAAAAAGAATATTCTTGGAGTTATGTGGGAAATGAATTGAGAGGAGGCAAGAGATTATAGGTGGAGTTGCTGGTTTCCCAGGGTAGTAGATGTTGGTAGTTCGAACAAGGAATGGGTCTCTCTCGATTTTTCCATCAAGACTGGCAAGCTGTTTTGCTGCCTTTTGTACTTTGATTGTATAAATAGGTGTGTCACTGCTGCCACCATCGTCGTGACTCAGTACACAGGAACTTAGGTAGCAGGAGCTTCATGTATTATAGAATGTGACCCTTATGCTGCAAATGGAGAGAGTTCTAATCTCTACTGCATAGCCACTAAAGTAGTGGTTCTCAGATTGTGGCCCAGGAATCCCTGGAGCCTTTACGATATCGTTGTTATGTATCAGAGGGGAACCACAAGATCAAAAAGATTTTTCTAATAATATTGAAACATTGTCTTTTGGTCTCATTCTCTCACAAGTATAAAAAGGAGTTTTTCAGAGGCAGTATGCTTTATTGCAGCAAATTGAATGAAGAAGCAGGAAAGAAAATTTAATTGGTTTCTATTAATCTAGACTAGAAAGAGTTATGCAAAACTTAAAAAATGCTGCTTTTCATAATAACTAATTACTTTTTTGTTTTGGAACATACATTCTTCATAAATAAATCATTTATGCTGACATAGAATGAGTTTGTTATTACTATAAGTGAATTTGTAAATAAATATTTTAAAAATTTCCAGCTTAAACTTTTAATATCATAATTATAGGTTGATATGTCACATAAATGAAAGTTTGCAGAGGAGTCCTCAATAATTTTTAAGAATATAAGAGTGTCCTGAGGCCAGAAGATTTAAAACTGTAGATATGAAAAATTACTACATTGACACAAGAGAGCTTGTATAATATTTAATGTGATGGAGGAACTTCATTAACAACTAAGAGTGGTTAATATTTAATCTTCTATCACGAAGTGTCAAGGGTATTTGATTCAACCAAGACCTGTTTCTTGCCAGAGTGTATTTTTGCTGAAGCAAATAATATATGCTAGTGACCAAATAAGTATATTTATTTGTATTCTGTCCTACTGCCCCAAAGATGAGTTGGAGATTCTGAATGCATTTTTGGTGCATGAAATTGTACCATGGTAGTGCCTAAATTCATAACTTATACATAAAATGTTCTCAAGACGTATTTCTTGAATGAATAATAAAACCTCATGAATGAAAGATGTGGTTTAGAAAGCTATGATATTGGGTTAGTCTGAGGGAGTATATGAAGCATAATGTTAAGAGACTTTTTAAATTTACCAAAGTGATATCTGATCCTCCTGTCTCTTCATAGTGTAAATAAGAACTGATTCCGACAAAACTCAGTCTTCCAAAACAAGATGTATATAATGTTATTTCTAATACTTACAATCAAGGGGAAGGATTTTCTTGACTTTAATTCCTTGGTAGTTTTTATAGAAAAAGAAAATAATATTCATATTTTTACACAAATGTAAATGCAAACATACCCTCTTCAGAACTATTTTTCTCCTCTGGACTTCTGAAATTATTGAGATACTGTTATATTTGATTTTAACTCACAGCTTAGGAGTTAACTAGGATTTCCTGACAGCAGTTTCCATATAATTTAAGCCAAAGAGGAATTTTTTGAATGACAATTAATGGTAGAGGTATGAGGGGAATTGATGTTTAAAGACCAAAGAAAAGTTCTCTGAAGTTCAGAAGAGCATCACAGTATTAAGATAAAATGCTAACATATTCTTAAAGGAATTGTTTGTTATAATTCATCATGTATCCTTGTATTTGTTGTTGTTTTAGTCGCTAAGCTGTGCCCAACTCTTTTGTGACCCCATGGACTGTAGCCCACCAGGTTCCTCTGTCCATGGGATTTCCCAGGCAAGAGTACTGGAGTGGGTTCCCATTTCCTCTTCCAGGGGATCATCTCCACTCAGGGATGGAACTCGTGTCTCCTGCACTGCAGACAGATTCCTTACCAGTGAGCCACCTGGGAAGCCTGTATCCTTGCATATCTCCATGAATGTGTGATGTTTTCATATATGATCTTCATGCCTCTCTTTACACTCTTCCCTCCTGCCACTAAGGTTCATCATTCACTAGTATAACCCACTGTTATATTATCTATGTTGGGAAGGCATCTTTATTTTTAATTCTCCCAATTTCTTCCAGGTAGAGTTGATCGCTTGTTCCTTAGGATTTCTGCTGTTTCCTGTCAAGGACTTGTTTATGTGCTCATTGCTTCCATTACTCTTTTATTCTGTTACACATGTACGCATTGCAACATAACGTCTTAAGCAACACTCAGTATGTTGATCTTAATACTACCTTTTCTCCTTCCACTGAAGAAATTGCATCAGAATATAAATTGGTATAAGCAATGTAATTTTAGGTCTAAGCTGTATCTCCAGTACTGAAGCACTAACAAGAACTTAATAGGTGGTCGGTTATGGTTTATTAAATACATGAATGCATGAGTGCGTTCTGAAGATGTTTGCTGGAATCCTGGCTCTGTTATTAATACTTAGCTGCTATAGGGCAACTCTAGGTTCACTTAAGGTGAAGTTTACCTCTCTGTATTTCAGTTTCTACATCATAACATGGATGCAATATCTTTCTTTCTATCTACCTCTCAGGACTGTTTTCAAATTTAATATCCCTGAAGGTCCTTTTTAAATACTAGCCTACAATGTGATCGTAAGACTTTTTTTTTTTTTTGAAGGCCTCCTTTCTCCTTATTTTCATATAAACAGTAAATAACCAAGTGCTTCCCTTGGAAGAATTGATTACTGCTTCACCCTAAGGACTCTGTTGAGAGAACTGATTCTCTGAGCTACCTGAGGGGATATGGAAATACCTACATTACCCGGAAACTTTTTGTGATAAAAGAGCTTTATCTGTAATATAATGTAGTTCTTCTTTCTCCAAAGAAGTCAGTGCCTGAGATTAAACACCGTCTGCTGCTGAGTCAGGGGCCCAGACAGACTTTATTGAGTCCCCACTGGCCTTGTCCTGGAGAACCGGGACGTGATTGAAGGTGGTGATTTCCATCAACAGCTGCAAGGAAGGTTTTAGGCCATAGACTGGTAAGAGATACTCTGGGATTCTTTCTTCTTTTCTTTTGTAATTGTGATTGAAACAAACAGGAACAGACCCTGGGCACAGCTTCTGTAAGTAAGGAACACTCAAGCCTGATAAAAACTTGAAATGTACACAGTGCCATCCAATAAGAGAAATGCTAGGGGCAGATGGAGGAGAAGGAATTGCATCTAGTGTTGTTTTATGGGAAGCAGGTTCCTCTCTCCTTCCTTCCTTTTCTCTCATTTCCTTGAAATTACCAGGCTTTGTAAGTTTCTGATTAACTAGCTCTTCATAAACTTTCTTATTACCCGTGAACATATCATGACACAAATTGAGTTTACTTGCTCCTTCTTGCTGGAATTAATCATTTCTTATTCTTTGTGCCACATGGTCAAATTGTGTTTTTTCCTGTATATATCCTGTGCGTTTTGTGTTTATTTTTGCCTTTTCTGAGACATTTCTTGCATGGATTGTCTCTCATACTTCCTTGTATAACCCTTTCAATGGCTTGGCTGGGAGTGCTTTCCCTTGAAATGTATCTTGAGCTTACAATTTCAGGGAATGATGCAATCAGTTCTTGAGCAAGCAGATGTATGCATGCAGGATGGATGGGGTGGCTACCAAGATCCTAAAGTCATGATATGTTTGTTAGAAATCACAGTTGTAAGAGATGGAGACACAATTGAAACTGCATTAGGCATTAAAGGGGATTTATTGGCTCACATATCTAGAAAGTCTAAGCACATAAGCTTCAGCCAGGACTAGATCCAGGGACTTAAATGATATTATCAGGGCACTCTCTTTCCCTCCATCTTTCATATAAGCTCTCTCACAAATAGGTAAGATAGCTCCAGGTACATCAGACTCACATCTTACTAGGTTAGTAAGTCAGTGGCAAAGGACCGTCTTTCTTAGTAAATGCTGCAGAGAACTCCAATAGAGACTGTTTTGTATAGGTTGGAAAAAAAAATATATATATATGTACTTGTTGTGGTTGCTCAGTCTCTCAGTTATGTCCGACTCTTTGTGACACCATGGGCTGTAGCCCGCCAGGCTCCTCTGTCCATGGAATTTTCCAGGCAAGTATACTGGAGCGGGTTGCCATTTCCTACTCCAAGGGATTTTCCTGACCCAGGGATCGAACCCATGTCTCTAGAGTCTCCTGCATTGGCAGGAAGATTCTTTACCTCTGTGCCACCTGGGAAATTATATACACACACACACACAAGCCTATTAGGAGTATGGGATGTTCTAATTGACCAAGTTTGGAATTTATGCTCACTTCTATGGAGTTCTTCTACTCAAATATTAGAGAATGAACCCCCCACTGGAAGTAGAGAGAACAAAAAACAGGATGAATGCAGAATCAGTTAAAAACAATACCTGCTATTTTTATGGTCAAAGCAAAATATGGTGTAAACATATGTGGTATTTATACCCAATAATTAAAAACACATTTATAGGTCTTTAGTCAGACATATTCCAGAAAGTGTCATAGTGTCAGAAAAAAATAATTTAAGAATACAAAACATCAAATAAATTTACTGTGAAAAGTATCAGGTGAGATTACATTTCCATATTTTAGAATGGGATGTGAATAGAGTAGAAATTCAGCCCCTGTTAAGCCATCACTCTCCAGCTCACATCTCTTTTCTTGATGTTGTCACCTTTGCAGCCCTTACTCGCTGGTACTGTTCGCTCTAGCTACATGATTTCTTCCATTCTCGTCCCTCTGAAAAGACCGTTGGCAGAGGAAACGACTGACCTAGGACGGTTTGGCCGAGTTAAGGTTTTTGTACTCCATGTGTCTGTCGTTCTCCACCAGGCTTGCTTAGGCAGAGATGTCAGAGAGCGGGCGGAGCTGGCAGGCACTGCCTCTGAAAGTCAGAACTGCCGCATCTTCACTTTGCTGCTTAGTTGTGGAGTCATGTCTGACTCTTGCAATCTCCTGGACTGTAGCCCACTAGATTCTTCTGTCCATGGGATTTTATGTCTTACTGTCCTGAAGCAAGCCACAAGCCCATCCCAGAAAGATAAGTTCATTATGGGGAGAAGTTCAAGGTCTTATTGAAATGGTCATGGGACAAGGAGGGATGGAGAATAACTACAAGTTCCCTCAAATGCTTGCATTCCCCGTGTAGGTGCTTCATGATAATTTCTGTCAATAAACCAGCTTTTATTTTGTAATTAAAAATATATTATTGGAGGGACTTCTGGTGTCAGATTCTGCATATAAGTTGCCCCATCTGTCCTAACAAGAAGTTAAAAGCGGAACAGACTTAAAAATCAGTTCCTCCCCTTGGATCCATAAGAGAGAGGACACAGGGAGCTAGTTGCTTCTGAGATGGGAAAGATGAACACCTGCAGGGAATTACAGCTTAACAGAATACAGACTCACAAGCAGAAAATTCCCACAGCAATCACTACAGGATCTAGTGTTGGGATAGGAAAACCAGAACTATGATTGGCAATTTGCTGGAGGCTCGGTGTGGAGGTAAAAACTCCAGGGGGACACAGTCATAGGAGGCCCCCCACAATATTGCATGATTTACCTCTAGTAGCTCAACCAGAGTCCCACATTAAATATCTAATAAAAATCCCCTTATGTTTCCAGCAGTAGGAGGGGAAAGGAATCATTTTGTAATAAGTTAGAGCATGTCTTCTTCTTAATATACAGCCTGTCTCCATGGAAACTAGTTAACCAGAGCCTAAACTGCCTAGGTATTATCAGAGCCTAATTGATTATAGGAAGGAACATACCCAACTCCAGCCTGCTCTAACTATCCTTTGCCACTTAAGGGGGGCGGGCAGAAAAAAACCTGAGAAATGCATGTAAAGTTCACAGTCCTGGGGCATAAGTTTACTAAAAATTGAGACCTAAATGTAGGACATAGAACACTTTACCTGATCCCAAATCTTACTACCATATTACTAACAGCATATTTACAATCATTCCATTTACTTAGGGAGCTCCCTGGTGGCTCAGATGGTAAAGAATCTGCCTGCCATGCTGGAGACCCGGGTTCAGTCCCTGGATGGGGAAGATCCCCTGGAGAAGGCAATGGCTACCCATGCTAGTAATCTTACCTGGAGAATTCCATGGACAGAGGAGCCTGGTGGGCTGCAGTCCACGGGGTTGCAAAAAGTTGGATGCCTTTTACTCATTACATCATGTCTGACTATCAGGAAAAAATTACAGGACATACCAAAAGCAAAAAAAACCCTACATAATTTGAAAAGGCAGAGTAAGCATCAGAAAGAAACAGACATGGCAGGGATATTGGAATTATCAGACAGGGAATTTAAAACAAATCTGATTAATATGCTAAGAGCTCTAATGGATAATATAGATAGTATGCAAAAGCAGGTGGGCAGTGCAAACTCACATGAGGCATTCACCAGAACTGACCACACAGGGACCCGTAGAATGCATCTTAACAAATTAAAATGAAAAGAAATTACATAACGTCTGGCTTCAGGCCACAGTAGAATTAAACTTGAAATTAACACAAAGCTAACTGGAAAATCCCAGTATACATGGAGATTAAACAATATGCTTTTAGATAACACATTAGACAAACCTGAAATCTCAAGAGAAATTTATAAATATTTTGAATGAAATAAAAACATACCTTATCAAAACTTGTGGGATGCAGCAAACATAGAGCCTAGAGGGTATTTATAGCATTGAATGCAGTTATTAGAAAAGAAGAAAGATCTAAAATCAGTACTCTAAATTTCTACCTTAACCAGAAACAGAAGAACAAATTAAATCCAAAGTAAGCAGGAGGTACATAACTATGAGTCATGGGGAAAGTAATGAAACTGAAAATAGGAAATCAATAAAATCAGTGAGCCCAAAAGCTAGTTCATTGTAAAGATCAACGGAGTTGATACACTTCTTGCTATTTATCTAGAAAAAAAGAAATAGAACATAAATTAATAATACCAGAACAAAACCAGGAGGCATTATTATAGATCCTATGGACTTTAAAAGATCTTAAAGGAATATTATAATATCTATGTCCACAAATTTGATAACCTAGAAGAAATGGACCAATGCCTTGGAAGACAGAAGGCTTCAAAACTCACATAAGAAGATATAGAGCATCTGACTAAACCTGTATCTATTAAAGAAATTGAATTGATAGTTAGTAACCTTCCAAAACAGAGGTCACCAGGCCTAAAAGATTCACTGGTAAATTCTGCCAAACATTTAAGGAGGAAATTCTATCAATTCTCTACCATCTGTTTCAGAAGTTAGCAGGAGAGAAAATACTTCCTAACTCATTCTATGAGGTCAGCATTACCTTAAAATCAAAACCAGACAAAAACATTACAAAAAAGTATGCATGCATGCATGCTAAGTTGCTTCAATAGTGTCCAACTCTGTACAGTCCCATGGACTGTAGCCCACCAAGCTCCTCTGTCCCTGGGATTCTCCAGGCAAGAGTACTGGAGTGGGTTGTCATGTCCTTCTCTAGGGGATCTTGCCGACCCAGAGATTAAATCTGCATCTCTTAAATCTATTGTACTGGCAGGCAAGCTCTTTAAAACTAGTGCCACCTGGAAAGCCCATAAAAAAGGTATACTACAGACCTAATTTCTTTCATGAACATAGATTCAAAAATCCTCAACAAAATATTAGGAAAATGAATCCAACAGTGTACAAAAAGAATTGTATACCACAACCTAGTCTGATTTATCCTAGGAATGCAAGACTTGTTCAACACTTGAAAATCAATTAATCACATCAATAGGATAAAAAACAATTATAAGATTGTATCAATAGTGGTAGAAAAGGCATTTGACAAGAAATTCAATACCCTTTGGTATTAAAAAAAAAAAAGCAAAACTATCATCTAACTACAAATAGAGGGAGCTTTCTTAAATTGATACAGAATATTTATAAAAATTGGATAAAATATTGGTATCTTTCTATTTTTTAGCTAACTTCTTTTATTTTGAGATAACTATAGATTCATATGTAGTCATAAGTAATGATATTGAAAAATCCTATATACATTTTACCCAGATCTCACCAGTGATAATATTATATCTTGCAACATCATAGCCAGTATACTGATATTGATGGTCAAGATACAGAATACTTCCATCACTGCAAAGATCCTTACTATTTTCTTTTTATAGCTGCATCTCTTTTCCCCCATCCCCATCTATTCTTTAATCCCTGGCAACCACTGATCTGTTTGCATTTCTATAATGTTCACATTTCAAGAATGTTATATAAATGGAATTACATAGTATATAGCCTTTGGGATTGGATTTTTCACTCAGTAGAACACTATCAACATTTATCCAAGTTGCTGTATGTATTGAGAATTTCTTCATTTTTGCTGCTGAATAATATTCCATGGAATGGATTTACCACAGTTTGCTTAAGCACTCACCCACTGAAGGATGCCTGGGTTGTTTTCAGACCTGGGCTATTACAGATAAAGATGATACAAATGTTCTTGTACAGGTTTTATTGTGAACATAAATTTTCATTTTTCAGGGATAAATGTTCAGGAGTGCAGTTGCTGGGTCTTACAGTCATTGCATGTTTAGTTTTTGACGAGTAAAGAAATGTTGATTTTTTAAAAATAAAAAAGAGAGGAAAGGTTTTAAGAATTAGATGGTGATTATTTTGATAATGTTGATGGAAAAATACTTTTTCGAATTTTTTTGCCAATTACAATATATTGTTTACAGACAAGACACAATATGTTTAATTTTTATTAATAACATTTGCTATCAATTAAGTATAGACAGTCAACAAAACAATAAATTAAGCTCTGATTTATAGCATGTACCAATATCCATGGTGTGAATACACCTGCTGTGATCTATTTCAGGCTATCAATGGTTTGTCACTGAAAGTGAAGTTGAGAAGAGATACTCAGGAGCAAGCATTATTTAGTATTTCCACCAAACAACTATCACAGACATAACCTCTAGTTTATATCTGAATTTTTAATAAAGGCTGTGCTTGACAAAACAGCTTGCAAAGTTCCCCTAAATTTAGCAGTCAGCTTTTAAGTGCTGATATGAGTTGGCTTCTGAAAATTACTTAATGTTTCTCTGTTCTTGAACATCCCTATTTTTTTTCCCACATTTTCTGTGTGTTCTAGTCCAATTACCTATATACACTAGACTTAATTTTTCTACCAGCTTAGCTCTTAAAGAGGTCTAGTTCTTTTCCCCAGGCAATAATTTTTACCAGGAACTGTTTCTTTTAAAATAGTATAATTTTTGTTTTTTTCTTGATAATATGGCTAATAAATATTCACTCTAGAAAATTTGGAAATATGAAGAGGACCATAAAAATCACCACTAGTTTTATCACTCCTCTGATAATTTCTAAAGTATACTGAAATTTTATTCTATGCCTATTCTTAGCTACAGAGAGCTCAATAATAATTTTGATTTTAGATAATTTCTTCTTTAACCTAAAACTCTTATTTCCCCCATATTTCTTCCAATAGTCCTGAGATTAATTTTACAGCAGCAACTTGCCTACCTCTAGTGTTGGAATACTTGGTCGAAACAAGTTATATGACAATTCTGTTCTCCATTTTACCATTTGTGAGGTGGCAGTTTCCCTGGTGGGTCAGATGGTAAAGAATCCACCTACAACACTGGAGACCCAGGTTCAATTCCTGGGTAGGGAAAATCCCCTGGAGGAGGGCATGGCTACCCACTCCCAGTATTCTTGCCTGGAGAATCCGCATGGACAGAGGAGCCTGGCAGGCTACAGTCCGTGGAGTCGCAAAGAGTCAGATATGACTGACTTTCACTTTTGTGATTGGGAATGGCCAAGTGATCAACATCAGGCCAATGAATCAAATGGGTAGGGATGGAGATGTTATTCTGGGAAAGCTTTTAATTTTCCTGATAAAAGCTAGTTGATGTATAGCACAAATGCAATTTCTCCATTTCCCTGTCTTAAACATGGAGCTACCCCAGGCGCCTAGAATGGATGGGGTGGCAGATACCAAGGCCAAATTTCAGGAATGTCAACCTTGACAACTCTGAGCTACTGAAAGGAAGCCAGAAGCTTCTTACCTCTGGAATTCTTTTTAAGAGAGAAGAAAAGACGTGTATGTTTAATCCACTCTTAATAAGTTATTCCTCCCTAATATGCCCATCTCTCTTGTTGCTTGCTTTCCCTTTTACAGCCTAATCTCCAGTCATGCTGAGTTATACCCTTTGATGCTTCCAAGCTTTGCTCATGTGACCCCTCTTGACTGTATGCTTTTCTCCTTGATTACTTGGCTTTCAGAATAAGATAAAGCAGCGTTTTCCACATAACCGTTTAGACTCTTCATTGATCCCCTGTCCCTGTAGGTTTGAAAAGTTCCCTTTTGGTCTTTATTGTACCCTGTATATTCCCCTACCACACAGTCTACTGCATCCACATTTGTTCATATCTGCATCTCTTCAAATTTCCTTTGGCACAGAGTTTCTTAACCTTTTTTGAAAATTATTGCCCTCCTAAGAATTTAATCTGGACAGATTCCCCCCAGCTTTCCCTTTCTCCCCATGAAGTTGTAATGCCAACAGTATACTCCATGTTTGTTTATTCATTGAATGCACTGTGTTTTATACATAAAGTAGGACAAGATTTTTTCACTTCCAGAAGAACTGATTTTTATCCCTTTTGGGAGAATAACGTTCCTGTTGAGCATGCATGCTCTAGCACAAAACCTAATATGCATTTTGTAGGCATTTGTTGAATTGCCTACAGGGGAGAAGCCTAGCAGGCTACAGTCCATGGGGACACCAGGAGACATGACTTAGCAACTGAATAGCAATAAAATTTTCAGAGGCACTGGGATAGAACAATACAAATGAAGATTATTTCAATTGGCTTGTGTTGAGGGCTGAATTGTATTCCGCCTACCCCATAATTCATATGTTAAAGTCCTAACCCCCAGTACTTCACAGTTTGGAGATAGGGCCTTTAAAGATATTATTAAGGTAAAACAAAGCTAGGTGAATGGACCTTAATCTTATATGACTCATAGGAAGAGGAGATTAGGACTGAGACACACACAGAGCAAAGACCCAGTGAAGACACAGGGAGAAGTCAGTCATCTATAAGTCAAGGAAAAAGGCCTTAGGAAAAAAAATCAACCCTGCCAGCACCTTGTTCTTGGACTTCTGGCTTTTAGGATTGCGAAAAACAAAACAGTGTTGCTTAAGCCACCCGGCCTGTGACACTTTGTGATGGCAGCCCTGGTAGATTAATACAGGCTGAGTATCCGGAGAGGGAGACGTCTTGCTCTCTGACAGCAGAATTAATTTTGCTTAGTGCCTGTGAAATGAAGAGACGTTAACAGTGGCTCAGAGAAGCTCTTAGCTAAGGAAGGCTATTGTACTGGGATATGTTCTCAGTTTTGGCTCTAAGGTCCTCTAACTGCAAAGATAAATTGACATTTTTGACCTTTTCTGAGGTGAATTTTTATGGTGAATTTCGACACCTCAATCTACTTAAATTGGGTCCCTTAAATGCTGCCAGAGTGGAGATGGCTTTCGGTCAGCTTTTCTTTTACAGTCCTCCAAGGGTCGAACCCAGTGCTTTGGAGAGTAGGTATAACTGCAGGTTTAAGGGCAAGGCCAATAATAGTCCAGTGGCTGAAAGGGATGAAAGGATTCTCTTTTCCTTAAAACCCAGAGCAGAGACAGAACTTACAGAATCTTCCAAAATGCTGGAAATTGTCCTTTATGGAAGTTATGTGTGTTTAATTGAAATCTGCATTCGTAAGGTTCTTTTCTGAATGTGGGTTTTCTCCAGAGAGTGTTTCTGTGGTTGAAGGCACAGACTTTGGCGTAAGACAGGCCTTGGTTGATTACCTCATTTGGCACTAGTTGGCTATGTGAGCAGTTAAGAAGTTGTTTAAACTTTATATGCTTTTTTATTGTTTCTGAAATTGTGCTCCTGATAAGACACATCTGACAGACTTTTGTAAGGACTAATTACATTCATGCTCACAAAGCATCCAGCCTGATACTAGCTTTATAGGAAGGGCTCTATGGTGCTTGTGTACTGGGCTAATATTAAATGGTAATTAATAAAAGTAGCATAAAATATCAGAGACCATTTTGATTATAGAGGTGAAAGAAAGTGAGTTTTTCATTTAGCAAGCACTGTTCAAGAAGGATGCCCAGAAAAGGCATGTATCTATGGCCAGCAATACGTCAAACTCTTCTAAGTGTAAGATAGTCAGCTCTTATTATATCAAGGACAGAACCAAATGATGCTAAAATAGACTCATGCCTGACATATCTCCGGTTGGTCTGGCTTTGTTTGTTCTCTTTATTAGCAGCTGATTATGTTTTTCCTTAACACAAGTTTCTTAATTTTGTTCCCTGTTATTCAGAAAGGATTCCCTCTGGGCTCTCTGACCTGCCTTACTACCCACTTCAATATCTTTTGTGGTGGAGTCTGATGGTGAAGATTTTAGTCTTCCATTTAGCCAGTTTTCAGGTCTGAAGCAACTTCTTGCATACTTGTCAGCCATTTTCTGTTTTTCAAAGCTCACAGGGAAGCTCAATTTAGTTTAATTGCTTTTTGGTCTTGAATAATATATCAAAATAAGATAAGACATTAACTCCCATAACTGTATTTTAAGTAAGCAAAACTTTGCAGGCTATATAAATGATTATTTAAATGATATTTGTCTAATATTTTTCATTGTCATTAGTATTTTATATCAACTATTCCACATTAAGTTTCTTACGTATTAATTTTATGTAACAATTTTGAAGAAATAGATCATGTGACATGCTGTGGGTATATGAAGAGATATATTTGTGTTTCTTAAATATCATGAAGATATACATCTCTGTATATGTGTATATAAATATATACATGCATACTTGTCTACACATATACATAGTATACAATGTCGATTTAAAAAATAGTCACAACCTAGAAGATGAAAGTGAATGAGAAAGTGAAGTCACTCAGTTGTGTCTGACTCTTTGAGACCCCATGGACTGCAGTACGCCAGGCTCCTCTGTACACCCATGGGATTTTCCAGGCAAGAGTACTGGAGTGGGTTGCCATTTCCTTCTCCAGGGGGATCTTCCCAACCCAGGGATTGAACCCAGGTCTCCCGCATTGCAGGTAGATACTTTTACCGTCTGAGCCACCAGGGAAGAAGCTGAGAGACTTCTTCCAAGACTGGGACTCCAAGACTGGGAGACAGCATCTCAGGTGACCCTGGGAGAACTGCTCTAAGGAGGTGGGGGGAGCAGTCAGATCACATAGAATTTTGCAACAAAGAGCATTTAGTCTGACCATCAGAAGTATTTGTGAATTCAAGAAAACCAGGCATCCTAAGTTAAGGGATTTAGTGCTTTCCTATATATGGGAGTTCTGTGTATCTATTTCTAGTGTATATTTCTATGTATGGGAAATCTATGCATCTATTTCATATGTGTGGGCTTCCCTGATGGCTCAGTGGGTAAAGAATTCACCCGTGATGCAGGAGACACAAGGGAAGTGGCTTTGATCCTTGGGTTTGGAAGATACTCTGGAAAAGGAAATGACAGCCTGCTCCAGTCCTCTTGCCTGGAAAACCCCACGAATGGAGGAGTCTGGAGGGCTACAGTCCCAAGTGTCGTAAAGAGTTGGACATGACTAAGCACGCAGGCACAGCATATATGGGAAGATGCAAGAGTCTGGGCTCACTGAAATCATTCCTTTCATAGATCCCTCAGCTGTCTGGGACCAGCGGGCTGTGTTTTTCACATCCTGAGTTCCTTGGGGCTCACCATTGGGAGTGGCTGCAGCCTGGTGGCTTCCAGGTTGCTCAGGTAACCTTCTTTGTCCTGAGCGCTCTTAGGGCTCAGGAATCCACAGGCAGAGAGCTGGGATAGCCGACTGTGCACTCCTTCTGTACTAATATGGCAGGACACACGCCATTTCTCACAAGTACACAGAAAGTACTCAGTGCATGTTTACTAAACAAGGTATCAATTGTGGTACCTATCACTGCTATGTGTGGTTCAGAGCTAACTGGTATTGAATGGAAATAAATCTAACCAAGAAAACTGTGATATTAAAGAGTAGAGAGACAACTGGGCCAGAGTGGAAGCAATAATGAGTTTGAAGTCATTAGCACTTGGGCGTTTAATGACCCTGGATTTGAAAATTAAGTATAGTATGTTTTTCATGAGTCATTTGAACATTCAATGTGAAAAATAAAAGGTGGAAGATTATTCACATATGATCTGTTGCATGTCATTGCTGATAAAAAGCTTGTTAAATATGGGATGATGTATTCTACAGGAGGGACACTGAAGTAGGAAGTAGAAGAAAGCAACTCCCAAATAGCTACTATATATATATATATATATATATATATATATATGAGTTTACAATACATCTATTACTTTCCATGCCTCAGTCTTCCCATCTGTATAAAACAAGTATGAGGAACAAAGGGTTTTCTAGGTCATATATAAGGACATTCCTCTTCTAGTGTTCAAAGGTTCTATCTTTGGTTTGGAGTATGTATATTGGTGTGCAGTGATAGGTCATGTGACTAGGAGATTTGAAAAGGATGGAGGAGAAGAAGGAGACCTCAGAATCAGGGGTATATACTGGTGTGGCTATACATAAAGCATATAGGTCCTAGAATTTAGAATATTTAGGATCTAATCCAAGCTATGTATGTTAGGAGGACTCACTTGATTTCTCCAGGTTCACTTTTCTTATCTATAATGTGACTATTTCCAGTGACATGATTCCCATCTCATTCCAAATTCAGCACTCAGGGCATCCCTTAACAGTTGAGATAATGGGGTAATATGATAAAAAGAAATCAAACAGGCTCATAGATGCCTTGTTTATACTTGTTGGTCATCTTACATCTTTTATTTCCCATGTCCCACAGTTTTACCGCCCTGTGTAACAGCATCATGGTTGAGAATGAGGACTCTCGAGCCATTCTGCCTCGATTTGAATTTCAGCTTCATCACTTACGAGCATATGATGTGACTGGACATTTCAATTAAGCAATCTTTGCCTCATTTCTCTCATGTTTAAAGTAGCTATGATTATAGTACCACTTCCCAGGATTGTAATGAGGAGTAAATGAGTTAAAGCATGAAGAGCTTGGAATGAAGCCTGGTATATCATAAGTGCTTCATAAATACTAGCTGTTATTGTGTCCTTTTCTAAATCCATTCTATACTCAGGCTTTGTCTTGAGCTAGGACATGGTTGTTTCACACCCCTCTGGGTATCGCCTTGATCTCTCCTAGGAATTTTGATGTAGGTGAGGAAAGAGAAAGGGAAAGCACTCTGGGCTAGAGATAGAGATACAGAGTGAGACATGGATAAAAGATTAAGATGAATAGTCTCTAAAATTGCCTGGAGGAAAATGAAAAAGAAGAGGAATCATACTGCCCACATAGTTAATTTATATTGTTTGGCAATTCCATTGTATTTCTGGCAAACACTAATTTTCCTGACACAGATAAGGGATAGGACTTGATGGTCCCATCATTCTTTCTCTTGATGCTATAATTCTTTCATGTATTATACCATCTTCTGTGCTATGCACACATAAATGCATGTTATATAACATCATTTATTTGTATCATCCAGAAGGTCAAATGTGTATCTCATCCATCTCACATGCATAAGAATCCCCAGCATACTGACATATGTATAAATATGGTCATGCGTGCATGCTGAGTCGCTCAGTCGTGTCTGAATCTTTGTGACCCTATGGACTGTAACCTGTCAAGCTCCTCTGTCCACAGGATTCTCCAGGCAAGAATATTGGAGTGGGTTGCCTTCCCCTTCTCCAGGGGATCTTCCCATCCCAGGGATCATATGCAAGCCTCCAGCGGCTCTGGCATTGCAGGCATAGTCTTTCCCACTGAGCCACCAGGGAAGCCCCATAAAGATGCTCAGTACAGATTTATTGACTAGTGCTCATGTTCAGTCGCTGAGTCAGGTCCAACTCTTGCGAGCCCATGAACTATAGCCCAGCAGGCTCCTCTGTCTCGGGAATTATCCCAGCAAGAATATTGGAGTGGGTTGCCATTTTCCCCTCCAGGGGATCTTTCTGACCCAGGGATCAAACCTGTGTCTCCCTCATCTCCTGCACTGGCAGAAAGATGCTTTACTGCTGAGCCACCTAGGAAGCCCTTATTGACTAATACATTGGATAAAAATTATCCAAAGGTCTCATGAAACCCTACATAAGCATATGTTTTAAATCACATTAAGTATAGATTATTTCCCATTTTTATTATTACCACAATGTGAAACATTCAGAAATCTATTCTTTAAGTGGACTTTTTTTTTTTGCAACCACATAACAGACATAATAGTTCCCCTGCTTCTGTTTTCTACATAGAAATTTTCAAAGTGTTCTAATAATAAATCCTGCGAAAGGTTTTGACCATAATGGCTTTTCAAAGCTTCCACACAAAGAAACTCAGTTAAGACCAGGCCATAAATAAGACCTCAGTGCTGAAGCAAAGGAAGGCCCTGTATATCTAAACCCATTAAATGAATCATTTATTTTGCTACTCATCTGTCATGTTTTGAAGGTCACGTAACAACGCTTATTTCTTACGGCCCATCGGCAAGCTGTAGAATCAGAGGCTGAACCAAGTCCTTGAGTCAAATACTTGTGATGGTTAATTGTATTTCCAGGACTAATACCCACAGTTATGTTCACTGGGTAAAATCAAATCTCATGCCCTGGGAGGGCACAGCACGCCTCCAAGAGCAGGAAAAGGATTTCTCCACATTGTTTCTCATTTTTGAAGAGTTATGTCACATTGAAATATTTTTGGAACGTGGTCAGCCTTTTTGTCTCTTCAGATACGTGACTAGGAGATTTTTACAAGTTGGCATAATGGGTGGCTCAAGTGCTGAGAATCCACCTGCCAATGCAAGAGCCCCAGGAAACTCAGATTCAATCCCTGGGTCAAGAAGACCCCCTGGAGGAGGACATGGCATCCCACTCCAGTATTCTTGCTTGGAAAATCTCATGGGCAGAGGAGCCATGGGGTTGCAGAGGTGGACTGAGCATGCACACCCTGCAACGGGGCTGAGAAGATGTGCCTGGGAAGCAGATGGGACTGAATTTGGAACTCCATTTGCCCACTTACACAGTCTATCACTAGACAAGTTGCTTGACCTCTCTGATCCTCCTTTTCCTTTTCTATAAATTGCCTAGTTCTATCTTTCTTACAAGGTTGCTGGGAAGATTTAATGATTTAAAATAGATAATATGATACCCATGATGCCTGACATGTAGTAGATTCTCTCAGCATTTGTTAACACCCACCACTCCAGGTTCCTTCTTACATCTGGAGTCACTTTGATTAGAATCCTTCCCAGAGCCGTGCAGGAGGGCCTCTGGCAATCCCAGCATGATTGCTCTCCACGCTGCTGTATGTTCTACTTATTCTCTTACATCTTTGTTAAAATTTATTAATCTACATAAAGTGCACAAGTCTTGTGTATATAACTTGGTAGATTTTAACATTATACATACACCCATGTAAATACCACCTCAGTCAAGATACAGAAAATTTCCAACATGTGGGAGGTTCTCCAATGCCTTTGTTTAGTTGATTACATGTGGGTTGCATCATTTGCAGCTCACAGTCCAAAATGAAAAGCTTGGTCCTCTTGTTCAAGAACATTAAGAATTTCAACATGGTGAGAGCAGAGCATTAAAGTGAGCAAAGGACCTTTCTAAATGTGGAGCCTTATGATACTTGTACCCATGAAGGTGGCCCCAATCACATGCCCTGTCAACTGAGCTATCTATTATTCCGATTTGACTGCTATCCAAAGATTTACTATGTTATGTTATGTTCATACACTTTATATAAAAGGAATTAAACAGTACATACTTATTTGCAGATGTCCCTTTATCCCTCAGTATATCTATGAGAATATCCATGATGTTACACATTTTAGTAGTTTTTTTTTTAATTTTTCTTGCTGTGTATATTTTGTTGCATGATAGTCAACTCCACTTTATCTACTCCTCTGTTGATAGATGCTTGGATTGTGTCCAGTTTGGGGCTGTTAGGAATAAAGCTGCTTGTATATGTCTTTGGGGGCATCCCAAGTGGCACTAGTGACAAAGAACCAGCCTGCCAATGCAGGGGACATAAGAGATGTTGGCTTGATCCCTGGGTTGGAAAGATCCCTGGAGGAGGGCATAGTGACCCATTCTAGTATTCTTATCTAGAGAATCCCATGGACAAAGGAGCCTGGTGGGCTATAGTCCATAGGGTCACACAGAGTCGGACATGACTGAAATGACTTTTGTTTGGACATATGTCCTTACTTCTCTTGCTTGTATACTCAGGAGTGAAATTGATGAGTTACAGGCAGAACCCTGTAATAGGCATTTCATGTAAAATGATCATACATCAGGGAAATGAAATTTAACCAATACAGTATATTAACGCATATATATGGAATTTATAAAAATGGTAATGATGACCCTATATACAAGACAACAAGAGAGACACAGATGTAAAGAACAGATTTTTTGACTCTGGGAGAAGGTGAGGTGGGATGATTTGAGAGAATAGCATTAAAATATGTATATTACCATATGTGAAATATATCGCCAGTCCAGGTTTGATACAGGATACAGGGTGCTCAGGGCCGGTGCACTGGGATGACCCTGAGGGATGGGATGGGGAGGGAAGTGGGAGAGGGGTTCAGGATGGGGAACACATGTACACCCATGGCTGATTCATGTCAGTGTATGGCAAAAACCACTACCATATTGTAAAGTAATTAGCCTCCAATTAAATTAATTTTAAAAAATTTAATACCACAGTGAGATCTCAGAAAAAGCTTACTAGAATAGCTAAAATTACAAAGACTGAAGAGCCCATATCATGTTGAGGATGTAGAAGAATTAGAATTCTCATACCTGCTGGAGAGAGTATACATTTGTTCTATTGCCTTGGAAAACTTGTAGGCAGTGTTTGCCTAAGTTGCCTGTATACCTGACTTATGATCCAGTAGCTCTGCTCCTGAATATATTTATTTTCTACCTTCTCTAGTCACTTTGAGGAAACATCTAAAAAAAATTCAACCTGATTCTTGGTTTATTAATATGCTGCAGTGGCCCTTTGCTGGGGAAGTCAGACAGTCATATCTAAGTTTCTAGTCATGATAATGAGGTGGCTTTCACATGCCAGCTTGAAAGCTCCTTCTGCATTACTTCAGTTCTTGCATTTGTAGGCAAGAGTCCAGGGAAAGAAGGCCTGATGTGGTATCAGCAGGATGTCATTAAGAGCTATCTTATATTTCCCATTTTTAAAAATAGCTTATTAGTGGATGAAGGCAGAAATAAGACACATAGGCAATTGGTTTTTTGTGAGATGAATGTTAAGTGGCCTCAGATATATTCCCTTTGAGATCTGACTGTAAGCTGATATATAGAATGTATTCAGGAAGGCCCCCCATCATCTAGATGACGTATCAGTGCAGCAGGCCAAGTTTCATCCACTTTCTTAGCTCACTGGTTTCTAAAAACTAGTTCACAGAATCTGTCCTGTGTCCTGAGAAAACTTTAGGAAACTCATATTCCAATGGCATTACCCCTTGGAGATTCACCTGACCTGGATTAGGACCCAGAATCTGCATTCTTCAGAAGCTCATCTGATGATTTATCAGCCAACCCTAGGCAAGGCAGAGCATGTTAGAACAACTAACAGAACCATTGCCTATTCACCTGGAGCATAGGTACTCCAATGAGTTTTCCCAACTCCCTTCCCAGATGGCTGGACCATTTTCCTATTCTCTGTGAAAACCAAAAATTAAAGTCCTAAGAATAGATTGATGTCACCATTCACCTAACAAGAGTATAATCCATCTTCTTTGGCAGGACCCACTTACTTGGACACATCCCTCTTGAATAATAAGTGCCTAAACTCTTAAGCTAATCACCTTGCCCTTGGCCCTCTCAAGTGTCTCTGTCAGAGCCAACCTCTGCATGTGAGCCAGGTAATAATGACCACCATCTATTGTACACTGGACAGCAAGGTGACCAAACCAGTCCCTCCTAAAGGAAATCAACCCGAATATTCATTAGAAGGACTGATGCTGAAGCTGAAGCTCCAATACTTTAGCCACCTGATGCAAAGAACCAACTCATTGGAAAAGACCCTGATGCTGGGAAAGATTGAAGGCAGAAGAAGAGGGTGGCAGAGAATGAGATGGTTAGATAGCATCACCAACTCAATGGTCATGAATCTGAGCAAACTCAGGGAGATAGTGAAGGACAGGGAAGCCTGGCGTGCTGCATTCTATGGGGTAGCAAAGAGTTGGACATGACTTAGTGGCTGAACAATGAAATTGTACTTTTACTATGGCTGAATCTCTGCACATTTCTAATCTAGTCTAATCCATGCAACAACTTTTGCGAGCTCAATACTATCATAATGCTTATTTCCTAAGAGAAAACAAAGGCCTCAAACCCTTAGGTAACTTGCCTAATTAGCATCCTAATAAAGAACGGGAGAGCTATAACACTGCACGCCTCTCACCCTTTGGGGTGGGTGTATGTGGGGTTACTAAGGACAATCCAGGATGTGGACACAAACCTTTCTGATTTTTGAGATCCTGGCCTCCTTTGCCCCTTTACTGAAACACATTGTTTAGGTAATAACATGTATTGCATTAGAACCTAGATTTCATTTGACATATTCTAATAAGTGAGGTGCAGTTCTGGGGCACCAAGGATAGGGTCTTCACACTGTCGCAGAGCTGATCTGTTTTCCACCAGGCATGTGAAGCACAGGGATCAGGGCCCGTTTCATAATGAAGCCCTGTTGCAGGCGATGCATAAATCGAATTGCTCTTCTTAGTTATGTTTTTCTGATGCCCACAGCAGTTTGACCTAAATGAATAGATAATTATTCAGGCTGTTATAAACATTCCGATCCATTTGGTGATCCCTTTATTAAATGAAACAAGTCCTTTTATTCCTTTTCTGATACTGCCTGTTAATAGAATAATCTCAAAGCTATTAGCATTTAAAGAGGAATTAGACAAAGATGTCCTGAATTGTCCCTTCTCCTGGCTCTTGGTGCTCATGGGACCCTTGCTTTAGCTAATTAGCCTGAAATGAATATTAAGTTCATTGATCTCTATCAAGCTCATCCTGGAAGGAAAGCTTTTGTGAAAATCACTTCAGTTGCAGACTTAGGTTGCCCATGCTTAAGCATCCAGCCCAAAACAATAGGTACTGGGAACGTTTCAGAATTCAAACAAAATAAAATGTATAAAAGATAACGTGGGAAGGGCTCTGAGATTTCTTGAAATGCCTTTAAGCCCCAAACTCACATGATTTATTTCCATGACAAGTAACAGAAAAAATTTAAAATCCCTTTCCTTTCGGAGCTCATAAGAACTATGCCTTAAGGCACAGCATAGGGAATAAGTGTTCTACTCTGAAAACGGAAAGACCTGGGTTTAGATCCTAACACAGACCTCTATAAACTGTAGGACCTTGGGCAAATAGTCTCCTTAGGCCTGTGTCTGCAATCTCTAAAAGAATCAAATTCTTAAAACACGTTCCTTATGCTATAGTGTTGTGAATGGGCATAGTAAAATCATTCAAAAAATACTAGTTACTATAATAATAAAGATTGGGATAAGCATTCTGGGACAAGGCCTCAGATATTAGCAAGGTTCTCACTCTTGCCATTGAAATGTCCAAATTACCAGAAGTGAGAAGAGCGCGTTTTCTTCCGTCTGTTTGAGAGACAGGGTGATGCGACAGTGTAGTCGGAATAAATGAAGTTTGGTTACAATAAAAGCCTAAATATGGATCCACATTCTGTCACTGATTTAGGGCACTTTGCTTACACTCTTTGAAGCCCAATGTCTTTATCTGTAAAATGGAGATGGTCGCACTCACCTGCAAGGGCTATATTGTCTGGATTTCACGAGCAAGTGTTCCGCAAACGCCGAGCACGCTAACGGCGCTCAGTGTGTTGGGGTTCTGTTTGCCTTTTCCTCTCCTGGCCAGGTGTGGCTGTTGTCCCACTGACAGAGCTGAGAGAGGAAAGGGAATGGTGAGGGGCGGTCAGCACACCCGGGTGCCAGAGGGGACTGCAGGAAACCAGTGGTCAGGTACAAAAGGAAGGTCACACTCAACTTCATAAAGCCAGTCGCTCTCACTCCCCCACACCACCCCAGGAGCCAGCTGGAGTGACAACTCCCAGTACTCCGAGAAACCAGAAACTGTTTTTCAAGCAAAACCACTCCACGCACTCACACACACACATGCCTACTCAAAACCATGCTCGCTTTTGTGGAGTCATTTTCCCATTTCTTGCCACTTCACTCTGATTCATAGAGAAAGACGGTGGAAATTCTGTTCTGCTCTCTAGGTCACTCCTAGCTTTCCTGCAGAAGGAAGAGTCAGTAAGAAAGTGAAGGTGGTGTGAGAACAACATATGTGCCTCCTCTCTTGAGGGTGGGAAGGCGCTTTTTCTCATCAGCAGTGACAAGTCTGGAGCCTGCGCCTCCAGACATGTCTCCTTAAGCGTCCAGCCTGGGAAAAGCCACATGGGGTGGATGGAGGTGGGGAACTCCCTGCAGAGGACCTGCCTTGGATTCCTGTACTTCCTCAGCCTTCCCAATCCTCTAACCACTGCTTGGCGCACCATGGGCTCCGGAGCCCTCCTGCTGGAGCTGTGGGGCAGCTGCTGATCTTGTTTCATTCCCCTCATCATTTGAGTCACACGTGGTCTCAGTCACAATAAGACACCTGCATGGGCAGCGCCCTTGTCCCCATGACAACCAGCACAGGCCTGGCATTAGGCAGGCATCACAGAGGGAGTTCTATCCCTGATCTCCTGCTGGTGGTGCTGACATACAGTCCTGCCCACAGCCTCTGAGATGCTGTCCCGGCAGCCTTTCGCTTCCACTTCATGGGTAGACTGTGGGGGTAGGGCTGAAAGGTGAATTCCAGAAGCCACTCAAGTGTTGGAAAGCCAAGTTCCCAGCCACTAGGGAAGCAGCAGGCCACCTTTCTTTCTTTCTTTCTTTCTTCTTTTTTTTTTTTTTTACCGTTAGCTCTGTCTGAGCTTTAGTCTTTTTTTAACACATGAGGTGCCTTCCTCATGAGCAGGAAGAGGAAAAAAAGAAATCCGATCAATTATTCATTGAGGCTTCCTGATGCTTAACAAACCACTCGTCTCACAGGCCTCCACCTCCAGCCACGACCTTCAAATGGACTGGTCTCAGCAAAAAGGCAAAGTGATTTAAATCCCAGCTCTATACCTCTCAAGCTACGTGCATTTTGTCAACTCCTGACCTCCCTGAGATTCTCAAATCAGGCACTGATTGCTGATTAGCAAATCTATCTTTGATTCTTTTTGAGGGTGAAAAGATGGTAATAAATGTAATGTTCCCAGCACATCTATAGCCTAGATAGATGAATAACTGTGGCTCTTACTATATTACCAGGAACATAGAGGTAATAAGTTAAGATTAAGATTTCAAGCTTCTTATTTTTAGAAATAGTGGAAATTGACAGAAAACATTCTCCCAGGAGACTAGTCCCGGGAAGCAGCTAGTCCTTGAATCGCAGCCATTCTCTCAGTGTGCACCTGGGACTTGGAGCATCAGCATCACCTGGGGGCTTGTTGAGGATGCAAATTCTGTGCCCTTAGGTCATGTCCTTCTCTTTGCGACCCCATGGACTGTAGTCCAGAGGCTCCTCTGTCTTCGGCATTCTTAGCACCAACCTCAGTTCAGTTCAGGTCAGTCGCTCAGTCGCGTCCGACTCTGAGACCCCATGAACTGCAGCACGCCAGGCTTCCCCGTCCTTCCCAGCACCACCCACTGATCCACTAAATCAGAACTCTGGTGGTGGGGCTCAGCGATCTGTGTTTTAATAAGCCCCGATTTAAGAGAGAGAGTCGACTGCTCTAACCAAAGTGGAGAACATTCCACTCAGAGCTTCATGAGAACCAAGAGGGCGGCTTGCTCATTTTTATGTTTCCGGGGCTTAGCAAGACGACTGACATGCTGTGTTTGCCCTACAAACTGAGTGAACGGTTCTGCTGCGGCCCGGCTGTTGTTGGTCTGTCACTGATTCACTGTCACTCCGCTTCCTTTGTTCCTCATTCCCCATGCAACCAAAAGCCATCAGAGAAACTTGCCCGCTCCCCCCACTTACGGTCCCTAAGCTGTCTTGATATTTCTATTCTAGAGTCAAAGACACTTGTAGGGACTATTAAATAGAGTTAAACAGGAATTAAATGCAATCAAACAGGAAACTTTACCTCTGACCTGACCTCTCAGAGCCTTTCATCTTCAATCTGGGTCTGCACTGTGGGTACAGGTACGTGCTCAGGCTTAACGCTGCCTTCAACACTCCTTAGCCATGTGACCTTGGGCAAACTAGCACCTCTCAGCCTGTTTCATAAAATCATTATTTAAATGTTTTTATATTCAAAACATGATATGCTGTGGTGTACAGATTACAACAAACTGAGCAAAAGGAAAGGTACTAACAGTAAACTCAAAACATGGATTCTGTTATTCTTTTGTTTCTATTGTTATTGTTATTGTTATTCTATCAAGTAAAAGTTGCTAGAAGGAACTTGAGGCTTTTTATGTTTGAAAAAATATGTCCAAGTTATTATCACTGAGCTAGTTATGAGAAGGGAGGTCCCTTCTTGATCTATTATTTTTCCATAGAGGAAAAGTGTTATGAGGCAGTGTTTGGGAAATAGGTAGACCTGGTTATAGAGGAGGCTCTCAATAAGTATGAGCTCTGGTTGCTTTCATTAGTATATGGATGATAACATTTTTGAAAATCTAAGTTTTCCTTGCTCTCCAAGGGACTCCCAAGAGTCTTGTCCCGCACCACGGTAAGAGTGCTGATGCTCAGTAAGTGTGGTCAAATGAATGCAGGGATGTTACAGATACACAGGTGAGACAGCTCCTTGGCACTACCATGTGAGCCTCCCTAGGAGATCCAACAGTTGATACTGTTCCGTCCCTCCACCCAGAGTGATGCTTTAACAGATGATTCAGACAGCTCTGCTCCTCTACCCCAAGCTCTTTCTTGGGTACTCATTTTCTTGGAGTGAGAACCAAAATCCTAACGGGAACCTCATGACTTCCCTGGTGGCTTCCCCAGTTGGTAAAGAATCTGCCTGCAGTGTGGAAGACCTGGGTTCGAGCCCTGGGGTGGGGTGACCCCCTGGAGGAGGGCATAGCAACCCACTCCAGTGTTCTCGCCTGAAGAATCCCCGCAGACAGAGGAGCCTGCTGGGCTACAGCCCATGGAGTCGCACAGAGTCAGACACGGCTGAGCCCCGCACAGCATCTAACCTCAAGACACTCCTGGCCAGTCTGACCTCACATCCTGCTTTCTTCCTCCTCCTCCTCCTCCGCTCTGCTTCAGACCTGCCAGCTGTTCTGCTGTCCTCAGGTCAGTCATGCTTTTGTCTTCAGGCCTTGGCACTGGTCGTGCCCTCTGGCTGAATACTCTTCTGCCAAATACCTGGACTTCTAAGGTACTATTTTTGCGTTTTTCATTTATTATAGGTTTTTGTTTATTTTTAAAATTTTCTGTCTCCTTTTGGATTGGATGCTTCACAAAGGCAGGGCTTGCTTTTGCTTGTTATTATTGGTGTTTTTTTAATGTTTTCAATTCACTGGACTGGTACCTGGCTCATAGTAGACACTCAGTAAATATATGCTGAATGAATGAATGATGGATAAGATAACCACTCAATGAGTCTCACTCTTTTGAAATGGGGGTAGTAATTTGTTCATACAGGATTGTACACATTTTTTTAAAAAATGAATTCAGAGGGTAGATATTTTGACCTATTCTCACTAAAGAAAAGATGAGACTTCCTTCATGGAAAAAAATTTTCTGTTTAACAGCCTTCACACTTGACTAGAGGAAATTCTGACTGTGAGTTCACATTCACTTCTGAAAGATGTTGCAAGCTCCCATTGGGATTTGAGGAAATATTTACCTATAAAAACAATTTAATAAAGAAATTTCCCAATGAAATGCTCACTAGAGACCAGTGTCTTCAAGATCTCATTAAATTGTTACGTGTACAATATGCTTCTTAACTGCCTGGGTCACTTTGCTGTCAGGGTGCATCACGAAGGGAAGATGATAAACTTCTTTGGTTTTTCTCCTGTCTCACCCCACATCTCAAGTTGGAAAGATTGTCCTCCACCCAACACTGATCTAGGTGGGCTGAGGGGCAACAATGGATGTTCAAAAGAAACAACAGAGGCTCTTCTCACATGGAGTCTTGCTGAGATGTGAGCACTGAGGACTCTGCGTCCTTGGGATGCTTTTGTTGTTAAAGAATCTCTATTCCTTTCAAGTGTGGCTATATCGAAAAGAGGAACAATGTTGGGAAGCCATTGTTATGTTCTCCCAGAGCAAATGTGCACAGCTTTCAAGTTAAAACTGGATATTTGAAAATCTAAAAGCACTCTCTATGGACTTTTGTATTAGAAGCTGTCTGTAATACACAGACCAGTGGTATCCTTTGGAACCTATGTCCATCGTAACCACATGAAATAGGCCAGACCCCACTGGGAATTTAAAAAAAAAAAAATAGTAACCTGCTCATTCATTTACTGGAACTGGTTGGGATTGGGAGGAGAAGATGAACTCTTTCAGGAGAATAAGTACAGTTGTAGACATAGGTATATAAGCTATGAGTTGGGGAATAGAAGCATTGTTTATAATTACTGTGTCAGCTATACAGACATTTTACTTCCACAGAAAAATCAATGTACTTAACGTAATTTTCAGTGTCTTTCTTCAAATTTATATATGGACTTAATTTTGTAAAAGCATTTCTATTGCAACAGACTTCCATATCCCAAAATTCAAAGCACCTGAAAGAAAGTGGGAAAAAAATTGCGTTCACAAAAATATATTGTTTTGATGGGGTCCAAAAGGAAATAATTTTGTCAGATGTAATTCTGACAGGCTTTCCTTTGTTTTTTACTTTCTATTTAGACATTTTGGCATTAAGAAGACTTTCTGGATGGTATTTTTGGACCTAAAATTGGTTGCTGCCAAAACATGAAAAATTAAAGAAACCAAAACTATTATTTCTTGAACATTTATGATAGGCTAGAAACATTGCTAAGATAAAGACTTTATTTCACTGAATCTCTGTGGCTATTGTCGTTGTTGTTCAGTTACTAACCCTGTCTTGACTGTTTGTAATACCATGGACTGCAGCATGCCAAGCTCCTCTGTCCTTCACTGTCTCCTGGAGTTTGCCCAAATTCATGTCCATTGAGCCCATGATACTATCTAACCATCTCATCCTCTGCTGTCCTCTTCTCCTTTTGCTTTCAATCTTTCACAGCATCAGGGTCTTTTCCAGTGAGTCAGCTCTTGGCATCAGGTGACCAAACAATTGGAGCTTCAGGTTTAACACCAGTAGTTCCAATGAATATTCAGGGTTGATTTCCTTTAGAAATGACTGGTTTGATTTCCTTGCAGTCCAGGGGACTCTCAACAACCTTCTCTAGCACCATTGTTTGAAACTATCAATTCTTTGACACTGAGCCTTCTTTTTGGTCCCACTCTCACATCTGTACATGACTCCTGGAAAAACCATAACTTTAACTAGATGGACCTTTGTCGGCAAGGTGATGTCTCTGCTTTTTAATAACACTGTCTAGGTTTGCCATTGCTTTTCTTCCAAGGAGCAAGTGTCTTTTAATTTCATGGCTGCAGTCACCATCCGTGGTGATTTTGGAGCCCAAGAAAATAAAATCTGTCACTGCTTCCACTTTTTCCCCTTTTCTTTGCCATGAAGTGATGGAGCAGGATGCCATGATCTTAGTTGTGTTGTTTTTTTTTTTTTTAATCTCCATGGCTATAAGAAATAATTATCTCCAACTTACGTAAAAGTAAACTGACACTCAGAGAATGTAAATTATTTTTCCAGGTTCTCATAGCTTCTGAGGGAAGGGACAGCCACAAATTCAACTGTTCTACTGACTTCTAAACCTATGCTCTTTAACATCTACATACATTCTCTCTACAGTGAGAAAATAATTTTATTTCCTGCCAGTAGAATCTGGTTCTATTTTTCCCATTTTAATTGAGAAAATAACAATATTAAAAATTAAACAGAAAATTAAAAATTCCTGATGCCAACAGTTTAGTAAAGGATATTATATTTATGTAAAAATGTAGGCAAATATATCTTTATAGGATTTTAATCAGTATGAACATAGAATTTTATACTTTGCCTTTTTAATTTTATGTCACATAAACTTTACATAATGTTGCAAATTTTAAAAAGGTCTTAAAATATCTGTGTAACATTCAAATGAGTGGGTACAACATAATGCTGGACATTTTAATTTTTTCTAATTTTGGGGTATTATAAATAATATTGCAGTCAACATCCTAATTGAAAGAAAAAATAAAGTTTAAGTAAATGCTTTCTCCAGAATAATTTCTAAGAATGGAATTATTGAGATATCTATATTTCTGTAGATATGCACTGATATATTACTTTTGAAAATGATAGACTCACATTGAAATTGCATCCCAAATTGTTTGAGCTTAAAACTTTACCATCTTCACTATCATTGGCAATTGTGATTTTAAAAGAAATCATTCATGCGGTAGCAATGAAATATAACCTCGTTGTTTTAATTTGCATTTATGTGATTATTTGCAAGACTGATGGTTCCCCCATATATTCATTTAAAATGTTTATTTTCTCTTTTTATCACACAAATCAGTGACATCACTTGAATTCATTTTATCATTTCTAGTATTGCTTTGTGAATACTAGACATAAAATTCTAGTACATATGTCTATATGTATTATATACAGACACATATCTCATTCTAGTTAATTATGTGTGTGTATGTGTGTGTGTGTTAGTTGCTCAGTTATGTCCAACTCTTCGGGACCCCATGGACCATAGCCTGCCAGCCTCCTCTGTTCATGGAGTTGTCCAGGCAGGAATACTGGAGTGGGTAGCCACTCCCAGGGGATCTTCCTGACCCAGGGAACACACACACAAATACCTGTAGATACATAAATAGGCACATGTATTTCCCTTTCAAGTTAGACAAAATCATTGCAGGACACATACATACGAAATGACTCTTTTCTCTGAGAGGCTATCACGAGTCTAATCAATATCCTTATCATGTATTACTGGGAATGTAAATTATTTACTTCAATCTGTATTTAACCCATGCTACCTTCCCTTGATTCTTACACTTCCAGTAATTCAATGAAATAGTCACTCAGTCTCATCAAGGAGTTGCCATTAGAACCTTTTCGCTTGCAGACTGGTGACACCTCTAGATATGAAGGGTATGTTCCAGGGAAGTGGATGATAGATGCAAGGCCTTGAGTACCAGCGTTGCCTGTGGTGTCCCTGAGAGCGGGCTCTAGGCTTCAGGCTGAGACCTTAGTGCTGGCTTTTGGCCCAGTGCACTGTATAAAGAACATGCTCTGAGTGTCATTCCCAGCAGTGACCACCTAGAGGCCCACCAATTAGTTATAAGCATTTCTTTGGTTTCATAAATTTCCATGAAATCATGGCTATGGATTTAAACTATAAAACTTATCTTTGAAGTAAAAACAATAGACTCTGTCTTTTTATTTGAAGTCTTCCAGCCAAGAATCAAGTTGAATGACTCCAGGGAGGGTAGAGTTCTGTCTGCACCAAGACAGACGGAACTTGTCTCTCCTCATTTTCAGAAGCACAGTTGCATGCTGGGTCATGTTTCAGAGTCTCCTTGACCAGCAAATGAGCCATAAAAGGCCATGATGTTTGGGGAAAAGTAATGAGATCACATGGCTCTCATTCCTTCTTTTTCCTTCATGGTTAAAACCATTTTGGATATTGATCAGCAACAGGGCACCTAATCATCAAGAGGCATCCCCAAGAGGTTAGATGATCTGATAGTGACTGACGTCATTCATTGTTAAAAATCAGCTCATTTCCCTTATCATTCATTCACTGATCAGAGCAAGGCATACAACTCACTACTATAGAAAATTTAAACTTAGGTTTTTAAGTCCTAAGTTCTCTGCCACATTTTTAACTAGTGTCCCTGGGGTAGAAAGATAGCATATTGGAAAGCTTAAGTCACTCACTGTGTCCAACTCTTTGCAACCACATGGACTGTAACCCACCAGGCTCCTCTGTCCATGGAATTCTCCAGGCAAGAATATTAGGGTGGGTAAGCATTCCCTTGTCAAGGGAATCTTCCCAACCTAGGGGTTGAACTTGGGTCTTCTGAGTTGCAGGCAGATTCCTTACCCATTTGAGACACTAAAGAGCCTCTTGATGAAAGTGAAAGAGGAGAGTGAAAAAGTTGACTTAAAGCTCAGCATTCAGAAAACTAAGATCATGGCATCTGGTCCCATCACTTCATGGCAAATAGATGGGGAAACAGGGAAAACAGTGACAGACTTTATTTTGGCGGGGCTCCAAAATCACTGCAGATGGTAATTGCAGCCATGAAATTAAAAGATACTTACTCCTTGGAAGGAAACTTATGACCAACCTAGACAGCATATTGAAAAATGGAGACATTACTTTGCCAACAAAGGTCCGTCTAGTCAAGGCTATGGTTTTTCCAATAGTCATGTATAGATGTGAGGTTGGACTATAAGGAAAGCTGAGCACCAGAGAATTGATGCTTTTGAACTGTGGTGCTGTAGAAGACTTGAGAGTCCCTTGGACTGCAAGGAGATCCAACCAGTCCATCCTAAAGGAAATCATTCCTGAATATTCATTGGAATAACTGATGTTGAAGCTGAAACTCCAATACTTAGGCTACCTGATGCAAAGAACTGACTCATTTGAAAAGATCGTGGTGCTGGGAAAGATTGAAGGTGGGAGGAGAAGGGGACAACAGAGGACGAGGTGTTTGGATGGCATCACCGACTCAATGGACATGAGCTTGAGTAAACTCGGGGAGTTGGTGATAGACAGGAAGGCCTGGTGTGCCGCGGTTCATGGGGTTTCAAAGAGTTGGACATGACTGAGCGACTGAACTGAAGTTTTTTATTTATGAAATAAGAGACTGGACCAGATTACTAGGTTTTCTTCTTGCTATAACAGTTTGTGATTCTTTAGTAACCTACGTCAAGTGCCTTCTTCTGGAGTGATACCATTCTGGCTTAGGAAAGTATGAAAGAAATGTCAGATACATTTTGTACTCTGTAGGGACTCATTCCATGCCCCCGCTGGAGAGGTGATACAAAAATATTGCTCTGAGGATGTCTCGATGATGGATGAGACAATGCAGTGTGTGGAGGCTGGAGAAAGAATATAATGGTCTTGAAGCTGTGAAGACCTATGTCCCCAAATCCTACTGCAGCACGAGCTCTGTGTGCTGCTTGATGTAAGTGAGCAGACTTCTAGCAGTTAGTCTGCTTGTCTATCAGATGGGAAAGTAATAATTCCCTTGAGTAGTTTATTGTCCTAAGAATTAGAAATGGTATCTGGTGTTACTTGTTCTGTGGTGTGTTGTAGAGACAAAAAAAAAACAAAGTGTAGAAAAGACAGAAGGAGATGTAGGGAAAGGAGAGATGTGGGCAGCATAAAAAGATCTTTGTTCTGGCTATTAGAGAATTTTTGTTTTGTTTTTTTCTTTTTTGCACTTTCAGTAGAGTAGAGGAATTTGAAAAACTTGGCTTACATGTATGTCATTTATATCATGGAGCTTGATGTTCTAGTGGGAATAGAACAAACACAAAAGGAAATGAAAATGTCATCACTGCGATGAATGTTTGTAGGTCCAGTGTACACTGAGAACTCCTATCAAGATGACCTGATTTTATCTGATGTGTTAAACAGTGATTCTCTAAGGAAGTGACCTCTGTACTGAAATCTGAAAGGTGCTTCACAGGAACTGATTAATTGAAGGGAACTACACACATAAAGCCCTGGGATGGGAAGGAGGATGGCACATCTGAGCCACTGGAAGGTTAATAGAACTGGAGCAAGATATTCAGCAAAAATGGTGCCAGAGGGCCCAGTGGATGGAAAGTTACTAAATACCAGGGGGAAGAGGAGATTCTTGCTAAAGAAGTTTAGTAGAATGCTTGCTGAAGACAGTTCAGACTGACCAGACGTCAGCCGGGGGATGGTGAAGGATGAGCAGTTTGATCTGATAGCAAGGTAGGGATGGCATGGCGCAGACTCTCACTAAACAGACTTAGCCAGATTCTTGCTGTAATGAACATCAAGATCTAGGCTTAGAGGGCTTAGAGGAGCCTGACTAGAGTCTAGAGAAGGGTAGCATCTGTGTCAAGTATGATTATAATCTGTTTTCAATTAGCATCATATCTGATTAAATTAGGAATAACTGAATGACTTTTTAAAAAAGTATATATTATTATACCTTCTCATGTAAAGCCATAATATCTTCTAAAATGATATTTTTCTATTATTCACATACAATGCTAAGTTCGGAATAATCAACATTTATAAATATGTTTCCTTCAAGAGTAGGTCCTTTTTATGTGGGCTAACCCTTTGAGAATAATGGTGTCACCACCTTTACAGGGCTTACACTTGAAATAGGTACTTGTCAAATGTGTTCTTTCCTTTGAAAGGGGTTGGTTATGTGTCATCCTTTCAACAAACACATATAATAAGCCAGCATTATGCATTATGGAGCTTGGGATAGAGTCATGAAGAAAAGAAATATCTTTTTGTACTTTAATGGAGCTCTTTCTTTTCTCCTTCAAATCACTACCAAAAGCCTTTAGTTCTGATTGTAAAGTCCTGGATCTATCTTGACAGACTCTAAATTTTATATTTATATTTTTGCATTCATATGTGATCTTCATGACAATTCTCTGTGAAAATAGAAGCAGTAGAGGGTAAAGATTAAAAACTTGGGTTTTGTAGTCAGAACAGTTGGAGTTCAAATCCCAGCTTTGCTATTTATTAGCTCTTTTTCTGCCAAGTGCTTCACATCTGTCATTTTAAACTCAATAATACTTCTATGTGAGAAGTGCTGTTGTTTTCATTTGTAGAGGACAAACTGAAGCTCAGAGAAGTGAAGTTCTTTGCCCAAGGTCACATGCATGCCTAGCTATAAGATATAAGACAATGGTGATTACCTAAGGCGAGCGACTTTCTCTTCTATAATAATTAAAAATATTTCTTATTTTCCTGACTTGGAAATTCCACAAACCTCTTGAGATGGACCAGTCTCTAGGATTCTAAATACTTTGGCTTATTAAAAACCAACAGAGTCTCCTGTTGAAAGCATTGCCGGGCCAGGGAAAATGTTTTTTTTTCTTGTTTCCTAATAGAAAATCAAGCCTGCTGATTAAAACAGAGTAATAGGTTCAAAAGCCTGCTCTTGACAGAGCATTTGCTTTCTCATTTCCTAATGAATTACTCCCCAAAGAAACTCATTATATTTCAAGGCACAAGGCTCCCTGGAGACTTTCTCCACCTCCACCATTCATTTACTAAAATGTTCATCATTTAGGAACCTATAGGCTTTGCCAGATAGACTGAGTCCTTTGAATCCTCTGTTTATCAATAACTCTTTGTTCTATGTTATGATCAAAAGGAGCTTTGTCCTCAGATAAACAAGAAAGGGAGCCTTCTCTTACTTACAGATAAGGAACATTTTGCTGATGAAAAGATACAGTGATGAATATTATTACATTACTGTTGTGTTATTATTATTATTATATTTATAGTTTAGTTAGGGAGTCTTGGCTCATTGTGGAGTACACATAAAATGGCTTTTTGTTTCCATTAAGAATTCCCACCAATGCTCGGTCTACCCCTGTCTCTCCCACAGGAGACCAAGTGCCTTTCATGACATCTGATTTCATAACAGTTTAGTCCCTTTTGGTTATTCAAATGGTTTTATCTTAGTTCTTAAGTTTCATAACTTTTAAATCTTTAAATTCATATCAGAAAGAAAGCTCTCTCTTTCCTCTCCTTCTCCAGGGCTGAGGTACGGAAGCCAGCTCTTGGAAGCAGACACATCTCTCCCTCACTGTGGTAACTACTTGGGTGGAGAGGTGATAAGAAAGAGTAGGCAAAATGTGCAAGGTGGTTTTTCTCCCAGGAGAGCTTGAGTTTCTTTCCAAGGCATGGATTATAAGTTTTATGTGGACTGCTGCTGCTGCTGAGTCACTTCAGTCATGTCTGACTCTGTGAGACCCCATAGACGGCGGCCCACCAGGCTCCCCCGTCCCTGGGATTCTCCAGGCAAGAGGACTGGAGAGAACCCTGGAGTGGGGTGTCATTTCCTTCTCCAATGTGTGAAAGTGAAAATGAAGTTGCTCAGTCCTATCCGACTCTTCGCGACCCCATGGACTGCAGCCCACCAGGCTCCTCCGTCCATGGGATTTTCCAGGCAAGAGGACTGGAGTGGGGTGCCATTGCCTTCTCTGCTGGTGGTTTTGAGACTTTGTTTTAATGGAGGGCTCCCCAGATTCAGCGGTTAAAAATCCGCCTGCAATGCAAGAGACGCAGGGGATGCTGGCTTGATCCCAGGATCAGGAAGATCTCCTGGAGTAGAAGGTTCAAGTCCCAGCAGTCCCACTCCACCCTGGGGCTCCTGGTGAGCTCAGCCCCTGCGTCACGCTGGTGGTGTCCTCCTGTCTTTCTCTGCTGTGCATGTCTCCTCACCCCTCACTCTGGAGTCCTGATCTCCCCTCCCCACTGTGACCTCTCCTGTGTTATCTGTGGATGCTTCTATAAACCATCTTCTGTGCCTGTCCATTCTACCACACCATTCTTCTTCAAGGCTCTTCATCTTGCTGTGGGGGCACTGGGCAGATGAGTCCAACTGATAGCCTTCTGCCAGAGACAAGCCTCTGCCAGTCTCCCCTTGGATTGGTTTCCTAGAGATACTGTAACAGAAGACCACAAATTGAATGGCTAGAAGTCACAAAAATGTATTCTTTCACAGATCTGAAAACTACAAGTCCAAAATCAAGGTGTTGACAGGGCCATGCCCCCTTTGAGACTCAGCATCCTTGCCTGTCTTGTCCAAGCTTCTGATGGGGAACCAGACATTTCTTGGCTGGCATCGCTCCAGTCTCTGCCTCTGTTTTCACATGGCATTCTCCCTGTGGGTCTCTACAATATCTTATTATGAACTTCAATTAAGGGCCTACCCTCTGCAGGAGGACCTCCTCTAACTTAGCTAATTACATCCACAACGTATCCCAAATCAGATTACACTGTGAAGTACTCAGAGTCAGAATTTAAACACATCTTTTGATGGGGAGCAGGATAATACCCATAATACCCCTCTTATCAGGCACTCCCAAGTTTGACAAGTGATTCTCTTTGGTTTGCAGAGCAAAACTAGTCACAGCTTCCCATCCTTCCCCAACCGGGAATGTGAAGAGAAGAGGTAGAATTTATTCATGAATATGGCATCATTCAAAACTGATAAACTTTGTCCCCTAGTCATTTTAAAACCATCTTGAGGTAAGTGGAGGTGATAGCTAGGTCTGTGAAATGCTGCTTCTCTGAAAGGGTGGCCCAAGAACTAGCAGGTCTGTGCTCACAGTGCTGTAGACATCACTTTTGTCCTCACTGATGGCATTTGTTGTCAACCAAGGTACACAGAAAAATTCTTTGTAGTACCTCACACCATCTTTTTATATTAATAATACTGATAATAATATGATGATGATAATTGTGTTCACTTTTTTCTGTGTAATTATGCCAGGCACTCATGTTAATGCTTTATATACACTGTCATACTTAATATTTTTGATCAAGGTATTTGCTTTTTTATTTATAAAGTTTTTAATTTTGGGCTGATTGTAGCCTAGTCAAAATCCATCTAGTCATAGCTATGGTTTTTCCAGTAGTCATGTGAGAGTTGGACCATAAAGAAAGCTGAGTGCTGAAGAATTGATACTTTGAAAATGTGCTGTTGGAGAAGACTCTTGAGAGTCCCTTGGACTGCAACAAGATCAAACCAGTCTATCCTAAAGGAAATCAGTCCTGAATATTCGTTGGAAGGAGTGATGCTGAAGCTGAAACTCTAATACTTTGGCCACCTGAGGCAAAGAACTGACTCATTAGGCAAAACTCTGATTCTGGAAAAGACTGAAGGCAGGAGGAGAAGGGGATGAGATGGTTGGATGGAATCGCCAACTCGATGGACACGAGTTTGAGTAAACTCTGGGAGTTGGCGATGGACAGGGAGGCCTGGGATGCCGCAGTCCACGGGGTCACAAAGAGACAAACACGACTGAATGAGTGAACTGAACTGAATTTTAGCCTTATAGAAACACACACACACACACACACACAAATACAGAATTTCCATCCATCTCTCTTCCACTTCCCTCAACATAAATACATTTATAACTTTAGTATAATGATCAACACCAAGAAATTAACCTTGTACAATGCTATGAACTAAACTATCCAATATATTTGCATTTCACCAGCTTTCCACTAATGTCCTTTTATATTCTAGAGTCCTATCCAGGGTCCCAAAGTGCATTTAATTTTTGTTTCTTTGTAATCACCTATACTCTATTAGTCTTCAGTCTTTCCTTTTTTTTTTTTTTATGACCTTAACACTTTTGAGTAATATTGGTCAGGTTTACTTGTTTGTTTGTTTGTCAGATGTCCTTCAATTTTGGTTTGTCTGATTTTTTGTGTGTGATCGTATAGACTGCAGGTATGCATTTTGGGCAGATATACTGCAGACATGATGCGATATCCTCAGTACATCCTACCGAGGGATTCATTATGTTGATATGCATTTTTACTGATGATATTGACCTTAGCCACTTGGTGAAGGTGGTTTTGGCAGGTCTCTCCACTGCAAAGTTAGTCTCTTTCCCTTTATAGTAGTAAATGTCATGAGGGAGATACTTTGAGACCGTGCTGATCCCATTTTTCAGCAAACTACTTTTAATGTCTATGATGGATCTTGTCCATGGCAATTATACTGTGGTGTTTATGTGATGATTATTTTCTACTTGCTCTGTTCGTCTACATTTATTAATTGAAAATCAACTATAAAAAATGCTGCGATGAACATTGGGGTACATGTGTCTCTTTCAATTCTGGTTTCCTTGGTGTGTATGCCCAGCAGTGGGATTGCTGGGTCATATGGCGGACTATTTGCAGTTTTTTAAGGAATCTCCACACTGTTTTCCATAGTGGCTGTACTAGTTTGCATTCCCACCAACAGTGTAAGAGGGTTCCCTTTTCTCCACATCCTCTCCAGCATTTATTGCTTGTAGATTTTTGGATGGCAGCCATTCTGACTGGTGTAAAGTGGTACCTTATTGTGGTTTTGATTTGCATTTCTCTGATAATGAGTGATGTTGAGCATCTTTTCATGTGTTTGTTAGCCATTTTTATGTCTTCTTTGGAGAAATGTCTGTTAAGTTCTTTGGCCCACTTTTTGATTGGGTCGTTTATTTTTCTAGAATGGAGCTGCAGGAGTTGCTTGTATATTTTTGAGATTAATTGTTTGTCTGTTGCTTCATTGGCTATTGTTTTCTCCCATTCTGAAGGCTGTCTTTTCACCTTGCTTAGTTTCCTTTGTTGTGCAGAAGCTTTTAATTTTAATTAGGTCCCATTTGTTTATTCGTGCTTTTATTTCCAATATTCTGGGAGGTGGGTCATAGAGGATCCCGCTTTAGTTTATGTCGGAGAGTGTTTTGCCTATTATCCTACGTGTACCCCAATGTTCATCGCTGCATTGTTTACAATAGCCAGGACATGGAAGCAACCTAGATGCCCATCAACTGACGAATGGATAAGAAAGCTATGGTACATATACACAATGGAATATTACTCAGCATTAAAAAAAAATTCATTTGAATCAGTTCTACTCAGGTGGACGTAACTGGAGCCTATTATCCAGAGTGAAGTAAGCCAGAAGGAAAAACAACAATACAGTATACTAACGCATATATATGAAATTTATAAAGATGGCAGCGAGAACCCTGCGTGCGAGACAGCAAAAGGAACGCAGATGTATAGAACAGACATGTGGACTCTGTGGAAGAGGGCAAGGGTGGAATGATATGGGAGAATGGCATTGAAACATGTTAATTATCATATGTGAAATCAATCACCAGCCCAGGATTGATGCTCGGGGCTGGGTGCACCGAGATGTCCCAGGGGGAGGGAATCGGGAGGGAGGAGGGAGGGGGGTTCTGGAGGGGGAGCATATGTAAACCCATGGCGATTTCATGTCAATGTATGGCAAAACCAATAAAAAATAAATAAATAAAAAATGCTGCCTGTCTCCTCCATTTACTCATTGAATTATTTATTAAATCAGGATGGACTCAAGGATGGTTATTTCTAATTTATGAGATAGAATTCAATATTATCATTATTTATGTTCACATCGTTGCAGGTTTGACATAGATGCATGTGTAGTAATGTAACCTTGAGAAAATAAGGTGTCGAGACTATCCAGACTGAGTACGTGACTGAATCTAGTTCAGATCTCTCTCTGACTTTTAAAGATGCTGGCAAGTGGGGGAAGAGATCCAATTGTCTTGCAGATACTCAAGACAAGCCTGGTACGCAAGTTCCTTTGCTTATTACACCTGCCCCCTGCCATTCTGAGGTGGTTGTCCTGGCTTGGCCCTTTTCCTAGGGCAAGTCAGGTTCAGATTTTACCCAAGAAGTTCCTGAGGTTGTGATCCAACATCAACAAAAGATCTTTTTTACTGTTTTCAGAGTCTTTTTCAGAATGTCATATAAGTGGGTTTATAAAATATGTAGCCTTTACAAACTGGCTTCTTTCACTTAGTAATGTGCATTTAAGGCTATTCAGTGTCTTTTGTACTTTGTTAATGCTTTTCTTTTTGTTGATGAATCATATTACATTGTATGGATATATCCACTTCTTAACTCATTCACCTATTGAAAGACAACTTGGTGGTTTCCAGTTTGGGCAATTATGAATAAAGTTACTGTAAACATTTGCATGTAAGTTTTTGCGTGGACATGAGTTTTAAAATAAGGTGGGTAGATACCTAGGAGTGAGATGGCTGGATGATAAGACTGCATTTAGTCTTGTAATCAGTAGCCAAATTGTCTTTCTAACTGGCTGTGCCATTTTACATTTTCACCAGCAGTGAAGGAGAATTCCTTCACTGATATCTTCTGCAGAATTTGTATGGTCAGTTTTCTGGATCTTAGCCATTTGAATAGGTATGTATCAATAGGAGGTGTATATCAATAGGCTTCCCTAGTGGCTCAGGTGGCAAACAATCCATCTGCAATATGGGAGACCTGGCTTTGATCTCTGGGTTGGGAAGATCCCCTCAAGGAAGGCATGGCAACCCACTCTAGTATTCTTGCCTGGAGAATCCCATGGGCACTGGAGCCTAGAGGGCTACAGTTCATGGGGTCTCAAAGAGTTGCGCATGACTGAGCAGCTAAGCACAGCACATACAGCATATTAATTTCATCTAATTATTATTTTAATTTGCAGTTCTCCAATGACAAATGATTGTGAGCATCTATTGATATGCTTACTCACTATCTATGTATCTTCTTTGGTGAGTCGTCAGTTCAGATCATTGTTCGTGTCTTTTCAAATAGACTCTAATTTTTAGAGTAGTTTTAGGTTATATATAGTAGAATTGGTCAGAAAGTATAAAGGATTCCTCTAAATGTCCTCTCCCAGTCAGCTTCCCCCTTTTCTAAGGAGTCTCATTAGTGTGACACATTGTTATTAACACAATACAAACTGATCCTGATACACTGTTACTAACCAAAGTCCATAGTTTATATTAGCATTCACTCTTCGTGTAATATAGTTCTATGAGTTTTGATAAATGCATAATACTGTGTATCCATCACTATAATATGCAGAATAGTTTCACTGTCCCCCAATTGCCGTTACCTACCTATTATTCCCCCTTTGTCCCTACCTTGAACTTGAGGCAACTGCTGATATTTTTAACATCTCTATAAATTTGCTTCTTCCAGAATTTCACAAAATTGGAATCACACACTGATTTTTTAGCCTTTTCAAACTGGCTTCTTTCATCTCTGTGTGTGTGCTCAGTCGCTCAATTGTGACCAACTCTTTGCCACTCCATACTTAGCAGTATGCATTCAAGGCTCTCTTCTATGTTTGTGATTTGAAAAGTTCATTTGTTTTTGTCACTGAAGAATATTCCATTTTATGGAAGTACAAGAGTATATTATCCATTCATCTACTGAACTGCATCTTGAGCACTTCCAAATTTTGGCAGTTATGAATAAAAGCGATATAAACATGCTTGTTAAAGTTTTTGAGTGTTCAATTCCTTGGGGTAAATAAATACCTAGGCGCCCAATGGCTGAACTGTATGGTAAGTCTATGTTTAATTTTGGAAGAAACTACCAAATTGTCTTCTGAGGTGTATTAGTTTGCATACCTACCGTCAATGAATGGGACTCCCTGATGGTCGGCATCCTTAAGGCCAAATATACAGCCTTGGGGTCAATATATTTCTGATTCAGAGTTTCATCAAAATTTCAAAATGTGTTTTAAATCATTTTTGAGTATAACATTATAGTTTCTCAAGTTCAAAGTTACTTTTTGAGGAGGAAGGGAGACATTTCACAAGCTGAAATGCTTTGATTCGTCTTCTCTGTTTTTATTGCTGTAATTTTGTACCAATATAGTCAGCTTTACCTCTCTCTCTCTCTCTCTCTCTCTCTCTCTCTCTCTTGCTGCTTCTGTTCATTTTGGAAATACTGTTGGTAGTTCAAGGATTCTCCCTGCTCTCCTTTGTGTCCTCCGTGCAGTTCCTTTTAAGGGATGGGACTGATTGTGAGGGTGGGAAAAGAAAGGTGGGCGTGCCTTATTTTTCTTGTGTTTGTGTGAGCTTTAATTTCCGCCCTTTGTTTTTTATTTCCTTTCACTGCCTGATTGCAAAGAAGCACCATCCACCCTCTACCTACCCAGTTGCCCTTAAAAAACAGGACTTCCCTGTGATTGCCTCTCCCTGCCAGGCTCCTTTGCTGTAGCCAGTTCTGCAGACCACCTAGTTCTCACTTGTGTTCACTATATTGGCATTTAACACTGGATTTCACTTTCCTAGGTGGTTTTGTCTGTGCTTTTTTCTGTGTCCTCTTCATTAAGTCCCTTAAGCCTCTTCTATCCCATTCGCCTCATTTACAAGCCTGCAGTGATGGGTGGGAGCCCACCTGAAATGTTTAAACTTACTTACAATTAAGTTAAAGCTTGCCCTGCTTCTTTAACTTCTAGTAATAGTAAAGCCCCTTATTATGTTCGTTGATGTTTTGAGTTTTGTGGGGAGGATGTTGGGAAAATTTGAAATTGGGCAGTTACCACTGTATTCACCAACTAGCTTTGATTTAAAAACAAAAAATCCAAAGCTTTAGAAATAATATGGCCTAGATGCAGTTTTATAAGAAGATAATGTCCTGAACTTTCTTACAAGGAGGGTATAAGCCATGTATTTTAATACACCATATTGAAAAGTAAACATTTGAAAGGAAGATAGATGCTTAGGTGAATAGATTGGTAAACAGAAACGTATGCATGGATGGCTAGACAGACAGACAGACACATTGTTAAGATGTATATTAGAGGCAGAGAGATAATGGAACTTTTCCTGCTTTGTGAAGGATTAGCTGTTCTTATCTATTGACTAAACAGGAGATTAAAAAGGAGGGAATTTCCTGCCAGAGAGAGACTGATTTGTGGTGTCTCTCGGTCTACAGGTTCCAGTGAAGTTAAATTAGATCAGCAACTGTTGCAAAGAAAGAGGTGAAAACAATTAGCCAAAAGTCAAACAAGTTATTTTCTTAGAGAAAGCAAAAATTCTGAAGCAATTATCCCTCTGTATGAGTGTTATGCAGTGAATAAGGGGATAGAGGTGTCAGATTTGACATGCATCCCAGCTCACAGAACTTTTCCAAAAGTCTGAGCTAAATTGATAGTCTTTCCTGGTATTGCCAGGGGGTGGCAATGTGTCCGTGCTCCCATGAGAGAGACAGAGAGACAGAGATGGAGACAGACCTGGGGTAGACTGCTTCCCCACTACTTGGCAAGAACATGTGAGTTTTCTCTGGATGGAGAAGATTCCGTGAAAGGCAGCAGAGCTTAAGGCTCCATGTGAGTCCTGCAAATGAGCAACCATACCTGAGCAAGGAAATTTTTAGGCAGAAAATGAAGTAGACCCTCTGTGACATGGAGAAACAGATGAATTATTTCTTTTTGGAGTCACCAGTCTCCTGGGGATCTACTCAAAGAGCAGTTTCCATGAATTAATATGTGTCCCTAATGACTCTTTTTTTTAGCCAGGCACTTAGTGCCAGCTAATGCTAGATGAGAAACTGGAAGGGGGGAGGAGAGAGGGAAGCAGATAACAAGCTTGACAACTAATCTGGGTAGTTAGCCTCAAGCATAGTCATTGTCTTTCACAGGAAGAGGGATACAGATTTAGGACTGTTCCCTCCATTTGCTGTCTCAACATACACACACACACACACACACACGCACACACACACACACAATTCTACTGGGAGATCTTCCAGAAATTCTGGTAGTGAACAGTTGGAGTGTAAAAGACAACAGCAGTACCTGTGAGTGTGTGTTACTTGCTCAGTTGTGTCTGACTCTTACAGACCCGTGGACTGTAGCCTGCCAGGCCCCTCTGTCTGTGGGATTCTCCAGGCAAGAATACTAGAGTGAGTAGCCTTTCTCTTCCCCAGGGCATCTTCGTGACCCAGAGATTGAATCCAGGTCTCCTGTGTTGCAGGCAAATTCTTTACCATCTGAGCCACCAGGGAAGCCTCAGTAGCAATACCTAGAGGTGACAAAATAACTACCCGAAGTGAGGAGACCACAGAGGATTAAATAACTTGCTTGTCACATAGCTATGAATTGTAGAGGTAGGAAGAATTTAAACTCAGAATGTCTAGTTTCAGACCATAATCTTAATTATTAAACTGGTAACTTCTATGGTCTACCCTCCTGTTTTAGGGCACAGATATTTGTAAATCATCCTATTTAGCTGATAACCTGATTGCTTTGAAAATGAAAATTTGTTTCTATTCTTGCTTATTTATTTACACACGCACACACATGCACTGCCAACTTCTTTTAATTTGGAGAAAGATGACTAGGTTTTTTTTTTAGTCCTGTGCTAATCCTTCTATGCTCATGAGTTATGTGTGTGTGTTACCTCTGAGTTTACTTTATCTTAAAAAAGAAATGACACAACTTAAAGATTCTGATTGCCATCCATTGAGAGCACTGAAATAAGAATTATTCTAGCCCTCAGACTAAGATGGTGGCCGCGGGGCTGCGGAGGTGATTCTGTCATGTGACGTATCCACATACCATTAAGAAACAGCTTCTGCATCAGTTTGTCCAAAGACCACTTTTCCCATCCCCTGCAACCTTATGTAACACAGTGAGATACATGTTTATTCAAACACAAGATACCCCAAATCCCAACAGTTTAAAGTTTATTCCAGGAAAACCAATTCTTGAGACAAGGACCATGGATTTTCCTACACCAGCTACAGCATTTTGCTCCCCTCTGGCTAGGCAGTTATTTAGGACTGAGGGGGTAAAAAGTGTCTTTTTTGGACCAGATTTCATCACGGTCACAAAGGAGAATGAAGAATTAGACTGGAATTTACTGAAACCACCTATCTATGCTACAATTATGAATTTCTTTGCATCTGGCTTACTTTTAGTTACTGAGGAAACACCTTCAGGAGAGGCAGGATCTGAAGATGATGATGAAGTTGTGGCAATGATTAAGGAATTGTTAGACACTAGAATACGGCCAGTTGTGCAGGCAGATGGAGGAGATGTAATCTATAAAGGCTTTGAAGATGGCATCGTACAGCTGAAACTCCAAGGTTCTTGTACCAGCTGCCCCAGTTCAATCATTACTCTGAAAAATGGCATTCAGAACATGCTGCAGTTTTACATTCCAGAAGTAGAAGGCGTAGAACAGGTTATGGATGATGAATCAGATGAAAAAGAAGCAAACTCACCTTAAGCTCATTTGAGTTTTCTGTGGGCCCTGCAGTTGGACTTGTTGATAATATGTACTAAGATTTTATTATTAATCTGCTAAGCAACTTGAGGATTAATAAAATATGTCCTTTCTTCAAAAAAAAAAAAAAAGAATTATTTTACCCAAGGCTACCATTTATTAACTCTGTGTGTCCTTGGCCTTGTGTAAACATTTTGAGTTTCAATTTCCTTTTCCTTAAGAAAAAGTAAATCTACCCACCTCACAGGTGGTGTGAAGAAGGTATAAGATGCTGTGTATAAACTCTGAAGACCTTTGTAAATGGATGGTGCTACTGATAACTAATTTGTCTTCTATTTTCTGTATCATCTCTTCATCTCTCCTTGAAAAATTCGATTTCCCTTGGTCTTCCGTCCCCTATCAATACTCCAAAGTTTAAGTAGATAACCCAAGATTCTCACATAGTAACTTCATCGGCGAAGTAAGAGATATGTATTTGAAAGGGGAGAAAAATGAGGGCAAAGAGTCACACATGGGAATTGGAACCCGAAGCAGTCCTGACTCATAGTCTGAATCCATTTTCTTTAGATTACAGTGTTCACTTTTTCTCACCTGTTCTTTTTCTCTCATTTCATCACACAGTATTTTTATCTCTCTTCAGAGCTAAGGAAGGAAAAAATGAAAACAAAAATTAATTCAGGTGTCAATTCAGTAGGGCCTTTATTCACCAATTTTCAGGTTCCTAGTTGTATGTATCTGTGTGTGTGTGTTTGTGTGTGTTTGTGTATAGAAAGAGAGAATATAAATTGATAAGAATTTAAATTTCTACAGGACTATATTGTTATGTGTCTTTGTTATATGTTTTACAACACTCATTTTCACTATTCAATATGATTCCTCTCAATAGTTTGTTTTAAGATATGCCAAATAGTGGAATCATTCCTATTTTACAGTTGAAGAATCAGAAACTCAGGGAAATTGGACAGGAAAAACCACTGGCTAAGGAGTCACAGTTAGTTAAAGGAAGAGGAGTGAAAGCAAGGAAGATCCTTGAAGATTAAATCAGAATGCAACTCTCTTTTCACCTCAAATGTTACTATTTACTGCTTGATCAGAAGTATTCAACTAAGGATGTCCAAGCTTTGATCAGAGGATGTATAAGAGATAAACTCAACAGCTTGTTTATTGCACTGGAATCCGTGGCAGTCAAATGTCCATCATTTCTAACCCTGGTAAGGACTTTAAAAGCCAATTTGAGATGATTCTAGTCAATAAGTGGTAGAAGAATGAAACTAGAACACTTTCTAACACCATACACAAAAATAAACTCAAAATGGATCAAAGATCTAATCGTAAGACCAGAAACTATAAAACTCCTAGAGGATAACGTAGGCAAAACACTCTCTGACATAAACCAAAGCAGGATCCTCTATGACCCACTCCCAGAATATCGGAAATAAAAGCACAAATAAACAAATGGGACCTAATTAAAATTAAAAGCTTCTGCACAACAAAGGAAACTATAAGCAAGGTGAAAAGACAGCCTTCAGAATGGGAGAAAATAATAGCCAATGAAGCAATGGACAAACAATTAATCTCAAAAATATACAAGCAACTCTTGCAGCTCCATTCTAGAAAAATAAACGACCCAATCAAAAAGTGGGCCAAAGAACTCAATAGACATTTCTCCAAAGAAGACATAAAAATGGCTAACAAACACATGAAAAGATGCTCAACATCACTCATTATCAGAGAAATGCAAATCAAAACCACAATGAGGTACCACTTTACACCAGTCAGAATGGCTGCCATCCAAAAATCTACAAGCAATAAATGCTGGAGAGGATGTGGAGAAAAGGGAACCCTCTTACACTGTTGGTGGGAATGCAAACTAGTACAGCCACTATGGAAAACAGTGTGGAGATTCCTTAAAAAGTTGCAAATAGACCTGCCATGTGACCCAGCAATCCCACTGCTGGGCATACACACCGAGGAAACCAGAATTGAAAGAGACACGTGTACCCCAATGTTCATCGCCGCATTGTTTACAATAGCCAGGACATGGAAGCAACCTAGATGCCCATCAACTGACGAATGGATAAGAAAGCTGTGGTACATATACACAATGGAATATTACTCAGCATTAAAAAAAAAATTCATTTGAATCAGTTCTACTCAGGTGGACGTAACTGGAGCCTATTATCCAGAGTGAAGTAAGCCAGAAGGAAAAACAACAATACAGTATACTAACACATATATATGGAATTTAGAAAGATGGTAACGAGAACCCTGTATGCGAGACAGCAAAAGGATCGCAGATGTATAGAACAGACTCATGGACTCTGTGGAAGAGGGCAAGGGTGGGATGATTTGGGAGAATGGCATTGAAACATGTTAATTATCATATGTGAAATCAATCGCCAGCCCAGGGTTGATGCTCGGGGCTGGTGCACCGAGATGTCCCAGGGGGAGGGAATCGGGAGGGAGGAGGGAGGGGGGTTCTGGAGGGGGAGCATATGTATACCCATGGTGGATTCATGTCAGTGTATGGCAAAACCAACACAATAAAGTAAAGAAAATTAAAAAAAAATAAATAAGTGGTAGATGTGGCCCCTGCATCCACTGGAAATACCCTGGGGAGAATTCTGTAAAAAGGAAGTGATTTTTAACACGTGATGGATAATCATCATACTCACAGACATTTGGATATTTACATATATTATTTGTAATATATTTGTAAATTATTAGCATGTCTAATTGCTTTCTGACGTTAGGAATTAGCTTGCCTCTTTGCTCTGCATCTCTGCCTAGTGCCTTTAAATGTGTGGAATCCACTGGTCCCTGCAGGCCTGTGTCTTTTGCATGGGTCTTCCTTAACTCCCAAAGCGCTTATCACATAAACGAGGTGATTTCAGAATTATCTCTGACCTGTGAAATTCTAAAAGAGAGAGCTCATTCTATTTTGGTCATTTATGGAGAGATTATAAATCACAATGATTATAGTGCATGGTAATAGAAAATAAGGGGGTTTCCCAGTTTGCTCAGTGGTAAAGAATCCACCTGCCAATGTAGGAAATACAGATTTGATCTCCAGGTTGGGAAGATCCCCTGGAATAGGAAAAAATGGTAATCTAGTCCAGTATTCTTGCCTGGAGAATCCCATGGACAGTCCATGGGATTGCAAAGAGTTGGAAATGCCTGAGCACCTGAACACAGTAGAAAATAATTAGAGTTTATAGTTAAGGATTACATAAAGTTAGTATTAATCCTAGCTATAATCCTAAAAATCATCATTTTTTATAATCCTAAAAATCATCATTATTTTCCATGGTCACAGACTGCCATCATGCATTCTTTTGCTGGTATATACAAACAGTACTCTAGCCCCAAATGCTTGCTGCTGCTGCTGCTAAGTCACTTCAGTCGTGTCCGACTCTGTGCGACCCCATAGACTGGGGCCCACCAGGCTCTGCCGTCCCTGGGATTCTCCAGGCAAGAACACTGGAGTGGGTTGCCATTGACTTCTCCAATGCATGAAAGTGAAAAGGGAAAGTGAGGTCACTCAGTCATGTCCAACTCTTCGCGACCCCATGGACTGCAGCCCACCAGGCTCCTCTGTCCATGGGATTCTCGAGGCAAGACTACTGGAGTGGGTTCCCATTGCCTTCTCCACCCCAAATGCTTATAAACAAAATAAGGTGCTTGTGGTAATGGTCAAGGTCAATCACAAAGAACTGCATGGGGGTGATGGATTTTATATAATTCTGATAGAAAGAAAATGTAGAAATTGAGATGTTAGAGTATTTCCTGGGTAAGTTGCCCATTGGCCTTCAATAAATTTAATAGGCATGCATTACCTTAGAAGAGAAATCTTGTGAAATAGAAGTCTTTCCAAGTGTGATGGTTAATTTATATGGCAACTTGACTGGCCATGATTCCCAGAGAGCTGGTTAAACATTATTTCTTGGTGTGGCTGTGGGTATTTCTGGAAGAGCTTAGCATTTGAATCGGTGGGCTGAGTAAAGGAGATGACCCTTCCCAGGGTGGGTGGTTACACGGTAGGTAGGACCCATGTCCTTGGTCCTCAGTCCTCATTTATTCATTCTGCAAATTGCATCTGTACCAAAGTATGCAGCTACGATTGCAGTGGCCTCTGGAGAGAATAATCTATTTTTTCTCTCTTCTCTTGGGGTTTGAAATGTTACCAGAGTCCTGAGACGTAATAGGGGATTTTAATATACATTTAAGCGTACAGTTCTTTCTATTATCATTCTGATTATTATTATCATTATTCACATCCTATTAGCTTTTCACCTTGAGCTAATGTGACATTTCAGTGCTATGAAAAATCAATGAGGCAAAAATTTCTCATGCTACCACAAACAATTACTGTTGATTTAAGTACAAAGACTAAATACCACATAGACAATATGGATAAAGAGATTAAAATGCACACATGCACACACCATCCATTATTGAGAATCTTTTAAGTGGTTTTCAAAATTAGTGTTTTCTGCTGGGAAGAAAAGATTCCCTTATTGAATGACCATAACCTGAACTGCAACTCGCTTTCAGCATAATTAGCTATGTCCTCACTTTTGATAATGGTACCAAACTTTGGATTTAATTAGAATCTAATTGCTGTTTTAAATTGTCTCCTGCCTCAGACTTCGTATTCTTTGCCATCTCATTCTGTTGTTTTTTTTTTTTTCATTTTCTATATTTGTTCCTGTGCTGAGATCACAATACATAACAAGTTAGTCACAGAATTTAACAAGAATATCTGATATTGTCCAAGAAGCTTCTCTACTAATGACTTTGTGTGACAAAGAATGGCTGTTTGTCAAGCATATTTCCAGTTTCTACTGGGAAGGAACTGTCTCAAGTTTCCTTGAAGTTAGTATGGCCAGATGACAAAATTCTGCCTAATGGAATGAGAATAGAAGTGATCCTGGCTCAGAAAATCTTTCATTGGACTCTGCATTCTGTTTCCTCCTATGTCTGCTGGCTGGATGGTGGTATCCAGGTGACCTTGAATGTCACATAATTTCCAAACCTTTGCTATGCTGAGCCTCTTCTCCCCATCCCCGTCTATTAGATGTTCATTGTGTGAGCGAGAAACATTTAATGAGTTAGGCTGTAGAAATTCATGGTCCAGGTGCTCTAGTGGCTAGCATTACCTTGCCTGAAACTTTTGGCAATGTCTCCCCTGGGCCATTGGCTAATGTTTAACTATCCTTCTGAATTGCCAGGGTTTTCCAGAGGAACAGACCAGTAGGATATACTTAGTAGGATATATAATATATTAAGATATGTGCATTTATATATTATATAATAGTATATATATAGTATAGATTTAAATGAGTATAAAGGGATTTATTTTAAAGAATTGACTTAGACAGTTATGAGGGCTGACAAGATTTAAAGCCATAGCGCAACCTGCGGGCTGGAAACCCTTGTTCTGAGGCAGAATTTCTTCTTCCTTAGAAAACCTGCTTTTCTTTTAAGGCCTTTGCACTGATTAGATGAGGTTTTCCTACATAATCGAGGCAGTCTTTGTATTGAAAGTGTACTGATTGCAGATGTTAACCACATCTACAAGATACTTTCCCAGCAATGCCTATATTAGTATTTATAACTCTGGCCAGGGTATCACAGTAAGCTATCATGGTGAAAAAAGACCTCTTTACTTATATGCAGAAGTTTAAACTCAGAAAATATGTAAAAATGTCTCATTAATGTGATGTCTAATTAAAGAGCTTTATGGAAAGTGCCTATTTTTTTTAAATTAGAAAAATCATGCACATACAAGGAGTCACTAAAAGAATCTGCAGTGTCTAGTCATATACAATAATGAGATAAGTGTGTGGATAAAGTTGAGTCTAACAAGAGAAATAGTGGAGCCTGTGAAAACAGGGGTAGGTTGTCGAATTCAAAAGGTTTGCCACATTGTTGGAAGAAAACAAAACTGTCTGTGGCATTGGCTACATCTTCTTTGGAACCTCTAAATAAAATTTTATCTTTTTTTCCCCCTAAAAATATTGAAACTATTAGAATCAGATGATTCCACTGAGATTGGTGGCTCAGGAGATCCTCAGCTGTCTACTTGGAAACATGAAAGATATGAAGAAATAGGAGATGGGCAGAGGCTGTTCTCCATGCAAAAGCTGTAATGAGGGTCAGGATAAAAACGGAGCATCAGGCAGTGGTATGTGGGAGCATGTATGGGATTTCTATGTGATCTCAGTCTTACGGAGAAGGCAGTGACTTCAAGTCATGTAGGAAACCAACAAGCGCTAGGTGTCGAGACAGTCATAGAATGAGTGTGAGACAACCCAGTCTAATTTACCAGGCTGCCTAATCTCTTAACGGGCTGCGTGAACTTGAACCAACCACAGAACATTCCAAGCCACGGTTTCCTTACCTGTCAATTAAGGGGATAGTATTCATCCACTCTCCAAAATGTCTCTCAGCTCTGCCACTTGTTGATTGTACTATGTATGTCCCCTGAGAAGAGGTTTTCCTACTCACTTGCTGGTGGTGGAGGTGATGGTGTTTAGTCGCCAAGTCATGTCTGACTCCCACCCATAGACTGTAGCCCCCCAGGCTCCTGTGTCCATGGATTTCCCAGGCAGGTGTACTGGAGTGGGTTGCCACTGCCTTCTCCAGAGGAATTTCCTGACCCAGGGATCAAACCCACCTCTCCTGCAATGGCAGGTGAATTCATTGCTGCTGAGCCACCAGGAAAACCCCATTGAGAACTTTGCCGCCCTCTACACGTCAGGAATTGTTAATAGCACTTAGTCATGTTTGCCAAGACCAAATCAGTGTTTGGCACTTTGTATGTATTAACGTGTAGTCATCACAATATTGCAGTAAGGTTCAGAAGACTTACATTCATTTTTGAGGGCATACGGATGAAGTGCAGCAATGCAAGCATCCATATCTAGGCTTCACACCAGGACTGTTAACCACTATGCTGTGCCATCCCACCTAGCCTCAGCTTTCACCCATCTCCATGCCAGGATGTCTGTGAAGCCTTCATGCCTTCATTTCTCTCTGCTCATCTCAGCTCTCTCCTCAAGAAGCATTGTCTAGACACTGGCTTCTTATTGTGTCTACTCTGTCCTGTGTCCCACTCCAGACACTGCTCATGTCCCTTCTGCCTTTACCACCAGTTGACAATGACAGCCAGGATGCTTCCCACTTGCAAATTGCTTTTCACATCAGCCATTTTCCAGCTGGCTGATGTGAAGTTTGCAAAAGCATGAAAGGGGCAGCAAAGGGGTGGAAGCCTGAGTATAAGACAGCATCTCGTCTCCCCTCTTCCCAGGACCTGTTTGCAATTGGTTACACAATTTGGAGAAAAAGAGAAAAGTTGAAATGAAACACAGTAACACAGAAAACCAGAGAGATTGCTTCTGAAAGCTGGTTAAATTGCCTGGGTCAGTGTCCCCTATGAAAAAACTAATGGCCTCTTCCCTGAGAAAGGCTCTTTCCTCTCTTGTAAAAAGAAAAGTTCTGCAGGACCATAAACAGCCTTCTGCTGCTCAACCAGGGTCACCCGTCCTCGACTCCTCCTCCACTTTACTGTCAGATGCCCCATACTAGGGGATCCTGTGGCTGTGCTGCCGCACCGATGGAATGATGCCTCCATCCTTTTCCTTTTATCCTTTAAATGCTCTTATAAATGGACTCTTCAGGCTGGCTCCTTGTCACTGCGAAGATTTCTACCCTGAAACTCCAAGTGCTTATTGAATAGCAAGCTCTTATTTGAGAGATTTGGTATGAATTTCAGCTGTGAAGCATTACTAATAAAACCCAAATATCTAGATTTGGGGCTTTCCAGGTGGCTCAGTGGGTAAGGAATCCACATGCAATTCAAGAGATGTGGGTCCAAGGCTTGGATTGGGACGGTCCCCTGGAGGAGGGCATGATTATCTACCATCCATACCTGGAGAATCCCATGGACAGAGGAGCCTGACAGGCTGCAGTCCATAGGTCACAAAGAGCTGGACACGACTAAAGTGACTAGGGCTTTAGTCATGTTTAGCAGGCATCTAGGGTTCACAAATTTGTGGAGTGATTCATCTTTCTCCAATTCATAATCATCTAAACCTGTATGTCAACTGATGGTGAGGCGTGAGTAATCTTTACCAGGTTTCCTTCTTCAGGTATGTCCTGGCATTCTGGAGAATGTCTAAATATTGCAAAATTCTGTGCCTAGTGTCACTCTCCACCTCAGCCATGCTAGCACTTGAGCACTACTGGATCCACAGTCTAGAATGGGGGCCTCTCTTATCTTTGCATGTGTATCTGTTTTCTTTTGTTTCTATAGAAAGTTTCACAGCATAGGAGAGTACATATTGGTTTTTATTTGTTCTTCGTTGTTGCTATTTTGTTTGCTTGCTTTTTTACAATCCAAATAGGGCATGTGACTTTTTAAAAAATATTTAAGTATTTATTCGGCAGCACTGGGTCTTAGTTGCAGCATGCAGGGTCTCTGAGCTTCAGTGAAGCGTGTGGAATCTTTAGTTGTGGCATGCAAACTCTTAAGTGTGGCATGTTGGGTCTAGTTCCCTGACCAGGGATGGGACCCGGGCCCCCTGCACTGGGAGCATGGAGTCTTAGCCCCTGGACCAGCACCAGGGCACACGATCTGTGGTCTTACAGTTGTATGAGTCAGAAGTCAAGTATGAATGTTTCAGAACTAAAATCAAGGGGTCAGCAGGGCTGCATTCCCTCCGTGTGGGCTCTGGGGGAGAATTCATTTACTGCTCATTAGGATTACTGGCAGATTTCCCTGGTAGTTCAGCTGGTAAAGAATCTGACTGCAATGCAAGAGACCCTGGTTCAATTCCTGGATCAGGAAGATTTTCTGGAGAAGGGATAGGCTACCCACTCCAGTATTCTTGGGCTTCCCTGATGGCTCAGACAGTAAAGAATCCACCTGCAATGCAGGAGACCTGGGTTTGATTTCTGGGTTGGGAAAATCGTCTGGTGCAGGACATGGCAACCCACTCCAGAATTCTTGCCTGGAGCATACTCATGGACAGAGTAGCCTAGCGGGCTACAGTCCATGGGGTCACACAACGTTGGACAAGACTGAGTGACTAAGCACAGCACACAGCACAGGGTTACTGGCAAAATCCCGTTCCTAGGCTGTAGGCCCAAGGTCTGTGTTTTTCTCCTCGGTGTCAGCTGAGTTCTGTTCCCAGCTTCTAGAAGCCAAACTATACCCGTTGTCTGAGGGTTGCTTGTCTCCACCTTAGAAACAAGGAAAAGTGGGCTCAGTCCTTGTAATGCCATCTTTCTGATACACTGTTAAGCCTTCCTCTTCCACATTTAGACTCAATGATTAGATTGGGTCCACACAGATCATCCAGGGTAATCTCTCCATGTCAGAGTCCTTAACCCTGAAGGAAATGTATGCAATTTCCCTTTTACCATGTTAAAGAAAATATTCATAGTTTCCAGAAATGAGGATGTGGTCATCTTTGTTGGGGCCATTTTTTCTGCCTCTCCTTATCATTTAGACATGAGCTCAAACGTTCCCCTCTCAGAGCACTCTTCCTTGATCATAGAAAATATTTTCATAGTAATGATTATTACTTACAGTTATTTTGCTTAGATATTGCTCCTGTATTATTTTGCTTATTTATTTTCTATATCTCCAACTAGAGCAAAAGCTCCTAAAGCAGAGGTTTTGTATGGTGGTGGTGGTTTAGTTGCTAAGTCATGTCTGACCCATTGCGACCCCATGGGCTGTAGTCCACCAGGTTCCTCTGTCCATTGAATTTTCCAGACAAGTATACTGGAGTGGGTTGCCATTTCCTTCTCCAAGGGATAATCTCAAACCAGGGATCAAAAGCATGTTTCCTGCATTGCAGGTGGATTCTTTACCACTGAGCCACCAGGGAACCTGAAGTGATTAATACATAATAGCTCCTCAATAAATGTTTTTGGAGTGGACAGAAACATGAATACATGGAAACGATGTTGTATAGAGATAGGTTTTTCCAGTGGTCATGTACAGATGTGAGAGTTGGACTATAAAGAAAGCTGAGCGCAGAAGAATTGATGCTTTTGAACTGTGGTGTTGGAGAAGACTCTTGAGAGTCCCTTGGACTGCAAGGAGATCCAACCAGTCCATCCTAAAGGAGATCAGTCCTGGGTGTTCATTGGAAGGACTGATGTTGAAGCTGAAACTCCAGTACTTTGGCCACCTGATGTGCAGAGCTGACTCATTTGAGAAGACCCTGATGCTGGGAAAGATTGAGGACAGGAGGAGAAGGGGACGACAGAGGATGAGATGGTTGGATGGCATCACCAACTCAATGGCCATGAGTTTGAGTGGACTCCGGGAGTTGGTGGTGGACAGGGAGGCGTGGCGTGCTGCGGTTCATGGGGTCGCAAAAAGTCGAACACGACTGAGCGACTGAACTGAATTGAACTGTGTAGAGGATTTCAATTTTGAGTCTTTACAACTCTCCTGAAATATTCCTCATGTCCATGATGGTTGCCAGAATGTTCACTGTCTTTATCAAAACAACTTCCTTTACCCAAAGAACATGTCATTGGCCAGGCCCTTTGAATGATGTATTCCAAGTACAGGACATTTCCCGAAGTCTGAATTTTGAAGTCCGGAAAAAATAACATGTGGAAGCCTTCAGTGGAAAATGGAGATTGGGCTTCAGTCTTCCCGACCAGATTTCTGAATATCATGCTGTGCTTCTGAGCACTTCCTGCCATCAACATATCTCTATGCCAGTCTCCAAGCGGGTAAAACAGCTAGCTCATACATATCTCTCAAGAATTAACATTTTTTTTGAGAGAAGGCAGTTTAACTCATATTTAGGAAAGAGGCATATTCTTTCAGTCCTGAAAAAAAGGAATATATTGTGTGGTATAGTTTAGCTATCCCCCTATCCCAAACTTCTTTCTTTTTGCTTTGCTATTACATCAACAAACTAACAAGTAAAATATCTCTTTTCATAAAAGAGAAAGAAACCCTGCCCCAAAGTTGAAATCAAGAGTTTGTCTATTAAAAAAAAAACAGCAAGAGAAATAGTCTGGCTATAAAATAGAAGTCCAGTCCTAAAGACACACACACACACACATACACACACACACACACACACACTTCTAGCCAGAATTCCAAAAGCTTGGATTCATTCACACAATAGCATGTGTCTTTACAACAAAATTTATGGAGTATCAAACATAAAGCATAGCCAGGGACCCTCTATATAACTGTCATTTAATAATTTTTTGATCTTCTCGGTAGATATAGTTACCTCTGGGTTAAACATGAGGATATTTTCTTGTAGTTATTTGTGATTCCAAACCAGGCTGCTTAATTCCAAAATCAGTGCTCTTTTCAAGGTTCTGCACTACGCTAAATCTGTCATCATTTCTGCTTCCTTTTAGGTCACTTTTACTCTATTCTTCATATTTATGCACCTATTACCCTTATACTGCCCATGGAAGCATCTTTTTTAGGTCTGCCTTTATAGGGGAATATTCTAACATTCAGAAAAAAAAAATGCTTCTTTTCCTTGTTCCCAAACACTGTTTCCTTCAAAAGCTTGTTGCTGTTTCCTGCAGCCAAGTCACTTCAGTCGTGTTCAACTCTGTACAACCCCGTAGACGGCAGCCCACCAGGATCCGCCATCCCTGGGATTCTCTAGGCAAGAACACTGGAGTGGGTTGCCATTTCCTTCTCCAATGCATGCAAGTGAAAAGGGAAAGTGAAGTCGCTCAGTCGTGTCCTACTCAGCAACCCCATGGACTGTAGCCTACCAGGCTCCTCTGTCCATGGGATTCTCCAGGCAAGAGGACTGGAGTAGGGTGCCATTGCCTTCTCCATCAAGAGCTTGCATCGCCAAATAATTTCTGGGATAAATACCAACTATATGCACTGTGGCATAATGGAAAAGAAATAGAACTTGAATTTGAGTTATGAATCTACAGATTTCAGTAGTAAGGTCTTGGTCTAGGGATGCTGTAGTAAGGCCCTGGGGAAATGACAAGATATTCCTAAGACTAACAGTCATCAAACCTCTACTCTAAAGCTCTGGACTGGGTCTGAGAATGGATGAAACACTGTTTCATCCGTTGTCTCATTTTGTTATATTAACATTCTCTGAACCTCAGATTCTTTTAACTCCAAAATAGTGTTGAGAACAAAAGAAACTTTCTTGCATAAATGAATGTTGAGCAGGGCAGTCTCCAGGTGCAGAATGGAATAGAGACATTATAATGTCATCTGAGTGCCTGGTTCTTATTGTCTTTTCAATCTTCTGTCCTCAGAATTGACTTCCTCTGAGGTTGATTGTCTTTAAGATGTTTAAATACTTTGCAGAAAGTATTTGTGACCTAAAGGATTCCTTTTTGCCTCCAGCAAGGCTGCAAGAGAAAGTGTTGTTCTAAGAATCGTATGTGCACATTTCCCTTTAGTTTGATTGGGCCAGTTATGTCTCAAAACCATTGCTCATTGAGGAACAGTTACCATAAGAATATCATTCACTGATAAACTCAGGATAGCTAAAGATGACATCACTTTCTTTAGTCTCATTGGAATAAAGGGGACATTTGCACAAATGTGGAGCTGTGTTTGGAAGAACACATTGAGTTTCTAGTTCAGCAGCAAACAAATTCACTCTCATGAAGAAACTCTGCCCCCATTTCTACGTTTATTCCATGTTTCCTCCCCTCAAAGGCAGACTAGTTGCTAATGCAATTGATGAGAGCCCATGGTATTTGTCACTCCCTTTTGCTAATGTGGCTTCTCTGGGGGCTCAGTGCAAGCAGTCTGCCTGCAGTACAGGAGATGTAGGTTCTAACCCTGGGTAAGGAAGATCCTCTGGAGGAGGAAATGGCAACCCACTCCAGTGTTCTTGCTAGGAAAATCACATGGATGGAGGAGCCTGGCAGGCTACCATCAATAGAGTCACAAAGAGTCAGACTCAACTGAGTGACTGAGCGCACACACTCACACACACACATACTGCTTGCTTTACTCAAACCTTTTCAGACATGGGAAGGAAGAAGGTCTGCGAACAGATCAGAGAGTCACAATGATTTCTTCCTACAGTGTGCATGTTTTGTACAATGTGCTTTTCTTATTCTTCCGCTGAACAGATAGAATTTATTTCTATCTCATGAATCTGGGCTTGCCTTGGAAGTGGCTTAAGCCAATACATTGTAATAGATGTGAAACTTTTCATCCTAAGTCTCAAAAGGCAATATAATTTCTGCTTTTAGTTGCTACCCTAGAACTGCTACGTAAAAACGCTTGAGCTAAACTTGATGAGTCAACACATTAAAAGACAGATCAAGCCAACAACCAATATGAACAAATACATGGTTGCTATTTCAGTCTATTGTATTTGGGGTGGTTTGTTACACAGAAATAGAGAACTATTATATAATCCATAGATCTGGCTATTTAAGAAAAAGAAGCTATTAATATGTATACCTCTATTGAAGTACAACAACTAAATTATACTTACAATGTATGCTTGTATTTTAACAAGAATAAACCATAATATATTTTTAAATGTTTATTTGTTGGGAAAAAAAGGGAATAGAATGAAGAGGGAGGGTGTTAAATCTAGACTTCCTTGTCAATTTGAATTTGGAATCATGAAAACATTATGCATAATTATACAACAAAATAAAAATTTTAAAAGAAATACTAAAAATCAAATCAAAACAAAAGGCTAATTAAAATTTTCTATCTTGTTATAGAACTATTCAAAATAACTTGGAAACACAATGATTTGACTATACATCCCTGCAGGAAAAAAATAATTGCAAAAACACCCCCAATACAAAAATCAGACAGTAGCAAAAACACAAAGACAATGAAAACACCTTAAACCTTGGAATTCCAGGAAAATTTCCTCCCTATTTACCATTTGAGTTCACCCTACCTTTTGCAGTCTTCATAATTTTAAGTTATTTTACAAACAAAAGAGTTCAATGAGCCCATATGATAATTGAAGGGAAAAAATGAGATTTATTCTATTTCTTTAATATAAAGTTTTTGTTTTTTCTATTAGATTATTCTAAGAAAACTGTTGATTGAATTAATTCCTGGGTGAGCAAATAAAAATCTAAGTCTTTATTCCTCCATTTAATGACTATTTTCTCCATTCTTTGTAATAAACTATATTTTACCAAGGTGGGATTTGGCAAGAGAGAAATCAGATAAGGATGTTATAGGATCCAAATATCCAGCAAATAATTTTTTCTTAGACTATGCATCTGCCTTTAAATCAGAATGACTTGTTAGGAAGCAATTCAGAACCCTAAATATTAAATGTTCTGTTTGAAATACTCCAGTTAGTTGCCTTTGTAAAAATATAACATTCACCCTTATGAAGAGGGTAAATTAGCCTCAGAGTTCCCTATCCTTTTATTTAAGCACTGAAGCAGTACAGCCATGCATTTAGCAGTGACAGACTCAGCTATGTAGGACTAATTAGGGAAACCAATTATTTATTTTTCTAAAAAAATCATAAATATTTATATATATGAATACCCTCCCTGAAGACTAGAGAGTTTCTAGGATTTTTTGGGGGGAGAGGAGATTGAGAGGAAAATAGAGTTTAATTTCTTAGAGTGTCTATTCCAGATTGGTTTTATATTTAATGGAATGAGCTGATTGAATGCCAGTAGAGAACTAAAAATCTCTAGCCCAAGAGTCATTATGGACATATTGGAGGAGAGATCTTGTTAAATTAGATATCAAGCTAAAAGCAAACTTAAATTCTAATCCCCTTCAACATAGAAGGTACACTCATGTTTGGTCAGGCACTGATGCAGAGAAAATAATAAAAGAAAAATGTCCTTCCATAAGAGATGACTTCCAAGTGAGGAAAATAGTATTTGTAAAAAGAAAATTGACATGATGTGACGATGATTGATGCATACACCGAATTCTACGGTATTCCAAGTGTTGAGTGAGTCAGCTTGAACTAGGCAAATAGAGCTTAATTTCAGAGAAGAGTTGATATTTGTGCTAGGACTTAAAGTATAAGAAGGAGTTGGCAACCATTTTGACCAGGGGCCAGCCTTGCCTACTGGACCCCCAAAGTAGTTAGCCTGCCACACCGGAAGGACCTCTGCAGCCCCAATAGGAGGTGCCCCTGGAGCACATAGCCACGGTGACCATAGGCAAGTGTGCTCCTGAAGCACACAGGACCCTCCTACCAGAGACCATTTCTCCAGTGTCAGGAAATCTAGCCAACCTCCTAGAAACGTAGAAATGTAAACAGCAGACTAGGCGACAGGAAGAAACCAAGGGAGGCAGTCAAGACAAAGAGTAAGACGAGACCCGAGAAGAGGAACTAAGTGGAGTGGGGCTAGCCCATCTACCAACAGAGGGTTCAAAGTAATGTTGGTCATCAAAGCTCTCAAGACAAGACTGGGTGCCCAGAGTGAGGACTTAGAACTTTTTAACAGAGTTAGGAAGTGTGAAGAGCAAAACAGAGATGAGGAATACAATAAATGAGATGAAGAGTACACTAGAAGGAATCAAAAGTAAATTAGGGGACTCAGAGGAATGGATCAGTGAGCTGAAAGACAAAGTAGCAGAAAACATTAAAGATGTAAAGGAAAAGAAAAAATCATAGAGAAATGAGGACAGCCTAAGCGATCTCTAAGACAGCTTCACGCTTACTAACATTTGCATTGCAGGGGTCCCAGAAGGAGAAAAGAGAAAAGGGCAGAGAACTTATTTGAAGACAAAGTAGCTAAAAACCTTCTTAACCTTGGAAAAGAAATAGACTTCTAGATTCAGGAAGCACAGAGAATCTTAATACAAAGAGGACTACACCAAGACCTTGTAATTAATATGGCAAAAATTAAAGATACAAAGAATATTGAAAGTAACATGGGAAAACACAAGTTACACATGAGGGAACTCTGGTAAGGCTAACAACTGACTTTCAGAAGAAACTCTGCAGGCCAGAAGAGGGTGGCATAATATATTTAACTATTATACCTTGTCTGTATTATTCACTGTTGGATTTCTAGAGCCCAGCTAATTGCCTGACACTTAGCTACTCTATGTTCATTTTTTGTTCATTGGCTACAAATTTTGGTTCTTACAAGAATCATCAGAGATAAATATTAGTTCCATTTTGTTGATGAGGAGAAAGAAGTTCAGAGAGGCAAAAGAACTGACCTATATTATATAGTCAGAATGCCAAAAAGAAACAAATGACACAAAAAAAGTGAGTTAAATCGAGAAGAATTTAGTAGAAGGGCTTTGTACAGAGGCATGAATAGAGAGTTCAGTTATCTGGGGTTTGTAACACAGAACAAAGATTCTTGTCAAGGAAAGGAAGCCACCCTATTTCTATACACATTTTTTTAATGGCATTTATACTTAAAAAGGTTGTTTTTCATGACTGGAGAATATTTTCCTTGAGGCGTGGAAGTTTACTCTCTCCAGTCATGTCCAACTCATTGCAACCCCATGAACTATGGCCTGCCCGGCTCCTATCTGCATGGTGTATTCCAGACAAGAATACTGGAGTGGGTAACCATTCCCTTCTCCAGGGGTTCTTCCCCGCCTGGGGATCAAACCCGAGTCTCCTGAAATGCAGGCAGATTCTTTACCAACTGAGCCGTCAGGGAAGCCCGTTATCCTTGACTATTTTGAGTCTTATGAAAGAAGATGGAAAGGTAGTTGCTGTAAAGTTGCAGAGAGCATAAAGGGAGAGACATAATCCTGACATTATTTACTTCCTTTTTGATTGTCAATTTTATTTCATGAAATGAATGTGGATGTGAAGTAGGTTTCAGCCAAGGAAGAGAGCTTGGTAATACAAGCACACACAGAATTTCCAAGTTTCTGAAAGACAACGTGGGGAGTGTAGTAACGAGAGCTCTGGGTTTGAGATTCTGATTGTAGATTCCCTTTTGAGAGATGTGACACCCTGCTCCAGTTACTTAAACTCTCAACAGTTCCATCATCTCATCTTTCAAAATATCCCAAGTATGCCAGACCCATCTACCTCAGAGGGTAGGATACTATAACAACCACATAATAACATTTTTTTAAATCTATAGCACACCGAAGGATACAGAGCTCTGTGTATAAAGATTCTTCTGTTCAACAAATGCAAATATTCTGCAACCTCCTGGAAAAATCAACCAAATGTGTGGCTTTATTTCTTTGGACAAATTCAGTTACTCCTGATGGCCTCCCTCCTGAACCCAGTCTTTAAATGCTGGGCTTTGTGGGAAAAGGCCATGAGCTGGTCCCAGAGAGCCTTGACCTTGCATCGCAGCCCTCTGTGCTTGCTGTCCTGGAGGCCAAGGGTAGCCCTCCGGGATCCAAGAGCAAGTGATGTTTGATTCATTGAGTTCCCTGCTTAAATAAAGAGAGGGGAGCAACTGAAGCCTGGCCTGGATTACAAGATTTATGAAATACAAAATTCACCAGTGGCCTCTGTCTCCTCTTTCCTTTTCAGGGATAGGCTAAGAGCGCATGCTAGAGAAAATAGAAAGAGAAGAGAGCAGTAGGCAAGTTAGGCAGCGATTCATCATGCTTCTGGCCTGAGTCCAGATGGCTATTTGTACACAGTTGAGTGTTTGCAGAGAGAAGAAAGCCATATGGGATCAGGAAGAAGTGTGAGCAGAGGGCCAGCCAGTGTGGTGGAGACTTAGACAGGGAGGGCTCCAAAATGCAGCCTGTGGGGGAGAAACTGTCTTTGTTTTCCTTGTCTAGTCTCTCTTTTACTATTCAGATAAATAGATAGAGATGCAATTGCCCCCGGTCTCATTATACTAGGTCAAAGGAGAAAGATTCATCTGGTTCAGTGTCAGGTATATTAAGGGAACTTTTTATCCCGTTTTTATTTTAGACAAATGAACTACCTAAACTTAGCACACAGCCCCAAACAAGCCAGTGAAATAAGTTGTAACGCTTATTTATGTTCCATACTTACACTCCATCCTTTCTGTTATTTCCTAATTATCTGTTTTTTTTCCCTGACATCTTGTCCCATCCCAGTTCCTAAGTTTGGGCACAATACAGATGTAGATATGTAGATAGGGGACTTCTGTCATGCCGCTGCTGCTGCTAAGTCGCTTCAGTCGTGTCCAACTCTGTGCGACCCCATAGACAGCAGCCTGTCAGACTCCTCTGTCCCTGGGATTCTCCAGGCAAGAATATTGAAGAGGGAATCAGACAATAAGGAATTTTGCCTGGAATGCAAATTTGGGTTCAATCCCTGGGTTGGAAAGATCCCCTGGAGAAAGGAATGGCTACCCATTCTAGTATCCTTGCCTGGAGAAATCCACAGACAGAGGAACCCAGACGGCTACAGTCCTTGGGGTGACTAAGATGAATATAGCTATACATGTAGCTGTTGATACAGATAGATATGTGTGTGTGTGTGTGTGTGCACGCGCAGTGTTGGCAGAGGTTTCCTGCTGTTCGGAGGCTGGCTTCCTCATAGGAACAGTGTTATCTAGGCTTCCTTCTTTGGCTTCCTGGGCAGCCTCGGAGCAGGTGGTGGATGCCAATCCTGGATCAAAACTGATTCAATGACCTGGATCAAAACTGATTCAATGACCTGACACGATTCTGACCCCACTTAGGCAAGAGCGATATGACACATTCACCTTCTGAAACTATGATGACTTTTGTGTGGATGGCTTTTCATTCGTCTTAGATGAGAAAATAAGACAGAGCACACATACCATCACTTTCATGAGAGAAAAAAATGTAACTGTTCAATACTTGCTTGGGATAGTGCTTAATATAGTTCCAATAAATAGACTTTGTTTCTATTTTACTTAAGCCTTCTTAGATCTTAGCCTTGGGAAATGCTTGTGGTTTCTTCAGTGAATGAATTAAAATAACTGTATGTATATTTATATCTTTAATATACTTCTCTCAAAGACTAACTTAGAGACAGTTAGAATATAGCAAAATAATTGATGTAAAAAGAGATCAATCATATACAGTGAAGTGAAAATTAGTTGTGTCCAACTCTTTGTGACCCCATGGACTATAGAGTCCATGGAATCCTCCAGGCCAGAATACTGGAGTGGACAGCCATTCCCTTCTCCAGGGGATCTTCCCAACCCAGGGATCAAACCCTGGTCTCCCACATTACACGCGGATTCTTTACCAGCTGAGCCACCAGGGAAGCCCGTATTCAGCTTGTCCCCACAATTAAAGGCAAAGGCAGGACTTATGAATATTTCACCTCTAAGTGTACAGGATATGTCTGTATCTGTACAACAGTGACCATCAGATAAGCCAGGCTTTTCATCATTTCCTTCATTTTGAATTTTGTTCTTTCTTTGGTCAACCTTAGATATCAGAGGAGTCAAGTTGTCAAGGAGACTTCAGTCTCTTTATGAAACAGTAGCTTCAAGTCAGCTGAGTGTTGACTTAAGGGAATAACTGGCTAAAGAAGGCTCAGTGAACCATCTCCCATTCAAAATGGAGTGGTTCTCATATATTAGTCAATTAAAAGATATTTGTTGATTGCCAGCTAAATGTCAGTGTTATTCAAGTTCAATAGGAAGAGACATTCAGACAAAAACCTTCTTTTGAAGGATATGTAGGAAAAATGTTTGGGATTAAGATTCAATCTCAGTTAAGGGCCAGTAATGTCGAAAAATTGATGCTTTCAAATTATAGTGCTGGAGAAGACTCTTGAGAGTCCCTTGGACTGCAAGCAGATCAAACCAGTCAATCCTAAAGGAAATCTAACCTGAATATTCATCGGAAGGACTGATGCTGAAGCTCCGATACTTTGGCCACCTGATGCAAAGAACTGACTCATTGGGAAAGCCCCTGATGCTGGGAAAGATTGAGGGCAAGAGGAGAAGGGGACGACAGAGGGTGAGATGGTTGATGGCATCACCGACTCAATGGACATGTCTTAGCAAACTCCAGAGACAGTGAAGGATAGGGAAGTGAGGTGGCAAAGAGTCGGACATGACTGAGCAGCTGAAAACAACAACGCCTAACTTCCTAAACGTAGCTTTTTGTCCTAGCCATTAACATGGAATACCAGCATTTTTGCTTTCATAAAAGTAAGGAAATCCCTATTATCTGAAGACCAACTTGTACCCCAACTTTGGTTCTGAGAAATAGTAAAGTGAGAGACAGACAAAAAGAGAGAAGAAAATTTAAGGAATAAAGAAAAATATTTACATTACTTCCTATGTTTAGATTTGATCATTTTTCAAATGAGTCCATATCCTCTTAAACACTCACTAAATTGTCACTGTGGATCTGTGGTTTAACAGAATGCTCTTGGCTGCTCTTTTGGTTCTTCACAATAAAAAGTCATATTTACAAAGTTTACAACTTTTTTTGTAAATCATTCCCTGTATAAAAGTCTATATGAAAAATAAAATTAAAAATTTTGTAGTTGGAATTTCCTTTTCCTGTCTAAGAAGTTGGTAAAAATTATACTTTGTTATTTTTCTTATTAGGAAACTCAGATATAGGCAGTGATGCTACACTCCTCTTCATTTTTGCTGTTTATTTTCCTATCCTCCCTAGGATTTTGTTTTTATATTCCTTTATTTCAGTTTTCCAAACCTTATATTTTCTATGCTATCAGCTACTTTTGTTTATTTTTTAAAGATGAGGGTAGACGGATGATGATGAAGACAGATAGTAGATAGATAAATGATGGATAGCTATCTGACTATAGTCATCAGTAATCCATTCCTGAAAATCAGACATTCTGCATTCAAGCAGCAACTAGGAGCCAATTTCCCCTTACTCTAAGTGGTAAAGATTATAATGTGTTACACATCATCTTGAAATCCACAACCACTTTCCTAAAATGTAACTAAAACAAACTACCTTTATAAGGCTCAAACTATGTTGGTAGGATATAAATTGCTTAAAACATCACTTTCTGATCATCACTGAAGCAGTCATATTGAATTGCTTTTTATGCAGTAGCATCTTTTCCTTTATTGTAATTGTTTCTCCCTTTTGATTTGACTCTTTCTCTATTCTTTAGCAAAATGTTAACTTCTTGGGGGAGTCATTGAACAGCACTCAGCAAACACAAGCACGCTACATAAAAGATACTATGGAAATCTACTCAGGACAAGGTCACGATGGCAAGAAGAAAGCTCATGTTGATTATGACCCTGTGTTGCCTCTCAGCACCGACCCTAAGCTTCATACCCCCATAGTCAGTGCTCAGATGCTTTTCAAAAGGTCCGTCCATAATGTTAATCCTCGTGTGACTGGAAGCATAACTCACAGCTGTTACTGCCCATTGTCTGTTCACTGCACACTGTAAATGCTGCATTTAGAACTGGGAGGATAGATATAAATTTTTCCTAGGCATATTGGCTGAAAAATATGTTGTATCTAGAGATAAGTGCATTCCATAAAGTTAGGCATTAAAAACTAACGAGTGTTCTAGAAGGAAAAGAAATTCAATGGGGAGAGTTTCGCAGACTATACCTTTACAGTGCAACATGGTTTTCAGATCTGGGTTAAAGATGATTTTAATGGCATGCTCCATGGTGGGGACGGGGGAAGTAAAGAATGTTGAAATTAGTTTTGAGTAAGTCAGCTGAAGCAAAACAGAAGAGGGGAGAAAGGGAGCAACTGATGCCAGAAGCAAAAAGAAGAGGCTTTTTAGAATCACCTCATATCATTAGGGGATAGCTGTCATCGGCCTTTTGTTGTGTGAGAGATCAGTTTTATTACTGTACACATTTTTATGATTATCCTGTATTTATAGCAAGTGCTAGGGGGGTTACACTTATTATAATAGTGACTTTTCCTTTTTTTTTTTAAATATGTCTATTTGAATTGGGTAAAATAAGTGGCGTGTGACTGAAACAAAATCATAATGATATTATGTGATGAACTAAAGTTTGATAGCAATTGGAATTATCTTTCACTAATGGCTTGTGGGGCTTCCCTGGTAGCTCAGTTGAAAGAATCCACCTGATGCAGGAGATCCCAGTTTGATTCCCGGGTTGGGAAGATTCCCTGGATGAGATAGGTTACCCACTCTAGTATTCTTGGGCTTCCCTGGTGGCTCAGATGATAAAGAATCATCTGGGGGAGAGGGCATGGCAACCTACTCCAGTATTCTTGCCTGGAGAATCCCCATGGACAGAGAGACTGGTTGGCTAGAGTCCATGAGGTCCCAAAGAGACAGACATGACTGAGCGATCAAGCACAGCACAGTGGCTGAGAAGATTCCCTGGAGAAGGGAAAGGCTACCCACTCCAGTATTCTGGCCTGGAGAGACTGTATGGTCCATGGGGTTGCAAAGAGTCGGACACGACTGAGCGACTTTCACTTTCACAGTGGCGCGTGATCTTGGCCAGGTTATTTAATACATTTGAGTCTTATTTTCCTACCCATAAAATGTGGATAATTACACTCCCCTTGTGATAGTTTTTAAAGATAAATATATTGAGTTTTCTCCAAAAGCAGACCATGACTTAGGACTTGAATATGATCGTTGGGAATACAAATGAGCATGCAGTTGAGTTAGGGAACAAAAACTGGGAAGAGTAAAGATTACACTTTGGGCATCTGGGGCACAAGTGCCCAGGAGACCCCTGAAGAAACCACAGGAAATGTACTTCAGAAAGGCCCTAAGAGGGAAGGGGAGGTTGGAATATATTCTCTTCTTCCTGGAAAATGTAACCCTCCCTCCGCTTCGAGTTTGTGCCTTCATGGATTCAAGCATCGACTTGATGCCGTTAAAAACACTCAGGCACAAATGTAGAGAGATGCAGTCCCTTGGGACGGGACACATTCATCAGTTTAGAAATCATTTATCACAGAGGCAAGTAAATCCAGAGGTGGGAGAAGAGGATGGGGCAGTGCAGCAACAGCATCTGGTACTGATTCCTGTAGCTCTAGGTCTTCTGGTGCCCCACATCAAGTCCACTCTTTCACTGAAGTTTTAATGGAGTAGCCAAACACAAGGTCTAAGAAAGTATAGGTAGATGTGATAAAACTACACTCTGCATGATGGCAACTGGTCCCAAAGCCACTGCTCATATTCATCAGACCTCTCCATTGCTACGTATTCTTGATTCTCCTCACCTATGCCCAATGCTTCCATTAGTCTGACCTGCTTTCCTGGTGGATGCCCTAAACCTTCATTTTTTGGTCAGAACTCCTGCTTACAATGTTTATATTGGGTTACGCGCATGCATACTAAGTCGGTTCAGTCATGTCCAACTCTTTGCGACACTATGGACCATAGCCCACCAGGTTCCCCTGTCCATGGGATTCTCCAGGCAAGAATGCTGGAGTGGGATGCCATGTCCCCCTTCAGGGGTCTTCCTAATCCAGGGACTGAACCCGCATCTCTTACATCTCCTGCATTGGCAAATGTGTTCTTTACCACTTGTGCCACCTGGGAAGCCCTTTGATTGGGTTATGGTTGCTATATTCCTATTTACAACTCGGGGCACTGATGACATCCCCTGAATTCCAGTAATAGTCTTCCAGGCCCTCATTAAACAATTACTTTATTTTCCCTAATAAAAAAAATTGCTTATCTTTTGCAAGCGTAGTGAGTTTCTTTTCTCCTCTACTGACCTGAGAAGTCGGAAACAACCAAGAGGCAGTAGTAACTTTTGGTTCAGCAAACTGTTAATCTATCTCTTGATGGAAGTGCCTCTTACCTGGGTAAATAACTGTAATACAGCAGAGACCACCATTGTGGATGTATTAATGTTGTAGAGCTGTGTAACAAAGTATCATAAATTGAATGACTTAAAAACAACAGGAATTAATTCTCTCACAGTTCTGGAGGCTACAAGTCTGAAATCAAGTGGTAGCTAGGGAAGGATCTTGAAGGATCTATGGAAGAATCTGTTTCACTCCTTTCTCTTAGCTTTTGGTGTCACTGACAAGCCAAGTATTTCTTGACTTGCAGCTGTATAACTCCAACCTTTCCCTTCTTGTCACATGGCATTGGCCTCTTATGTGAGTGCCTTTCCCTCCTAAAAAGACACTAGTCATGTTGGATTGGAGGCCAATCCTATGACCTCATCTTAACTTGATTACATCTATAAAGACTCTATTTAAATCTTATTACATTTATAGATCCATATCTTTTTAGTGGGCACAATTCAACCAATAACAGTGAGTAAGGGAGGCACAATATTTCTGGGTTAGTCACTGGGAATGAAATAGCCAATACTACTTCTGCCTCTTAATAGCTGTTGGTTCAAAGGATAAATTCCACATCCTTGTGTGCTGGTCTATTCTCTATAGGAAGGAGCTGACCAAATCCACCTCCATGTTCTGCTTACTGGGAGGGTTTTCCTCACCAGAGCCCCTGAGTGGTGGTATAGAGCGAAAACAATCCATTTTGCTCACATCAGTATTTAGAGCTGGTCTATCCATGAAACAAGCCTGATTTTCTTTCTCTTATGTTGCCTGGTGCTGGGGGACTCCATAATATGAACTGAGTCCCCCAAGAGCTGCTGAGAAGTCCATAATATGAACTGAGGGTAAGGTCTTGGCATAGATAATGTAGGTATGTGTCATTTGAATGTCGAGTATCTGGTATGTATTTTACCTTCTGGACCTGCTTGATTTTAGTACCAAATTTTCTATTATCTTATGATGGATTAGTTCTGCATCCTTTTAACTTAATTAACTGAGGATTCTGATAATTCCCAGTACATAGTAGGTAACTACATTTTCATAGCTATTTTATTTCCCATGGTGTAGCGTTTAGCTTCTACTGAGGCCCAGTAATATTCCAGAAACAACTTTTCAGATAACGAGTAACACTTCCTGAAGAAGGTATGGCTTTGCTCCAGAACACTAAGGAACTTCACTCTAATTTCCCTATTATACTTGCTAGAGACTCCACGTGCCATCCTTATCTGCCACAGACTCTCTAGCATCAGTGTATCTGTCATGACCTGAGCTGAAGGGCAAGTCGTACTCTGACCGATATCAAATGCAAAATCTTCTTTTGTTTTAGAAATACTCTCTGCTTCCAAAATCCGAAGTGGTTCACCAAGCACTATGCATTTTTCTTCCTGCTGAAGATACGAAGTACAATCAGCTTTGTATTACTTTAGAAGCAATGTTCCAGCATTATCTTAGACACTTTTGCTCCTAAAACTTCACAAAAGTGTCAGTCCCTGACATCTCTGTAAGATTTATATTCTGTGGTCTCACATGTGTGTGACTTGACAAGGCATTCAAAATATTTGCCCTTTGTTCTTCACTGGGTTCAAATAAGGTGATGTTTCAAGTTGATTTCTCAAGGAAGGAGATCAAAAACCTGAAGCTGGGAAGCAGGAGGCTTATGAAGGAGTGTTCTTAGGAGTAACACTGTAGAAAGTAGATGAAGAAGGATAACTGGTCAGAAGGTAATGAACTATGATGCAATTTCAGTAGAGACACTGAAGCCGAAACAAACCTTTTCCTTAAGAATTTTTCCCGGGTCTGGAGAGTCAATCTGGTCTTCATACCCCAACAATGGCCAGTCACTGGAGACAGATCATTCCAAGAAGAGGGCACAAACCAGGCTAAGGTGGCTCTTTCCAGCAGGGCAGTTCCCCAGGGGAACTAAGAACTGAGATCTATACAGGAACTGGAAGTTCTTCACTCCTGCATGAATGGAGATTTGTGCCATTTTTTACATTATCCTCCTCCCTATTAATACAGAGAATGCAGGATGACATTCTTCAGACTGCTAAGGAAAGCTTAGTCCCTTTGGACATTACCTTGAGTGAAAGCTGGAAAGTTAACATAAGTGGATTTATGCCAAGTGGATGAAAGATGCTTTTGATTCTCTTTCCAGTTGGAGACTGAAAAGGACACATTTGTCAGATCCATGACCCCATACCTACTGCCAAGCCTGTGTTGATCTGTTCTTTTAAAGATATATCCAGCAGAGTAGACATGATTGGTACTATCATTCAGTTGTACTTAAATGATGATAGCCTTAATCTGCCATGATTCATTTGTCTCTTTCAGAGATTCACTTGCCATCCCAGTGAATCACATGGGGATATGTTGGATACCCCAGTCCCTGTTCAAATATTTTAGGATAGCACTAATCTCTGCAAGTCTACCTGGGGTGCCTACTGCTTCTGATATGTTCACCTGGCCAGTGGGACAAGTTCAGTGGCTTTCATTTGGCTTTTCCCACCAGTCTGTGTATTTAGACCAAAACACAGGACACCTCTATGGTCCTGTTGTGATATGGACCGGATCCAGGGTTTTGTTTGTTACCTGGAATCTATACACCTTCATCCTAACAGGGATTCATGCTAGCATTTCAGATCTCATGATCAACATCATGATAAAAATATTTCCTTTACCCCAATATATATTTACCCTGAAGAATGACTGCAGGACCCTTTGAGAAAGGTTTGAGAGAATATTTCATATGCACGCTTCTTCTTTTTTTTTTTATTATTGTTTTTGCCATACATTGTTATGATATCACCATGGGTTTACATATGCTTCCCCTCCGGGTCCCCCCTCCCTCCTCCCTCCCCCCCGGGAAATCTCGCTGCACCAGTCCCGAGGATCAATCCTGGGCTGGCGATTGATTAGACACATGCACGCTTCTATCATTGTAAGATCCTCCCTCAGGAAAACCTAGTCTCTCCTTCAATATATGGGTTTCAGAATGACACAAATATGGAAACCAGGTGAGGGGTCATGATTTTCTACTGCTGTGATGAAATTCACCAGATTTTGAGGTGTTTAGAAGTTCTTTGTTGGCTGTCCTTCTATTTCATCTCTAGGAATACCTTGGATTATTAGCTGCAATAATTCCAGGAGTACCAAAGCCTTATTGCCTATGACAGTAATCCATCTACCCTGCCTGACAGGGTGCCTCCCTGTCTACCCTGTGGACAGTAATCCACACTACCCAGGTGGTGTGCCACCATCCTGCCTCTGCTCTCCTAGAGTCCTACTAACCCCCTAATTCTAGTGAACCCAGATCCATATCAGAATTTTCTATGATTAACCTCATCTATAGAGGACAACTGGGCTTTCCAGGTGGCACTAGTGGTAAAGAACCTGCCTGCCAAGGCAGGAGATGTCAGAGACTAGGGTAGATCCCTGGGTCAAGAAGATCCCCTGGAGGACGGCCTGGAAACCCACTCCACTCTTCTTGCCTGGAGAGTCCCATGGACAGAGGAGCCTGTCAGGCTATAGTCCATAGGATTACACAAAGTCGAACACAACTAAAGCAACATAGTCTGTACGCGTGCCTAGAGGACAATCACTACTACATTTCTCAGGGAAGTCATTGCCCCTCTCCTTACGAGTGTATTTTTATTGCTTTAATAAATGGAGTTATCTCTGAGCTTCCCAGGAAGTAATCTGCTGGTGGTTATCTGATTTCATATAATAAGTCTATTCCAGTGCTCACCTCTCTGTTTCCTTTCTAAATTTTATATCAAGGGATTTCTGGTACTTAAACCTCACTTCCTGTAGACCACTACTGTTTAAACTATGGGAGCCATACCATTTTAATATTTGAACCTGATCCTAACATTCTTGCCAAGATATTAAATTTTGGTCATAGGCGAGAACTCCCATATAAATAAACTCCTCCATCCTGCCTCAAATTTTACACTTCTTGGTACAATATCTTGAAGATCCACTCCCATTTTTGTCTCAGTAGGCTTTTTGGTTCGCGTTAACAAAATTCTGTAGTTCCTGGGTAAATAAGAAAGTCTCCACCAAAGTAAGACTGTACTTACTCTGTGTTGTGCATAGACTGATTCTAGTTGTTAGTCTAGAGACAATGAGGGGAAGCAGGAATAGATATTGAAGAAGTCAAGCACCATTTTATGAGACATGCACCTCATCTGAGGCTATTACATGTCCCTGATAAGGCTTTTCACTTTAACATAAGAGAGCCACTGGTTTATGAAGTCTTTGTAGCTCTACTACCCTTATGATCAAATACTTGGCCTGACGCTCCAGCTGCAGGGAAAGGGATTCTCTTTAAATTTTGACATGAATGCCTCCTGTTTTTCACAAAATACTTGAAGTGAATAGCAGATTAACTTACACTTCTTCAAGGCTGCTAGAACGGTTAACAAAAGCCAGTTTTTCCAATATCATTCAAGAACTGCAGCTGTTGCCTAAGCTGATATAGTCCTTTCTGTGTCCTACGCTTTGGGACCCTATGGACTATAGACCACTGATCTCTGTCCATGGGATTCTCCAGGCAGGAATACTGGAGTGGGGTGCCTTGCCCTCCTCCAGGGGATCTTTCCCACCCAGGGATCAAACCCTTGTCTCTTAGTTCTCCTGCACTGGCAGGTGGGTTCTTTACCCCTAGCGCCACCTGGGAAGCCCTATATCTCCTTCTAGTTATATCCAATTCTTGATAAACCAAAAGTGAGAGTTTTAGTAATTATGAAATCACAGTTTTCCAGATGCCATCACACTATTAGCACCATAAATGGGCTCTACTGACAGTAAGTGATGGAATCCCAGGATCCCTTCGAAGTATTTTCTTTTCAGCACAAGAGTTAAAGTTTGAGCTCCCCTAAGAGCAAATCCCTAAGTAAAGAGATAGGCATGTGGAGTTTATTTTTGAGATGATCCAATGAAGCATACATCTGAGAGTGAGGAAAGCGGGTGAGAGAAAAGGCTCAGGCCAATGAAATCTGTAGTAGTATTCAGGCACATGGGCTGGCTACTGCTGTATGACAGATTGCTCCAATACTAAGTGACTTAAAACAATAATAAATATTTACCATGTCCCATAGCTTCTGTTAATTAGAAATTTGAGGGTGGCTTAGTTGGCTGGTTCCGCCTCAGAGGCTCTCACGGGTCTCAATCAGGGTGTTGATCAGAGACGCAGTTACTGAAGGATCTGCTTCTAAGATGACTTACTCACATGGCTAGTGTATTAATGCAAGCTGCTGGGAGTGAATCTCAGTTCCTCATAACCTATGGGGGTTCACAAGTGGTACTGGTGGTAGAGATCCACCTGCCAATGCAAGAGACATAAAAGATACAGGTTTGGTCCCTGAGTCAGGAAAATCCCCTGCAGGAGTGCATAGCAACCCACTCCAGTATTCTTGCCTAGAGAATCCCCATGGACAGAGGAGCCTGGCTGGCTGCAGTCCATAGGATTGCATAGAGTAGGGCACAACTGCAGCAACTTAGCACACACACGTACATAATCTAGACATTTCCATAAGGTGGCTTGAAAATTTTCAACACATGACAGCCCTGTTCCCCCAGAGAAAGTGATCTAAGCAGGACAAAGCTGAACCCATAATATTTTTCATGACTTACCCTCAAAAGTCACATAGTATCACTTAACTGAGATCATGCCAATTACATGGATCAGCCCTAGTCAATGGGGAGGGAACATAGAAAGCAGGTTTAGCAGAGCACAGAGATCACTGGGGGCCACTTTAGAGACTGGTCACCGTGGTTGGTTTATCCCTATAGGAAAATGGTGTCTAAATTCTGCTGGAGAATTCTGAGATGTACTGTAATTCAGAATCATCCTACAGAATTGCTGGAATGCTGGGATATTTACCTACGATCTCCAGTTTCTTATTGGTTAGTTGCCCCTGGGGTTTTAATTTGGTCACATTTCTGAATTGCACTCAGGTGTAGCAGGAAGACCTCATAGATGGAAGCAGAGACATGTATGGTCTTGAGTCAGACAGTGATCAGCATACAGACATCTGTTTGCCACAGCAGTGAGCTGAGGGCATCTGAGAGAGGCAGCAATTGCTTGTGAGAGAATAAATGCAAAATACCTGAAACTCAAGAAAAAAAAATGCATTATTATTTTTTGTTATTACTATTATTACTTTATTTTATTAGTAAAATTGATTGTCATTTGTCATAGTTATATTCTATAAAGTTGCCATGAACACTGAGTTATCAAATACTGAACTGTTCCTCCTATGGGAAATACAGGTTTAGAATCCTGCTAGCCTTAGCTTACAATATTTTTGCCAACCAGTCAATACATAACCTTGTTTTATGAGTGTCTCTGTTGAAAGACACCTTGTTAAGTATTATGTTGAGACATTAGCATTGGGTGAAGCTGAAATGAAGCTTATCTAACACATATAGTTTCTGCATAAAGCGTATCACAGCCTTCTTATACTTGGAACACTAGATAATATGTAAGCACTACATTTGGAGGCCATTTTAAATAGAAAAAAAATCACCAAGAAAAAGCACAAAAATATGACAAGTGTGGATTCAGTAGACCACAGAAAGGACACTTTCTTTTAGTATGAGAGCTGAAACAAGAGGGGATATTATCGTTACCTTGCTGGACCTCAACTGGGACTCTGTACATTGGGCTCCACTGTGCCTTTCCACCCCTTTGTGCATGTCCTCAAATGACTACAAAAGCACCATGAGTATGGCTTTGGAGGTTACCAGTAAATTTTAGCAAGCAGGCGAATTTACAAATAAGAAAACTGAGACTAATGAAAAACAGCCGTAGCATTAGATACTTTCCCTTGTTGATTATATTTAGAAGGCTCTGACTATAAAAATGAGTAAGAACTAATTGATAAATTGCTTACTCTAAGCTAGAATCTGGTCTAATTCCTTTAGCTGCATCTTATTCTTAAAACACCTTTACGGTTGTAGGTACTTCGTTTTGAGATGTAGTAACTGAGGCAGAGGTCAGTCCGACAGTTTGGACTGCCCACACAGACAGTCAGTGGGGATCTGCGGAAACTGTCAAGCGTCACGTTGGCGCCATGAGTTGCTGTGCTAGTCACCCTGTGCTGGAACTCACAGGCCGCAGCTCAGTGGTTCCCTTCTCAGAAGTGCTGTGCGTAAAATCAAACCATCTTGCCCAAAGTTATATCCTCTCTTATTGCGTCCCATGGCTGCTCAAGGTGGGGATACAAAGGGCTGGCTCCCTTACCTCCGTCGAGGACCCTTCTTAGGACTCCAGAGCCTCCCTTGGGATCAGCGAAGCCTCTGTGACAACCACTCCCAAGTCCAACATCTCCCTCAGCCCAGTCCTTTCCTTACTTCCTTGTAGGTGTTGTTCCTGAAACACCCCCTAAGAAATTATTTTCACATAGTGACCTCCAAATCAGGGTCTGCTTCCTGGAAAACCAGTCTATGAGAATTCGAATGGAAACCACCATTCTTTTCCATTTGCAGCACTAATGGATACGGTGCATACGTGCTACGTCACTTCGGTCATGGCTGACTTTCTGTGACCCTATGGACTGTAGCCTGCCAGGCTCCTCTGTCTGTGGGATTCCCCAGGCAAGAATACTGGAGTGGGTTGCCATGCTCTCTTGCAGGGGGTCTTCCCAACCCAGGGATCGAACCCATGTCTCTATGTCTCCTGCATGACAGGTTCTTTACCACTAGTGCTGCCTGGGAAGCCACACTAATGGGTAGATTGTTTGCTAATTTATGAAAACAAGGTTTACAACAACCCTGGGAGTAAACGTATCCTTTTTAGCCCAAACATATTCAAATGGTTTTGTAAATCTGTAGAACATAAACAATACTCTTAGGATGTTTCAGACTTCCCAGCCACTGTTGTTGGGACTTGGTAGTATGTACCAAGTCTCCCAGGCCCAGAACATTATCAACACCCAAGTCACACATTTAAAGCTTGACTGATAGAAGGCAACTTTGTTTAGCTGTTCAGTCTCTGAGTGATCGGTGCAAAGTCATTTCTATATTTTCTTTATCTTCCCAAGAGGCAGTCAGTTTCTGTAGTTAAACCTGTTTCTGGTTATTCAGCAAATCTGTGTCCTTGGTTCAAGAACTTGCATACCTTTTCTTGGTAGAGATTTCTTCAGTGGACTTCTAACAGCTTGGCAATGCAAAAACAAACTCAACCTCCCAAGGAAAATTTCTTTGAATGAAAGAGTTTCCCCCATTCTGCCACTGATCAGAAGTAACCCACCTCACAAACCATTGGGTCAAGGGCTGGAAAATTACCTAGATGATTATATTAAAAAAGAAAGAAAGAAAGAAAGAAAATTGCTATTCCATAGACGTCCGCAAATACTAGAGTCCTCACTTGTGTAACTGCTAGCAGGATTATATCCAAGAATCTATTCTCTTCTAAGAATAATATCCAAGAATCTGATCTATTCTGAAGAATCTGTTCTTCACGTGGAGGGCTGATATGTAGATGGTTTCCCATCATCTCAGCTCCCCTCCTCAGAAGCTTAGATTTATCTACCAGAATATAACTGATGAACACTACCTTATTTATCCCCACTGGAGAATGAGGGTTATTCTTGTTTTGAGATGACTTGAAGCTTCAAAATGCAGACTGCTGCAGCAAGAAAATTCCTCCTTTCTACCTGCTTCCCTTTTGGGCTGTTACAGAGCAGTTGCTCTCTTTAGCAAACCTTTCCATTTCAGAGGCCCTAATGTACCTTGGTAAGTTTAAGCAAGTGCTGTTTTTATTATTCCAAGTTGTATGACACAACACCAGTATTTCTTTTTAATAATCTAGCCCCGTAAGTATCTATTGCTTTAAGGAAGCTCTCTGTTCAGTATAGGTAGCTATTTTTAGACAGACTCTTCCTGAGCTGTATGAGAAATTTCTAACTTGCCTCTCTACTTCATTTTACTACTTCTCTTAACTTTTTGTGCTTCATTGTTCTGGGATAATATCTAGACCCACTGAAAGGAAAGGAAATCAGGACGAGTTATGTTTTCATGAGACCCACGTGCTTGCCAAACATTGTGGGAAATAATAATTGCAAAGCCAATGGGGAATTTGCTTGTATATTCATATTAATTGTTAACAAGAGCATAAAACTTGGATAAAGAATGCCTCTTTAGGATATCAAGCAATTAATGAACTAAGTGGGCCAAGAATAAGAAACCATTGATGGGTTTGATGTTTTATTTATTTGTTTTCTATTTGTATGTGTGTTCTCACTTTCTGGATTTTATATTGGACCCTGCAGTAGTTGATTAAACCCTGTATTCAGATGAATTCTAAATAGCCCATGATGATGTTATTGAAATATACAAAAATGTTAAGAGTCTTGGAATCTTAGATATGAATGAGATTTTATAAATTCACCTTTGCATTTTAAAAGGGTACAAAACCGAGTTTCAGAGAATTTACTCAATGTACAAAATGTCACATAGTGACAAAGCTAGGACTGAAAACATGTTTTTAATTTCCAATCAAGAATTTATCCTGCTATTTCACCATTTAAGTTGATGTAGAATCCCATCCCTTCCATTATATGATCTCTCTGAAACTCACACTGGAAAGAGATAATTCTAGCAGAAGATATTCTAACTTAACTGTAAGTTATCTCAAACGCAAGCTCCTGAAATATGATCCTGGTCTCACTCAGGGTTTTCATAGGAAGCTTGTCTGAGATAGTGAAAATTATTTTTGCATGATTATGTCTATACTTATCTTCCTGATGTGTACAGTATATTAATTAACCCCAAGCCTAGTGGGGTCTGTATTAAAGTGGTAACACAGAATACCCTCTCTCTCTTTATTTTTCAAGGAGGGTAATCTTGAACTATCTTGTCATCCACTACTTAACAAAAATTAAACTGAGGGCCATAGTATAGGGGGGCTAAATCATGCATAATGTGTATACTCTCCATCTATTCTTCCATAGTTCATCCCTGCATAAAGTAGCTCAATATCTGGGATACAGTGTTTTCCTCTTTATCTTGACATTCTGAAATTAATTAGCATATTTTTTTTTAGCAATATTTACTGAGTACTCTCTATCCTGTGCTAGGTGTTGTAAATGTACATCAGAGAGTTAAGCATAGTCCCTATAGCTGTCAAGCTTTTAGGGAGAGGATGAGATTCCACTGAAATAATGGCATAAATAAATGTATATCTTATACATAAATATGAAATCATACATCTTATGAAGGGAATGAACAATGTACAATGTTAGTGAGCTTCCCAGGGGGCAGCAGTGGTAAAGAACCTGCCTGCCAATGCAGGTTAGATGTAAGAACTGCAGGTTTGGTCCCTGGGTCAGGAGGATCTCCTGGATGAATGCACAGCAGTCAAATATCTCCGATATTTTTGCCTGGAGAACCCCATGGACAGAGGAGCCTGGTGGTCTACAGTCCACAGGGTCACAAAGAGTCGGACATGATTGAAGTGACTTAGCACCCACACACGTACAATGTTAGTATGAAAAAGGGAAGTTTGACCTAGTCTAACATGTCAGGGGAGTCTCTCCTGGGAAAATAGCTTTTGCTTTGAGAACTAAAGTGGTAAGAAGGAATTGATGAAAAATGTTATGAGAGCTGATATTCAAAAATAGATCCACATGTGTAAAGCCCTGTGGTGAGAAAGCATGCTTTGTTTGAAGATTAAAAAGGTCAATCTCACTAGAGCTTTGAAAGCTGAGGGTGTCATGGGATGAAATGAGACTAAAGCAGTATGTAGGGCCCAGGCCATGCTGAGCCATGTGAACTATTTTAATTGTACCCAAAGAGCAAATATTGCTGGATGAAATATCAATAACAGATATGCAGATGACACCACCCTTATGGCAGAAAGGGAAGAGGAACTAAAGAACCTCTTGATGAAAGTGCAAGAGGAGAGTGAAAACGCTGACTTAAAACTCAGCACTCAAAAAACTAAGACCATGGCATCTGGTCCCATCACTTCATGGCATATAAATGAGGAAACAATGGAAACAGTGAAAGGCTTTATTTTTTTGAGCTCCAAAATCACTGCAGATGGTAATTGCAGCCATGAAATTAAAGACACTTGCTTCTTGGAAGAAAAGCTATGACCAACCTAGACAGCATATTAAAAAGAAGAGACATTATTTTGCCAACAAAGGTCTGTCTAGTCAATGCTATGGTTTTTCCAGTAGTCATGTATGGATGTGATAGTTGGATTGTAAAGAAGGCTGAGTGCTGAAGAACTGATGCTTTTGAACTGTGGTGTTGGAGAAGACTCTTGAGAGTCCCTTGGACTGCACAGAGATCAAACCAGTCAATCCTAAAGGTAATCAACCCTAAATATTCATTAGAAGGACTGAAGCTGAAACTCCAATATTTTGGCCGCCTGATGCAAAGAGCTGACTCATTGTAAAAGGCCCTGATGCTGGGAAAGATAGACAATAGGAGGAAAAGGGGAGGATAGAGGATGAGATGGTTGGATGACATCACTGACTCAACGGGCATAAGTTTGAGTAGGCTCTGGGAGGTGATGTAGGACAGGGAAGCCTGGTGTGCTACAGTCCATGGTGTTGCAAATAGTTGGGACATAGACTGAGCAACTGAACAACGACCAAGAGCAAAGAGCAAAAACAATTCATTGAAGGATTTTACACAGATGTGAGACATAACCAGATTTGTACTTAGGAACTACCACTATGATTGGAGGCAAGATAATTGATTAAACAAGGTTAAGCGGGAATTTAAAAACTGAAAGAGGAAAGGGAATGTTATGATGGTACAGAAAGATGTGAGGGTCTTTGGTCCAGGGTGGCGGTGGTAATGGAAATAGAAGTGGATGTATTCAAGGTGCATTTAGGAGATGTGATGTTTAAGATTTGTTGATGAAGGTGGAAAAGAGAGTTTTGCCAAACATGACTCCCAGGCACTTGACATTCTGAAAAGGATTAACAGTGGTATCATTCGCTGAGAGAGGGGGGAATATAAAAAGAGCTTAGAGTGTTGAATAGCCAGTGTTTAGAGCTTTGGATGTGTTCAGTTCAACCTGATTGTTGTGTGTTAGGAGAGTGGTTGAAGATGATGTGTACTAAAGCTCAGGAGGGAATTAGCAGTCATCAACAGATGGAGATGGAATATCTGGGTATAAATGAGAATTTTTAATGTTTTCACTGTATTTTCAGATGAACAAGCTTAAGTGGAATTACATGCTATTGAGAAAAGTTCAGTACTGGAGTGAGACAGATAATAGAGGAGAAGAATACATTGATTTCCTCTGAGATCAGATAAGAAGACTAAAGTATAGGTGAGCTATATACAGGATAATGTGTACTTCTTCAGTTATAATGAGAGAGGTGGAGAGGCTCAGGGAAAGAAGAAAGTAGTCTTCCAGGGCTGATAGAGAGATGACAGAGGATTCCTGTGTAATGGCTTGCATTTCTCTTTGTTTTAAGCAAGGAGATGGGGTGAGCAGCTGGATAGTCAGAGTTCTGTGGGGAGCACAAAAGTTTAAAATGATTGTTGTGGAAAGTGGACAAGATTTGTGAACCAGAGAGAAGTCTGATTTAAGGCAAGCGTTAGGGCCCCTTCATTTGAAGATCATAAAACTCATAGCATCAGTTTGCTCTTTCGTATGATTTTCTCAAACTGTATCCAGTGGCTTGGATGACAGTAGAAGGAAAGGGAATATCTGATTTTGTTCAAGGTTGGTATCATTCAAAATGGGTTTAATGAATAATAGAGAGGAATTGTTTGGCAAGAATATTTTTGAAATGACTAATCAAAGAAATTAAACTGGATAATGAAAGAATTAGTGAGGGAGGGTTATTGAATTGGGAAAAAGGAGAGGGAATTAGTCTAACTACAAAGTTAGTCAGTTGTCTAAGACAGTTGGAGTAATAGGGGTCGGTGAGCACAAAGTGGATTAAAAGGGTTCACAGTGGATTATGAATGAACTTTTGTGGTAAGAAATGTGATGTTATTTGGACCACAATGTTGAGTTGGGTGTGGGCCTAGAGAGAAGGGGATTAGACTCTTGGGAATAGAGTTGTTTCAGGTGATGATAAATTCTAGGATGTGAATCTAAGTAGGTGGTTAAGGAAGCATGTTGGAGAGTATCATCAGAGTTGAGGAAACCAAGAAAGTTGAGGACTGTGGTCTGAAAGAATTAACCATGTGAATGACGATAAAGGTAGAAAAGAAGATTTTTCAAAATACAAAAGTTTTTGATGCAGGAGAGATAAGAATAGAACTACTGAGAATGATGGTTATAGGAGAGAGGAAAATGATAGAAACAAATGATGACAGCTCTCAAGGAGCAACATTTTATAAGAGAATGGGGAAGAGTTTCAGAGTCTAACCAGTCCCATTTCTTCTTCTTGGTCAAATAAGAAGACAACAGTTATCAGCCTCTCTTGTAGTTATTTTGGGGCCATGCATCTGAGTTCTGGGCTTTGGTATGAAAAAGAAGCGATGTTGTCAATCTTGTAACAAGATGGTGAAATAACCAGTGCATTTGCCTTTTGATGTCTTCCCTCCATCTGCCTCTGCTGGATATTTTCAGAATTAACTTAAAACAGTAAGATGTAAGGACCAAAAAAATGGAAATAGGCAGTTTTTTGAATCACTTCTCTGAAGAAAAATGTTCAAGCTGCTTTTAATAGGCAGGGCAGCAATGTGATTTAGAACAAAAGTTTTCCAAAGGGAGGAGTCCAAGGTCTACAGAGACAAACAGAAAAGAGATGTCTCCCAGATAACTAGAATCATAAACCCCAAGCAGGAAACTTTCACTGTGTTTGCCAGCAATGCTGAAGAATTATTTGGACCAGTGAGAGTGGTGAGATTTTTATTCTTTACTTTTCCAAATGAAAATATTTATGCTAATATCCTGCCCCTATTTCACTACTATATGTGGTGTGTGCATTTGTGAGGGAGGGAAGAAAAAAACTTCATTTTAGTCCATAGTTTCTGTAATTGGGATAAACCATATCCAAAGAGGAGGGAGAAGGCTGGGACTCATCCTTTATTTCAGAAATTTAGTCAGAAGGAATCCTTGCATGGAGACTTGGGTTGTTTTGTTATGAGTGAGGATTTTGTGTGTATATATGCAGGTAATTTTTGACCAGAATGCTGAACTCTGGCAGAAATTGGTTGACTCTTATCAATTGTATGTCTTTTTCCTAAACTTCACAACCTCCTTTGGAATTAGGTAGGAGGTGTATGGACTGAGGAGCTTGGTGGGCTATAGTCCATGGGGTCACAAAGAGTCGGACATGACTGAGCAAATAACACTTTCATATGGTTAGTTATGCTCAAGTAAATGTGAACAGAAATGATATAAGCTATTTCTAGGCTTGAATTCTCAAACCAATTGAAAACTAATTGGCCTATTATCTCTCTTTCAAATTTTGTAGATAGGAAAAGAATTTTGAGATGACAGAGATGTGTGATAGAAGATAACAGAATCTATGAGTGACCACTTAGAGGAAAACTGCCAGGAAACCTTAACTTTCACTGCTTAAGATGGCATGAATGAGAATTAAACTTTTATTATATTAAGTCACTGAATTTGTACACTTATACAATAGCTCATAGGTTTGATCTTGAGCAGAAGTGAATTGATAGCACAAGAAATTTCCATAAGTCTGTGGCACTGGCTTATTAATAGGAAAGCAAGCAGGGAAGACATGTTATGGGAAACTTGGAAAAAGGAAACTCATGTTTTGTTGAGGGGCAAAACATTTGGAAAATTGTCACTTCTGGTAACACTTTGGAGACAGATGATTTGCCTAACTAAGTTGACATGTTTAGTGGAAGAGATTTTAAAAGAATCATATAATTACTGTGAGTTGGCTGTTACTGGCTGCATTTGGCAAAATGTTGTAGGAAAGGGCTTGCATGATGGAAAGTTATCTGATTTAGCAGCAGAAATGAAAGGGAATATATGGAGTCCAAAAGATTTGGGCCATGTCAAGTCAGAAAAGCATCATTTTAGACTCCAGATAGTAAGAAAAGGAATTTAAAAATTTGGGGAGTGACAAAATCCAAATCAACTTTTTATCTTACCAAAATGGTTCTGGTTGAAGATGAAATAGAGTGTATGGTCTATGTTCACATTTATTTCAAGATAATAGTCATTAAACATAGAGAAAGTCACAACTTTCTCTATGAAAGAGAAAGAACTCTGGATGTGGTTGTTGAGCCGTGGATTTATAGAAAAAGACAAAATCCGTGCCTAATAAGTTTTGAAAAAAAAAACAATATATATTGCCAGGAAAACCTCAAGACCAGATTAAAAAAATCTCTGAAGCTGACTAGTTGTAAAAACAACTCTCAGTTTCCCACAATTTCCCTAGTGACCCATAATCAAGAGACAGTCTTCAAGGCTGCATTACCTCAAGGAGGTCACACTAGCTAATCCTTATTTGTGACATGGCCATGTAAGGAGGCAGGATGGAGAACACTTACCGAGAGAAGAAGGTGAGGTCATGGAGAGAGAGGACCAAAAGGGATTCTTCCAAAGAATAGAACCAGTCTGTGGAGTCTCGACTGTCTCCCAGAAGAGGATGACTTCTAGTATGCGGTCCCCCGAATTCCAGCATCGCTAGAGCCTGTCACTGCCATCCGTCTCCCATTATCTCCCTCTCCCTTTCTTTTGGAGTGAAAGTATCTAATGTGGATATCTTTTCCATACTCCAACATTGTCTGTTGAAGTGAGACATTTATTTTATCTATGTGAAAAAGAGCCACATGTGGACTTGGTGTGTAGGATTGGGAATCACCTGGAGGACCTGATTTTGAGCTAGAAACAGTGGCCAGAGGGAAGTTGGCCTACCTCTCTTAGGAGTAAAGAGTGTATTGTATAGGTTGGAGAAAGGACAAAAATGGCTGTTGCTTGACCAAAATACTGAGTTGTTGTAGATACCCACAGTCTTATTTCCTCTTCTTAGGAACCCTAGAAGTCTTATGTTTCAAAACCACTATTTTTGTTAGCTTGGTGCCACATGACTGATTCATAGCTGATGAGATGTAAGCAAAAATAACATGTCACTTTCTGGCTGAGGTGAATCTGGCATCGTGTGTATTCTTCTCAATATTTTCCCTTCTTGTTGGCTGAATGATACCAACATGACCTTACTGTCAAAAGATGATTGGAACAACTGCGAAAGAGCAGTCTAGTTGAGGAAAGTCAGTTGACCTCTTCAGACTGTTTTTGGAGTGAGAAACTTCGGTGTCACACTTTGAAATTTCAGATGTCTTTGTTGCTGTGGCTTATTTTAACCTATTTGGAACAATACAGGGAATTAATACTCAGTATCAAGGACCAGTACAAAACAGACAAACAAAAAGCCTAACTTTCTCCTCAAACTTACAAGGTATGAGCTTTAAGAGAAGACAGAACCATCTTGGGAAACTATATCTCTAGGAGAAAGTGATGTGTTCATTAAAACAAGAAAGTAAAGAAAAAGCTAAGAGAAAAGATGAAAGATGAAAGTGAGTTTGTGTGCTATAGAATATAGTTTCAAGAGAGGAGAGTGAATCGTTTGAAAATGTAAACATAGGATATAGCTAGTTAGAACTAAGGAACTACAGAACTTCTTGATGACAGCAACTCCAAGATCTAGAGGGTCAGGATGAGCAGTAAGACTTTCATGACAGGGTCAAAAGCTCTGATTGGGCAGTTTTATTGTTAATTTAATTAAACAAAGTGGCTAGGGGGTGTAACTGCTGGAGGGATTGTTATTCCACCTGGGCAGATGGTTGCCAGCCTTTTTTTCTCAGTACCTCTGAAGTCCAGAGTGGTGGCCATTCCTGGAGCAGTCATGCTTGGATAGCCACTGATGACAGCAAGAATGATTTTGATCCTCGTATTTTGATTTCTTCCAAAGGTATTGGATTGCCTGCCCCGATCCTTCTCTGGAAGCTCTTCAAACGTCAGTGTGTCACTGAGATGGTCATTTGTTTCTTGAAGCGTCTTCAGGCCAATTATCAATGGCTTAATGATGCCATTAGAGATTCCTGGTTGTGACACTTCTTTCCTGAAGGTACTATTTTTGATATTCTGAAGCTGGAGAATAGTTTTCAAAGGAGACATGGCTTCTTTGAGGCTTATTTTGCTCTGAAGCTCTTAAATTTCATTTCCCTCCAGCTTTATACATCTTCTTTTTCCCTAGGAAGTTTGAGAATGACATTGTTTAGCACACTGAACAGTGCACACACTTAGGAAGGCCTGGTGTAGAAATGATGACCTTAGTATCAGTAAAAAGTACTTTGCCTGATGAACAGGATTGTTTTATTCTGCCATAGACAATGTGAGTCACACAGTGTCTACCTATGGTGTTAGCTAGAAAGCTTTCATGGGCACCTGTGATTCATCCCTTGTGTGAAAAGTGTTTTGGGACTACACCTACCTTGGGTTCACCTTTTCTTTCTTTGTAATTTTTAAACTCTTATTTTCCCATTGTTTAGGTTTTTAACTTTAATTTTTAACAAAATGCTCAGTGGATATATCAAGGTGAATTTAATGGTGGCATTTTATGGTTGCTCTGGTGTTAGGAAGAAAGAAAGAGACAGAAAGAAAGAACTAGTGTAGGAAGGAAAGAGTACTTACTGTCAGCTACTTGCCATGTTCTGTCAGACTCTGCTATTTTAGTGGGGCCTGGCTGAGTTCTAACTGCTTGTGTCTGTATCTGTGCTGAGGTCTTTTTCTGGAAATACCAAAGGCTGTGATGCACATGTGTTTGAAAGGCTAGGCTAGAAGTGCCAGGGATTAGCCATCCCTGTGAAAAAGAGATGGGTAATCCGTGACTCTCAGGTTAGTATATAAATACCCCACTTCCCTCACCCCTTGGCTGAGATTATTATGAATTGTGTCATTTCTCAATATACCTACCGGATTGAGCACTAGTCACTTCCCAGGAGCTGGCTTTTCTTTCATGTATCATTTCTCTGCTCTCCCGCCACTGTTGCCTTCCTTTCTCAAAGATGTCCTTGCATTCAACTCCTTGTGTCAGGTCTAGGGAGACTCAATTAACAAAGAGAAAGAGAAAGAGTGTGAGGAAGAGATGGAAGGAGGGAGGGAGGAAAGGAGGGACAGACAGACAGAGACAGAGATGGAAGAGAGAAGGAGGGAGAAAGAAGCAGAGAAAAATTCACTTTGCTGCCCGAAGGACCCTCACTCATCTTAGGCGAAGTGTTTTTGTAACTATACATATGCAGTTTTCTCTGTTGATGAAGGGCTTCCCTGGTGGCTCCCAGGGTAAAGCGTCTGCCTGCAATGTGGGAGACCCGGGTTCGGTATCTGGGTCGGGAAGATTCCCTGGAGAAGGAAATGGCAACCTACTCCTGTATTCTTGCCTGGAAAATCCTGTGGATGGAGGAGCCTGGTAGGCTACATGGGGTCGCAAAGAGTTGGATACGATCGAGCAACTTTACCTTGATGAATGAATAAACTAAAACAATTTGAATTACTTTATTAGTGATATAAGACAGTGAATATATAAACAAAAGGTTTCTCTAGTTTATTAATTGATATACAACTTAAAAACTTATCTGATTTGAAAGCTGATTTTATTGTTTTTATTTTACTCTCTTTATCAGAACCTTAATTAGAACTAACTTTATACCCAACCTGTCTCTTTTGCACTCTGATAAGTGTTGGGCCAAGTTTGGCCACTCACACTCATTCATGCTTAGCTCGGTCTTGGGTACAGGTATAGCTAGAACCATATTCCTTTATCATTTGACAAATTGTAGCTAATACAAAAGTTTTAATGACTTATATGACATAAACTTTCAAGGCTAAGGAAAAAGTCATATTAATCCAGTTTTTTAAAAGCATTTATTCTGAACAAAGTGTGGATACCTAAGGATACAAAAATCCATACTGTGTAGACAACTTAAAAATCTATTTTAAAATAAAAGACATACCACATGTATTTATTTACTTGTTAAAAAATAGCACTGACTCAGATACTATGATGAACAGCAACAAAAAATGCATCAGACACACTGTATACCCAACAGAAATGTATTACATATGTGAAAAGATGTATTACAGATGTGTTACATGCCTGAAGACTGACCCAGGAAAGCAGAACTTATTTCTAATACCTCACAATGAAGTGAAACATGATACAGCAATGAGACCATGTAAACTATAAGTACACAAAACAACACGCTCATAAATGTAAACCAGAGTCAGAGAACTCAGACACAAAAGAGAATGTTCATTTGACCCCAGTTGCATGAAGTTTGAAATAAGGCTCTGTTGTTAACAAATCAAGACTGCAGACCTTCACGGGGGCAGGGGTAGTGACTGACAGGGAGCATGAGGTGGCTTCTGGTATTTTGCTAATTTCTTTATTTTTCAATCTGGGCATTAATTATATTGATATGCCAACTGCATAAATGTTTATTTATCCAGGTGTACATTTGTGACTTACATACTTTTCTGTATCTATAATGACTTACATACTTTTCTGTATCTATAATCAATATACAGATATATATATATATACACACACACACACACATATATAAAGGTAAATCAGACATGTTTTGCTTTGAGTTCAGATCTGCTAGGAGAGATATGGTATATAAACATCTACCTTTAATTTTACACTAAAAGTATCAAGAGCCATAAATGTAATACAAGCCAAAGTTCTTAAAATTAAAGATGAATTAGAATTTTTCTTATACCTTGGATGAATCTGAAGTGCTTAGTGGAAGTAATGAATACATTTTGAGATTGACCTGGAAGGATAAGTGGGGATTACCATGTGGGTGAAGATCAGAAGGCTCTGGGTGGAGGAACAATAAGAAGAAATATGCTGGCATATTCTACAAACAAGTTTCCTGTATGGTCTGGACATTAGGAGCTGTCAAACATAAGCCAGATGAGAAGTTGGTGCTGGCCAATGGAAGGCTTTCAACAGTAGACTGAAGAATTTTAGGACTTTTTGTTGAGTGCCAGTGTTTTTGAGCATAGTCAGCATACGCAACAACAACAACAACAAAAGAAAGTGAAATCACTAAGAAATACAAAAGGTCGGTGTAAGGGAATTCTGGATGAGGGAGACCTGAAAGGACATCTGGAAATGATCCAGCACACTGGACTTAACAGCTTGTTTAGGGGACCACAAGGGCCCAAAATTGAACCTATAATTTTACAGTTGACTAACTAGGGTTTGGAGAGAAGGAGGCTATGATACTCCATTTGAGGCAGATTGAGTTCGAGTGGTCAGCAGGTCATTTAGAGGTTGGGCAAGTACTTTGTAAACACAAGACTGGCGCTCATGAGAATTTGAATTTGTGAGTCATCTACATAAGTGTGATGCAGGTGATCAAGGACCAAAGTGAAAAACAAAACAAAAAAAAAATCAACTCTATGCTGCATCTTTGTAACTTCACATCCAATGCTGTAGAGCATTACAGTCAAATGGGTGGAAATGCAACTAATAATACACAACAATGGGCTTCCCTTGTGGCTCAGCTGATAAAGAATCCACCTCCAATGCAGGAGACCTGGGTTCAATCCCTGGGTTAGGAAGATCCCCTAGAGAAGGGAAAGGCGACCCACTCAGTATTCTGGCCAGTATTCAGAATTCCATAGACGTATAGTCCGTGGGGTCACAAAGAGTCAGACACGACTGAGCGACTTTCACTTCTAATACACAATATCTACAACAGTGACTCTGTATAAGTTTCTTGAGGATGAGACATGTGTTTTGTTAACCATCATTATCTTCAGTCCTTTCACAGCTCCTGGCACATAGTAGGTATTTGATAAATGCATTTTTTAAGTTGATACATTAGTTTTATTTGCATAGCACTTTACCATGTTTGTTTCATTATCAGTACCCTTAACACCTCAAAACTTTATCATTTATACCATCAAAGTGCTATGCAACAGTTATAGTTTTATACTCAAAAATAATGTATTTTTCATTCATATTAAAAAGGAATCATATTTTCATCATGTACTTTCCTGAAGTTAATGAGCAGCCTTGTTCCATTTATCCTGGCTCTAGTATGTCAGATACGTTGCACAGTGGTCATCACAAAGGAAACTCTGTGAGAGGAGGAGAAAGACCGTTCATAGCTGGCTTCACTTCAGAGCGTATGTGTTTTGTCAAACAGCAGACCAAGATCTGTTAAAACTTAGTGCAGTTTTGTTATGGAGTTGCAGCATGGTGCTACCGTGCTACCTTTACAGAAAAAAAAAAGCAGCTGTAATTATATGAACCTTACAAGGATATTCTAAGGGGTCAGTGGAGTGGACTGTAAATGCAAAGAGGAAACCCTTGAGCACCTAGGGGAGGTGATTCAGATGTTAGTAACAGCAGTAAAACTCTTCCAAGATTATCCAAGACAAATCCCCTAGGAGAGGACCACAGTGTTACCTGCAACCCAGGGACGTGGTCTTAACTGAGCCGAAACTCCAGTGGTTAAAGTTCTTGACCCTCCTTGCATTTGGAATACACAAGGTGTCCATCGTTAAACCTGCTCCTTGTTATCACCTGACGATAGACATGATTTCTGCACAGAAGTCTGTCCATCTCTTAAATGCTAAACCTACAACATGAGTGTTAATAGAATGCATCTAATGACTGACAAAAATATCCATAATAAGCACTCGTCATATTCTACTCCCTTAGAAACAGAGTAACCACCTTGTGTCACTCAATTTTTTAAGCTATTAAATGGGTTTTAAATACTTAGCTTTACAATCTCTTTGCATTACATGTCAACAAGAGTAAATATTACAGAACCCTATTCTAATTTCCACATTCATCCAGAAAAGCAAGAATGATAACAATGAAGACACCATTTTGGTGTTATGGATTATTCTCACATTTCCTGTTCATCCCTTTTATTTTCTTTGGAAAATCAGTGGAGTTCTCTTTGCTTTGCTTCTGGCTTTCCATTTATTCTTCTCTTTATCCTAGCCAATAAAGTTAAATGGATATATGGTTAGGTAGATAGATGGGTAGATAGATAGACACTTATAAATATATTCATTAAATATATGAAAAAATATGAACATATATGTGATACATAATACAGGCAATAAATAAATATCTGTGTTCATAGTTTTTAATTTGCAAAATAAGAACATGTAGAACATTATTCTTAGGTCTAGTTTATGTAAAAAAACAATTGCAGGATGAGGACAATTTATAATTTCCTTTATGATTCTGAATATTTATAGGACATATATATCATTCACATTTGAACTTACAAATGCTAAGTGACTTGCTAAAGGTCACACAATCAGTAATGAACAAATAGGCTTGTATCAGTTAGAGTACTTTTGTAGAGGGTAAAATAAACCTACCTAAAAGAAAAGTAAGTTTGTTAGACACAGAGGTGCTTACCAAAATCAGAAAAGGTGAGAAACTGCACTCATACAGCAGCTTACAGAGTCTCTGTATCATCTCAAGAGCATTGCTGGAGCAAATTATTTCAACTGTTTAAAGTCTGCTTTGATTGTCTCCCAAGACTCAGATTCTATAGAGAAGAGCCTGGTTGGTCTTGTTGGGAAGTGCATCTGCTTTTTCTACAAAGGTGAACTTGACACCTTGATGAAGTGCTCCCAGACTGTGTCAAATGAAAGGAGGACACCCACCACCCAGCTCCCCTGCTCGAAGATAGCGTAAATGCTGGTTGGGTACAAGGCTACAAGTGTCCCCACAACCTATTTCCTAGGCTTTTTAATAAGAGGGAGGGCACATATGTGTAACTATGGCTGATTCATGCTAATGTTTGGCAGAAATCAACAAAATTCTGTAAAGCAATTACCTTTGAAATAAAAATAAATAAAGAAAACTTTTTATTTTGTATTGGAGTATAGCCAATTAACGGAGACGGCAATGGTAACCCCCTCCAGTACTCTCACTTGGAAAATCCCATGGACGGAGGAGCCTGGTGGGCTGCAGTCCACGGGGTAGCGAAGAGTCGGACACGACTGAAGCGACTTAGCAGCAGCAGCGGCAGCAGCAGAGCCAATTAATGTTGTGATAGTTGCAGGAAACAGCAAAGGGACTCAGCCCCACACACATGTACCTGTCCCCGCCCATCCAGACTGCCACGTTGAGTGCAGCTCCCTGTGCTACACAGGTGGGCCTTGTCGGCGGTCCGTTTTAAGGAAAGCAGTGTCTACATGTCAATCCCAAAGTCCCTAACTATCCCTTCCTGTCATTCTTCCACCCTAGCAACCAAAAGTCCGTTCTCTTAAGTCTGTGAGTCTGTTTCTGTTTGTCCATTTGTATCATTTCTTTTTAGATTCCACATAACAGCGATGTTGTATGATATTTCTTCTTCTCTGTCTTACTTCATTCAGTATGACAGCCTCTACCTTCACCCGCATTGCTGCAAATGGCACTATTTCATTCTTTTAAATGACTGCGTGATATTCCATTGTTTATTTGTACCACATCTTTATCCATTCCTCTGTCTATTTACGTTGGACATTTAGGATGTTTCCATGTCTTGGGTATTGTAATTGAACATTGGGGTGCATGTATCCTTGTGGACCATGTTTGCATTTCCTAGGCTTTCTGTTCCCAGTTCTTATACCTTTTCTGTGATACAAGTAGATTTTTACTCCTTGTAATCAGCAGCTCCAACAGCTACAGACACACTGGCAGTCAGTTCAAACAGTCTGAGACATGAGCTAGAGAGTTATAACTACTTTGGAATCATGTTAAGATGCATGTGCCCTGCTTTCATCAATAACTTCACCACCAATTCCTGACTATTGCTTCACGTTTGTGAGAACCAATCAGATTGCTTTGGGTGGTCCCATTCTAGACAGAATGAAGTACAAGATAATTGGTAAAAATAATAATACCACTGTCACAGGTAAGGATAAGTTATGTATAAATGATAAGCTGTATTGTAACAAGGTGATATGTCCTCCAGATATAATTAGCTTGCAATGTGAGTTATAAATCCTTTGTGAAGGAGGGGATTAATTAAATTCTCTGCAGGAGGGGAAAAAGCAGTCTGAAAAATTTTGACACAAATAGATAATATTTTTTCATATTAATTAAGGCCAGTTCTCATTATTTAAACCTTAGGGTCATGATTGCTGCTGTTTATTTTTGAAAGTGGAGGACAAGGCAAATGGAAAGGGGAAACAAGTTAGAAGAAACCAAAAAAAAAAAAAAAAAAGGAAATACAGAAAAATTTCTGTATTTATTATAATTTTCTGACAATAATATTTATAGCCCATTACATATTTCATCATAAGCGCCAACGTGGGTGATGAAAAATAATTTTCTATTTATCCCTTAGGTTTCTTGGCTGAGAAACCTCATGTAATAAAAGGCAGGTTAATAGGAGAAAAACAAACAAATATTTAATAACATGTACACTTCCCATATATATGGAATAGACCCAGAAAAACTGAATAACTCTTCAAAATAGCCCAAGCCACCACGTTTAATAACATATTCGGCTAAAGGCAAAAGAAAATGCTGAGGTTGAGGGATCCAGTCATTATGAAGGACTTTTAGGAAAAGTGCAGTTAACAAGGGTGTGGTTGTCATGCACCTTTAACCTGTCTTTTCCACTGGTAGGCTTCCAGAAATCTGGTCATCCTCTTCTTCTGGTATGGAGAGGAAGATACCCTTTCAAATGGAGGTTTCTCTTATAAATGTTGGTATCTCTTTCAAAAGGTTAACATTTACTGGTTTTCCGAGCTGCTTCTAAGTTTGCAATGTCTTAAAAATAACTAGCTCTAATAATCAACATGCCAAAGAAGCACCTTTGGGCTGGCAATTCCTGTTCCCTTCACCAATCAACAAGTTCTCTGAGAGGTGAGACAGATAAAATGTTGAATCTATAACTATCTGCACCATTTTACTTATTGAATTCATTAAACAACAGATTTATTTGTTCCTGGGATTGGTGATCAGAATAAATACAATAAATTTATTTACTAAGGACCTACCCATTTGCCCAGACCCGTAGAAGTTATTATGGAATAGTAAAATAGCATGACTTTGAAGTCACATGTCTGGGATATTTGCTCTGATATTTACATAAGCTTGGGAAACTTTGTTAACCTCTGGGCCTTAATGAAATGATCAGTAAAATAGTGATAATAGTTCCTGTAGGTTTATTGAAAAATGAATACAGCATGTGAAATTTCTAACATATACTGAGTAACTGCAAGCATTGTTTAGACTTGCTCATGGTGCCACAGGTAATGCAAAGATACTTAAGACCACATTAGTAATTTAAGGGCTTCCCAGGTGGCGCTAGTGGTAAAGAACCCCCCTTGCCAATGCAGGTAGACAAAAGACATGCGGGTTCGATCCCTGGGTTGGGAAGTTCTGCTGAAGAAGGTCACGGTAACCCATACCAGTGTTCTTGCCTGGAGAATCCCATGGTCAGAGGAGCCTGGCGGGCGATAGTCCATGGGATCACAAAGAGTCAGACACAACTGAAGCGACTTAGCATGCATGCACAGTAATTTAAGTTCTAACTAGAAAGTGAAACAATATAAAGAATCAGACAAAGCAGACACACAAACCAGAAATATTATCTAATATAAAATTTTACAAATAACTTCAGGGACAGAAGGCATCATAATGCAGGAAGCCCCAGCAAATCTCTAAAACCATAGTTTTCGAGGTTCTTGTTTGTCATTTCAGAGGCACACTCACCCATTTTAACATGAAATTCTGAAGCAGTATGTGTGGTTTGCATTGCTGACTCAGAAGATAGTGTCTCAGACATGAAGCATTTTCATATTAGACTCAGCCAAGTAGCTTTTACATGATGTTTTCCAGGAAGAACATGCTTTCTTTCACAATTGTGAAAGGAAAGTTGATAAGTTAAAATTCATTAGAATTAAATTCTTCTGCTTTGCAAAAGACACAGCTGAAAGAATGAAAAGGCATGCCACAGACTGGGAGAAAGTATTTTCAAAACATATATTTGATACAAGACTTGCAGCTAAAATAGACAATGTCTTAAAACTCAACACTTCACAAAAGAAGATATGTAGAGGTAACTATGCATATAAAAAGATGTTCAACAGCATATGTTATTAGGCAATTGCAAATTAAAACAGTTAAGAGATACCACTATATGTCAATTAGAGTATCTAAAAGCCAAAACCTTGGAACACCAAATGCTGATCAGGATGTGGATCAGTGGAAACTCTCAGTTATTGCTGGTAGGAAGGCAGAATGATATAGCTACACTGAAAAATATCTTGAGAGTTATAATCTAAATATAAACCTAAATGTACATGCATGCTGCATGCTTAATTACATCTCACTCTTTGTCACCCCATAGTCTGTAGCTTACCAGGCTCCTCGGTCCATGGAATTTTCCAGGCAAGAATACTGGAGCGGGTTGCCATTTCCTACTCTAGATATTCTTCCTGACCCAGGGATCGAACCTGTGTCTCCTGCACCTCCTGCACTGGCAGGCAGATTCTTTACCATGTTGAGAGTCCCTTGGACAGGAAGGAGATCAAACCAGTCAATCCTAAAGGAAATCAATCCTGAATATTCATTGGAAGACTGATGCTGAAACTCCAATATTTGGCCACCTCATGAGAAAGAAGAGCTGACTCGCTGGAAAAGAGCCTGATGTTGGGAAAGACTTAAAGCATAAAAGGGGGCAGCAGAGGATGAGATGGCTGGATGACATCACTGACTCAACGGACATGAATTTAAGCAAACTCCAGGAGACAGTGAAGGACAGAAGAGCCTGGCATGTTGTTGTCCATGGGGGTCACAAAGAGTCACACACGACTTAGCAACTGACCAAGTGCCACCTGGGAAACCCCCAGCTACCTAAATATATATCTTATAAACCTAAATATGTTCTTATTATATGGGGTAGGAGCTGTGCTGATCGGTGTTTTCACCAACTTGAAAATGTATTTTTAAAAAACTTCATGTGACCATTTATAGCAGCCTTTTATAGCATTGCTAAAACCTGGCCTTAACCAAAATGCTCTTCAATAGTTAATGAATTAGCCAACTTTGGTACATCCATTCAATGGAATGGTATTCAATAATAAGTGAGCTATCAAGCCTAAAATACATGCAGGAACATTAAGCACACATTTCTACAAGAAGGAAGCCTGTCTGAAAATGATGCATATTATATGACTCCAGTTATATGATGTTCTGGAATAGATAAAACTATGGAGAAAATAAAAATATCAACAGTTTCCAAGTTCAGGGCAAGGAGGACTAGGAAAAGCACAGGGAGTTTTTATGATTCTGAAAGTCTTTATTATATATGTAATGCAGCATATATCACAATATGCATTTTGAAAATGTATAGGATTTTATAACACAAATAATGTGTCGTTATGTATGCAAATTTTAAAAAAGCGTTTAGAAGCTCAAGGTATCGTAGGCAAGAATGTAGGCTCTGCCAAGAATGTCCATCTGTATTACAAATGTCTGAAACAACCTCACTGAAGAAGGTAAAGAGGTGAAAATGCTGATGTACGTAACTTTGGAAAGCAGTGAACTATGCAATACTAATGGCCAAAGCAAACAAAAACGAAACTGCACAGACTCACTGTGCAGTAGCTGAGAAGGTTGTTTCTCTTGAGGGTAGGGGTTGATGCTTGCGATCCTTCTCTATCAGTATGCTGGAATTGAACAATTAAGCAAATACATGGTGGATGGCTAGAGTCAAGCTTCACTGTTGGGTCGGAATTTGTGGATAAGCAAGAGGAGGAGGCTAGAATAAACCATGAGGTAATGGCTTAGAGCTGGAGACATCTGTAAGAACTCGTTTAACTTAATATAGATACATATGGTTACATCTAGAAATATTTATAAATATGTGTATATACATGAGTTAGTTACATGTGTATTTCTTTTCTCCATCTGCTGAGAGGGCCTGAAAGAAATGGCTCTGCAGTAGCAAGGAGCATACCTACCACCCAGATTTTTATTCTGATACTATTTACTCTAATTCTTCAAGAGATGGGAACACCTTATCTGCCTCCTGAGAAATTTGTATGCAGGGCAAGAGGCAACAGTTAGAACTGGACAGGGAACAACAGACTGGTTCCAAATAGGGAAAGGAGTACGTCAAGGCTGTATATTGTCACCCTGCTTATTTAATTCATATGCAGAGCACATCATGCGAAATGCCAGGCTAGATGAAGCATAGCTGGAATCAAGATTGTCAGAAGAAATATCAATAACCTCAGATATGCAGATGACACCACCCTTATGAAAGAAAGTGAAGAGGAACTAAGGAGCCTCTTGATGGAAGTGAAAGAGGAGAGTGAAAAAGTTGGCCTAAAAATCAACATTCAGTAAACTAAGATCATGGCATCTGGTCCCATCACTTCATGGCAAATAGTTGGGGAAACAATGGAAACAGTGACATACTTTATTTTCTTGGGCCAAAATCACTGAAGATGGTGACTGTAGCTATGAAATTAAAAGTGCTTGCCCCTTGGAAGAAAAGCTATGACCAATCTAGACAGCATATTAAAAAGAAAGAGACATTACTTTGCTAACAAAGGTCATTCTAGTCAAAGCTATGGTTTTTCCAGTAGTCTTATATGGATGTGAGAGTTGGACTATAAAGAAAGCTGAGCACCGAAGAATTGATGCTTTTGAGCTGTGGTGTTGAGAAGACTCTTGAGAGTCTCTCGGACTGCAGGAAGATCAAACCAGTCAATCCTAAAGGAAATCAGTCCTGAATATTCACTGGAAGGACTGATGCTGAAGCTGAAACTCCGATACTTTGTCTAGCTGATGTGAAGAGCTTACTCGTTGGAAAAGACCCTGGTGATGGAAAAGGCTGAAGGTGGGAGGAGAAGGGGACAACAAAAGATGAGATGGCTGGATGGCATCACCAACTCTATGGACATGAGTTTGAACAAGCTCCAGGAGTTGGTGATGGACAGGGAAGCCTGGCGTGCTGCGATCCATGGAGTCACAAAGAGATGACCACGACTGAACTGAACTGAATCATTTGCGAGAAAAAAGAACCAGGGTCCCTGGACAACCAGCTGATTGTAGGCCAGATATGAGATGATCCTAGAGCACCTAATAGTGTCAGGAAACATTTGACAATGTTTGTTGAGCAAGTGCTCAAACAAACTACACTGATAGGAGTGTGTCTAAGGGGCATAGGAGTGAACTGAAGGCAGTCCTAATGGCCCAAACTTGAGATACAAGAATAAGTGAAGTCGTGTTGGACTATAATCCTAAGTATAAATAACTATCTATAAATCCATATAGATGTAAACCAATAAGTGGTGGAGAAGAGGCACATTTTCTCTGCACAAGAATTCTAAATAAATTATGTAGATGATCTGTCCTCAAAAAGAAGGAGCATAAATCTCCAGTCTTTACATATGGGCTGTGCACAATGACTTCCTTCCAAAGAGTACAATATGGAAAAAGGGGAAACTAGAGTAATTTTATAGTGCAGAAACCTGACAAATGCTACTTCAGCCAGACAATCAAGGTCAACATCAGTGGTCATAAAACATGGTGATAGTATGTACCTTTTACATAATAGGAGTCTATGAATGGAAACATACACAGTTTTTGAGTCTTTTATAGTCCTGGAGAACCAGCAAATTTACTTTCATCTGTGTACCATAAAATTCTTTCAACATAAGAGAAAAACTTCATCATTTTGGATTGATTTTTCATTGTTTCATTTTAGTTACATCCTTACCATATACCAAAGAAGTCCAGTATTTTTCTGCTCTTTATAAACATGCATATGAAAAGTATAAAGTGCAAATGATCATTTTTGAAGAGTCTTCAGAAGCACAATACTAATAACTCTTTATATGCCATAAAGAAAATCCTCCTTACCTTCCTCTTTGTTTTCCTTTTAACTAGAAAAATCATCTTTTCAGATTAGAAGGGTCATTTCCTTCTCATTACTAAGAACAAGTTTCTATCAGGGAATTAATTTCTGTCCTTTTTTGTTGCTGCAGTTTTCCCATCATCTAAAGAGGTATCTGAAAAGAGAAGATAACTCCATAAATATTTAATAAATCAGTGCATCATTACTTTTTCTGCATTTGCCCTTTAAATACTTCCCTTTACCTGGGGAATGTTGATTGAAGTTAAGGAAGTAGCTGGGATCCTTATGTTAAAATAGATTCTAAAAAAAATAAAATAAAAAAAAATAGATTCTAGGCATATCTCATTTAATTTCAGGTTAAATGAGGAAGAAATAGTGACAAAATAGGTGGAGATAGTATGAAAGAAGTGGAAGAGAACTCAAATGATGCAGTGTCATGGCATTGAGGGGAGGCTAACATTTCAAAAATGAAGTCCTCAGTAATGAATGTTTCAGAGAATAATGAAGAGCAAGCTGCTAGATCTGTTGATATGGAAGACCGAGATGAATGGTGGGACTAAACCACCCAGATCTCAAGATTTAGTAAGTAGAAGCCATGAGAAATGCATGGGTTGAGTAAAGAATTTTCTTTTTACCTCATGCTTGTGCATAAATGTGTAAGGTGATACATACTGTGATTCAAGTATTTCTTAGCACACATAAATTTAAGCTTTAAGGTGATGATACATACATTGTATATTGTTCAAGTTGTCTTTGTCATCTTTCACAGCCTTAAGCAGTGTTGAATGTACAATACACTTTTATACATATGATTTATCTCACTTATTATATTAATTATTCTGTATTCCAGTTCCCTTTCTCTTGCCATCCATAGTAGTCCTATTTCTGTTGCAAAATGATGGATAAATTAAATTTAAAATTTATAGGAAGAGCAAGTTGATTCCTCAATTTAGTAAACAGAAAAAAAGTCACAGATAGTTTGAGAATGGTATACAGTAATCAAAAACTCATTTGTTAATCCTTGTATAATTTGTAGAGCACCTTAAGTTTCACTGTTTTAATGAATTTCATAGCAATCCCATGAGGAAGCAAGGTATAATATTACTGATTTCCAGAGAAGGTAATATTAATAACGTTTTTAATTCTCCTTGAATTTAGATAACTTTCATTGTTTTTCACTGTTTATATGACCTTATTATTTCACTCAACTATTTCTAGTTTTAGTTTTCACCTGTAAAATAGTTATGTCTACCTCCTAGACTTACTGAGACAGTTAAATGAATTAATCAAATGCTCAAAAATCTGACCTTTTCATATTTTTTCCTTTGCCATGCTATGCATAAGCAGATATAGCCACAAACCAATTCTGAATTGGTTTAAAGGAAATATGGATTGGTGAATATAGTAGCTGAGATTAAATTGAATCCTTTGGCTGCTCAAAAGCTTTCCTTGTGCCTTCAATCACACCAACATTTGGAAGTGCTAGCATTTGGTGTATCCTGTATTTATTATGTATTGCACTTGATTTTTAGGTTCCTAAATTTATTCAAGAATATTTTAATAATCATCCTGCTGAAAACCTAATGCAAAGTTTAAGTCTCTTTAAAGGTGGATTTCTTTTCTCTTAATAATAGCATAGCAAAATTACTCAGAAGTTCCTTTTATTCCACAATATCTCAGAAATTGAGAGCAGATAATGAGAATGTATTCACAGTCTTAATGTAGTAATCCCCAGTGGAGATTTTCACATTTTTTAATTATTTAACGATGTCATTTAAATATTATCTGTCCACTATGAATATTTCATGTTCATCAAAAATTCCCTGTAAAAGTAAAAATAACCTGTACATTTGCTAAAGAAGACAGTATCAATGATAGCATCCAAATGGTATTTCACTGCCTTTGGCATGGGGAATAGATTTTAACCCAATGGTTCCAATCAATCATCTCAAATTTTTCAAAGGGTACACAGACTGAGGGCATGTTAACAAAAGGAATCTTGGAAATAGGGATTGAATGATGAAATAGGACTGAAAATAAGCTCTGTCTCAAGACTGGATATTCTTCAAGAACATGTAGAAGAATCCCTGCAAGTCAAAGCTGAACCATTTCCATTGACATGACCAGTGTGAACAGCATAGGGTATGGACTGAATTATGCTCACCCCAAATTCATATGTTGAAACCCTAACCCTCAATGCAACTGTATTTGAAGACATGAACTTTGAGGAGGTAATTAAGGTTAAAAGAGAATGAGGTACTAATTCTATATAGCTTGCATGTTTTAAAAAACGAGGGAGGGAGCTTCAAGAGGGAGAAACATATGCCTGCCTAAGGCTGATTCATGTTGTATATGGCAGAAACCAACTCAATATTGTGAAGCAATTATCCTCCAATGAAAAATAAGTAAAGGAAAAAAAAGAAACAGAAGAGACACCAGGGATGTGTACGCTCAGAGAAAGGCCCGTGTGAGGAGACAGCAGAAAGGCCGTCATTTGCAAGCCAAGAAGAAAAGCCTTGGAAGACACCGACCCTATTAGCACCTTGATCTCAGACTTTCAGCCTCAAGACTTGTGAGAAAACACATTTATGTTGTTTAAGTTTTCCAGTCTGTGGTATCTTATTATGGCATACCCTAGCAAGCTAATGGGCTTCTCCTAGGTGGCTCAGTGGTAAAGAATCCACTTGCTGATGCAGGAGAGGTGGGTTCAACCCCTGGGTCAAGAAGATTCCCTGGAGAAGGAAATGGGAACCCACTCCAGTATTCTTGCCTGGCAAATCCAAGGGACAGAGAAGCCTGGTGGGCTATAGACCATGGGGTCACAACTTAGCAACTAAAGAACAGCAGCAAAGCAAATTAACACATGTTTCCATGAGGAGGCATCATGATCTTTGGAATATTAATAGCAGAAGTGTAAAGTTAGACCGTTATGAGTGCTGTGCTTATCATTAGAACTGATTCAAATGTATTCTTTTGAATGGCTGAGTGATATTCCATCGTGTATATGTACCACAGCTTCCTTTAATGTTGGCATTATTAGTCACAGGATGAAGATGTGAAAAGTGTTAGAGGAATTAAATAACTTCCTCAAACCAGAGAGATGAAAAGCAACTGGTAGGAGATTAGAACTTAGTATTTTTCAACTTAAAGTGATGCCCTTGTCCTTGTGGCATAATTTCACTATCTGAGTTTTTCTGTGACTCCAGCTTTGGTTGTATCTTCTTATACTTCGCTCAGTCTCTCTCTCTTCTCCATCCCTGCTGCCTTCCATCTTTCCCTCTTACTGTCTTTCTTCTCTCTCCTGCTCCTGCTTATGCATTGTCTAGGCTTAGCAGAGATAAGGGTCCTATGCTAAATATTTCCTTCCAGTTTGCCGAGTGAGAGGCCAAGCAGTAGAGGATAGAGTTAGGAAGGACTTGGTCATGCTCTTTGGTTATTCACTGAGGACACCTTGGCATCAACTCATCCTATAACCTATTTTGCCTGCTTCTAACCATTTTGTTTTCAATTACTATTTTACCTTGGCAACAAAGTCAGAGACTTAACATGCATCAGTCTCATTGTTAATTTAATTAACATACAGCTTCTCATTACATCAGAGAACAATCAACTGCCTCTCCACTCTCTGAGCAACTAAGAAGCAGGTTGGAAGCCATTGAAAAGGGAACTACAGGGAGAGTTTTTGAAGGTTATCTGGAAAAGTAAGGTGTTTGGAAGCTTTCCTTTTGGAATGGCAAGCAAAACAATTAATACACAGTGGGCAGATTGGCCTTCATGTTTATTGTGCTCGCTTCCTTGATTTTTGCTTCCTTTCTTCTGCCCTCCTCCCTGCCTCCCCCTCCCCGCCCACAAAGGTATTCTTGCTCTGGAAACCTGTTCACTTTGTTTCTTAAGAGCCTCTCATGAATGCATGAAATCAAACAATCACAGATGTATCATCTTAGCAGTTTTTCCAGCATCTTATGTTGTTTTGACCTAGCAAAATTTTGATGTGAATCATTCAGGATGCTTCCACTCATTGATACAGTGTTTAAATTTATTATCTGTTTCATTATTTGTAACAACACCAAAGAATTGTTGTGTGGATGATTCCTGTTTGTTTTATGTAGAAAATGTGTCATGAAGAAGTTAATTTACCTGACAGAGACCACGTAGCCTTAAAGGTAAGCTTTAGTAGCCTAAATCTATGAGTTATTCTTGTCATCGCCTTTTTATAGTACATATTTAGTGTCTGTATATTGTGCAATTTGTGATACCATTTAGAAGATGGGAAAGTAAACAATATTCTTCTTAAATAGGTAATAAGTAATATATTTTTATAGGTTAAGCTATTAAAAATAGAATTTATCTATTTGCTTCTTAAGTTTTGTATTCCTAACTGCTTAGATATAGATGAATGACTTTCTTGCTACATCTGGATATGTGAGGGAAAAAAATGAATAGTAGACTATGATATATAAGGGGCTTCCCTGGTGGCTCAGAGGGTAAAGCACCTGCCTGCAATGCTGAAGACCTGGGTTCGATCTCCAGGTCAGGAAGCTAAATGGCAACCCACTCTAGTACTCTTGCCTGGAAAATTCCACGGACTGAGAAGCCTGGTAATTTCTAAAAAAGAAAATATGATAAACTTACTCCTCTTATTTGTGTTTGAGCCATATTTTATTATCAGGTATGTAGGTGCATATGTGCATCTTCTTTTGAGAGTTGGGAGAGGGAGACTGTAGTTAATGGTTAAAAGCATAAGCTCTGGGGTAAAAGCATCTGAGTTGTCAGTAGGAAGCATTGTACCTTGGACAGACTACTTATGCATTTAGGTCTCAAGTTCTTAATTTGAAAATGGGGTGAAATATAGTACTTGCAATTTAAATTCTTATGAAATGAAATGATAGGATACATGTAAAATATTTCATACTTGTCACCTCTTAATTACTCATGAATAGCTTGATATTTTTCCTTCCATAGCACTTTAATGCTGCATTATCTATTCTGGCAAAGGGTGGAAAACAAGATAAGTTTTCAGGGCAATGAAAGATTGTCATGGTTAAAGTATCTGTATATTTCCATTCACTAAAAGTAATGTTAATAGTGTCTTCTGAGCATCAGCAATTTGTTGCCAAAATGAACAGTTCTTTGCAAAGGACATTTCTAACCTTAGATGTTAAGAGTTGAAAGATTTGGGTTGTTTGTTCTTGAGTTAGAAAGAAAACTACATAATTGTTACATGCAGCATTTCAAAGAGGCTTCTGCTAAGGAAGGTAATAAATATTCCAACTGAGGATTCATAATACATCATCTATCCAAGCCTTTCTTCTAGATGTCTCCTGACTTGTTACCCCTTTCTAAGTACACATACATATATCCAGAGTATATGGAGATGTCAATATTAAAGGTGTATTTTCTCTATCTGGCTAAATAACATTTGCATTTTCTGATTATGAAAGTTCACTGTCTCCCTAGACTCTATGTAATACACAGAAAAAAAAACACGGAGAAGAAAAATTATGCATTAGCCTACTATTCCAAATTTTCTGCTGTGGAAAAAAGAGACTACCTGAATGAGAACAAAGTTGTTTATTCAGAGCTTGTGATAGCGAGGGGAATGGCCACAGTCACTTGTGTTGACAGAGGCTCAAAGACAGAGGGGTGGGAAAGCTTAACGGGTGAGTATGGAGTACGCCTTGAAGGGGGGCTTTCGACTTGGGGAGACTATCTCAGGCTAAGTAAAAGTAGCATGCTTTATGGGACTGGCTTTTCCCTGGTTGGTCCTAAGTTGGAAGCAGGGGCAAAAATTAGGGAAGCTGTCAGTTGTTAGTCACATCTTAGCCATTTTTAAAGCCAATTATGATTGTTACAGGATTTATTGCTTGGCTTCCTGGGCTGTTGTTGTTTTTTTGCCAGAGATAATCTGACTTTACAAATCTGACTTGTAGATAAGGAGTCTGGTTTCCTGTCATGGTTGCTGATTGTGGGCCAGAATTCCAGCTTTATATATGGTCTGGGCATTATTCATTTTATATTCAGTCTGTCACCATATTTAATATAGTGTATTCTGGCTCTCCTCATCCCACTGCCAAGGCATATGTTTTATTGTAGAGTAACTAACAATATTATAGGTAGAAAATGTGTATTAATGAATAATATCCAAGTCCCCAAAGAATTATGTCTGTGGTTTCATTCTTCACATATGCAGAGCACCTATTATGCAGCAGGCTCTGATGGGCCCAATAAGTTAATGATGGCAAAGTTTCTTCCCTCAGAAAACCTAGAATTTTGTAGTAGGCATGAAATGGGTCTAGATATCCTCTTTGTTTAACCATTTTCTATGAGTGACTTCAGTCAAGCACTTACTGTTGAAGTAATTATATGTTAATTTACGGTCTTTGACCCACAAAATTATAGAGGTTCATCACACAAATGGAGAAATATCCAAGTTTCAAGTGTGTAGTGCTCAAAATTAAAAGAAATGTTTAAAAATGAAAGCAAATCTGTATTTCAAACTGAAATAATGAGCTCTCTGAAAAGTCTGTAATTAGTATATCATTTGAATTTAGAATTAATATTGCAGATAGCAAATTACTGCTTGTTTCAGATGGATTTAAGTTGCTAAATCAAATGCAATTGAATGCATTTGGATGTTCTCAATATACTATATTGTATTTATTAATGAAAATTAATTTAAACTTGGATTGCATAATTTGCTTGTGTATACAAGTTAAATTTATAATTGCTATTAAGTGCCAATTCAAGAGACATTTGAATGCAAAATTTAAATGAATTTCATTCATTATAACCCCCAACTAAAATTCCTACCTATGTTAAATATGTACAAATATTTCTAGCATTTATGATCTTTATATGGAGATCATTCATATTTATTTTGGATGATTGATGACATTAGTTCCCTGAGAAGTGATTATTCTAGTATAAAAGTGTTTAGATTTAAAAATCAGTGAATCCTGAATTAAATTCTTTGTTTTTTGAGTTATGTAATGTTGAAGTAAGTTTTTATCCCATAAGGTATTCTTGAAACTAAAACATAAGTGTGTATATGTGTGCACACTCACACAAATGGTTGTATTTATATGTATATAGTTTATATTTTATGCTGGTATGATCTTTTATCACTGAGAAGATAAAGTTTATAAACTCTTTGGAAGCTATTCAGGAAAGCAAGATTTTGACTAGAAATTTTGTTGGGTTTTCTACCCTTAACAAATTTAAGAGATTTTTTTCTACATTGGCTCTTTTGAAAGTATATATATAATTTGTTGAAAGAACATAAATTTGTAGAATGAAAACTCAACTTGTTAAATATTTTGATTATAAATACACTTTTACTTCCTTCAACAAACTATTATTAACAAACTAATTCAGATAGAACCACAGAGTGACCTTAATTGCCTGTATAGCAGTCATTATCCATCAAAATGCATTTTCCTAGAGTGTGGACTCTGATACCTTGCCTGGATTCAACTCCTGGCTCTACCATTACTATTGGAGACATGGGCAAATTATATATGTCCTCTATGTTTCAGTTATAACATTTGTGAACTGGGAACTTTATAATATCTTTCTCATAAGGCTGTTGTAAAGATTGTGAGTGATCACATTCATATAATTTACAGTAGTACGAGGCACATGGTAATCATTTCAATACATGCTGCTGCTAGAAATCAGGATGAAGAAGGAGAAGGCAGGGAAGAGGAGAAAAGGTAGGGAAGGGGAGAGAGGGAAAAGAGAAGAGAAGGAGGGAGAAGGAGAAGGAGAAAATGATGATGACCATCACCATCATCCCAGCACTCATTAGAACGATGTAAAACCCCAGTGTGGCACTCTGCAGAACATCCAGATTCTACTTAAACCAGACTCTCTTGAATCGAATCAAACGTGGTTTTTTACTATGTATGTCCTACAGTTTGCAGTATTTGACTTTAACACAGATGTATGTCTGCATCTGCTGGATGCGCCAACCTTGTGGTCACAGTTAATTTTTCTCTGCCCTTATTTAGTCCTTTGAGCACAAGATCAGCATCATTAGCAAAAGGTCTAGCTTGTAATAGAATTGGTGCTTATTCTTTACCTAAATAGATTTTCCTACATTCTAATATATAATCTAATATATGCATTATAAATATATGTTGCACTATTATATGTAATTTACACATATATCTATAATTTGATACACCTGAATGCTTGACCTATTTGGTTGGCGCAAACATAATTGCAGTATCAGACAGTAAATTTTAAATCATTATAACTAAGCTGAAACACATCTTTATTAATCAAAATAGGAACCATTACAATCAACACATTTTTTCCAATGAGAAATGTTTGTTTATTCCTGGAGCATAAAAGTCCATCTTTGGAATTCAGTAAACTCTTGGAAAGCATTTTCTGCCTCTTGCTGGTTGTGGAAACATTTTTCCTGGAAAAATTCATCAAGATACTTGAAGAAGTGGTAGTTGGTTGGTGAGAGGTCAGGTGAATATGTCAGCATATTCACCTGAATATGTCAGGTGGATGGGACAAAACTTCATAGTCCAGTTTGCTCAACTTTTGACGCATTAATTGTGCAGTCAGGCATTGCCATGAAGAAGAGTTGGGCCCATTCTGTTGACCAATACCAGCTGTAGGTATTGCAGTTTTTGTGCATCTCATCAATTTGCTGAGCATACTTCTCAGATGTAATGGTTTCACCAAGATTCAGAAAACTGTAGCGGATCACGCTGGCAGCAGGCCACCAAACAATGATAATGACCTTTTTTGGGTGCAAGTTTGGCTTTGGGAAGTGCTTTGGAGCTTCTTCTCAGTCCAGCCACTGAGCTGGTCATTGCCAGTTGTCATATAAAATCCACTTGGCATTGCACATCAAAATCTGATTGAGAAATGGTTCCCTGTTGTTGCATAGAATAAGAGAAGATGGCACTTCAAAACAAAAATTCTTTTGATTTTCGATCAGCTCACGAGGCATCCACTGATCGATCCTTTTCACCTTTCCAATTTGCTCCAAATGCCAAAAGTCAGTAGAGTCAACACTGAGTTCTTGGTCAACTTCCCATGTAGTTGTAAGGGGATCAGCTTCAACGGCTTTCTCAGTTGGTCACTTTTAACTTCTGATGGCTGGCGACTGCGCGTCTTGTCTTCAAGGCTCTCTTCTCCTTTACAAAACTACTTCAAACTGCCACTGCACTGTATGTTCTTTAGCAGTTCCTGGGCCAAATGCCTTGTTGATGTTGCAAATTGTCTCTATTGCTTTATGACCCATTTTGAATTCAAATAAGAAAATCACTCGACTTTGATTTGTCTAACATCATTTTCATAGTTAAGATAAATATAAAATACACAGCAAGTAATAAGTCTTAGTAAAAAGAGAGTGAGAAATGCATGTTAAAATGATGTATAACATAGCCACATTTATTTAAGAATATATTCCAATATCAAATGGCAAATTTCAACAATGCAAAACTGCAATTACATTTACACCAACCTTAATATCATAAAGGTTGGGCTTTATCATAAAGGTTGGGCATATGATATGGGCTTCCCAGGTGGCGCTAGTGGGGAAGAACCTGCCTGCCAATGCAGGATATGTAAGAGACGTGGATTTGATCCCTGAGTGGAGAAGCCCCTGGAGAAGAATACTGGAGAAACCACTTTAGCATTTTTGCTTGGAGAATCCCATGGACAGAGGAGCCTGGTGGGCTGCAGTCCGTGGAGTTGCAGAAAGTCGGACATGACTGAAGCAACTTAGCACAATATCATAAAGCTGTACCTAAGATGACAGTGAAAATTATAAAGTCACTATTATTTCTCACATTTTTGCTGTACCTGATCATCTCTCTTTTCTCTGCATTGTTTCAGTCTCCTGCGGGAAATCTGAATGTAGTCAGGAAGTTAAATAGCTCAGGAGTTAAAACAGTGCCTTGCCTTGTCATTGACTGTTAATAGCATGCTTACACCTCCTCCACAAAGCTGTTAATGCTCTTTGCCTTGGGGTTAGTTTTCCAAAAGCAGATCCTGAGATGAGGATTCATGAACAGTTGATTTATTAAAGGTGTGCACCTAGGAAAAGCCTTTAAGATAGAGGAGGCAGCTGGACAGAAAAGAAGATCTCAAATCCTGACCTCAGGTGTATCCTTAAGTGTGAATTATACTTAAGAATTTGTTCCACTTTCAAGAGAAGGAGCTGAGCTTTCATAGGCTTAGACCCATTACTCATTAACTTAGGGTCAACCCATAACATAGCACGAAATCCCAATCACTTTTGGCAAATGACCTTGATAGCACAAGAGCAGACTCCTGTTGCAGAACATCACAGAGGGTAGACCAGTGGTTGCAAAGCACACACAGAAGCCAGGGAAGGGAAATACATGGACAGAAAAAGAGGGCTGAGAGAATCTCTGTGGGCTTATGTGTGTTTGTTCTCTGCTTGTTCACTCGGAGCCACGGAGTAGGGAACAGGATCTGAGATGGCACTGATGTGACAGTAGATGAAAGTTTAAAGATAGGAAGGGTTCTGGACTCTGGGTTCTTTCATCACGATGTGGCATTACCAGCAACTGGTTGAGTAGCATTGAGAAACGTAATGTCAGAAAGAAGAACATTCTCCTATCTCAGTAGTCAGTAAAAAGGTGCTTTTGCTTGACAATTTTCCTGCAAAAATGACTCTTAAATCAGTTCCAGATTGTAATTCAGCCTGCTTTATGTAGTTTTCACAGGTCTCATTCTTTGTAATAAATGAACAATTTAGGTCTGCCTGCCTATGTGAGCACTGACTGTTCTCCAGGGGAATTGGTTAAAGAGGAAAAGTACACTTAGGAGAATGGCTCTCTCTCTACTCTCCCTCTATGGTTCTCGTTACCTCTTCATTAAACAAACGTTCACTGCTGTGCATTATTAGTGCCAGGACCCATGCTTCAAGCAGTAAATACTGTGACAAGGGAGCTTACTGGAGGACACAGATATTTCGACAAATAGTTACAGCAGGGTTTCCTCACCTGTAATGTGGGTTGCGTTAGTTGCATTTTTACACTATTAGTTATCTATTTCTGCATAACAGATTGCATTAAAACTCTCTCCCAGTTATTGTGGATTGAGAATTAAGGCAGAGCACAGCATGGTTGCTTGTCTTCCCTCCAGGGTTTTAGGACCTCCGCTGGAAGACTCAGAGGCTCATATCACCTCAAAGCCTGTTTGTACACATGCCTGGCAGCAGTGCTGGTTTCTTGCTGTGGACTTATTTGGAGTTGTTGGCTAGAATATTCACGTGCGACATTGCATGAGGCCTGGACTTCCTCACAACATGGTGGCTGGCTTCCAAGAGCAAGCATCCCAAGTGAAAGACAACTATCTCATAGTGCCACCTGCCATGTGCTAGGTCGCTTTAGTCGTGTCCAACTCTTTGTGACCCTGCGGACCGTAGTCCACCAGGCTCCTCTGTCCCTGGAATTCACCAGGGTAAGAATACTGGAGTGGGTTGTCATTTCCTTCTCTGGGAAAATTTTCCCAACCCAGGGTGTCTCTTATGTCACCTGCCTTGGCAGGCAGGTTCTTTACCACTAGCACCACTGGACAGTGCTACAGGGAGGATTAAATCAATTAACTGATATTAAATGCTAAGATCTTTTTCTGGACCTCAGTACTTAAAGAGAGTTAGCTATTATTAGTATTGATAATAATATTATTATTAACAGTAACTGTGAATATAAAGTATGTTACTTATAGTATTTTACATTCAATATAATTCATTTCTAATGCATCAAGGTGAGTAGGGGTGCATTTATCACCTTTCTAGTTACTCTTCAAAAAGATCAGTTGTTTACTTGCCCCTGTTTCTTACTACTGGCCCATGAAATTTTAGCTGATATTAAAAAGAGCTGAGCAACCTAAAGAGATTTTAGCTGACATTGAAAGAACTGAGCAGTGTAACCGAAGAGGATTAGGACAAGTTTTGAGTTCCAGTGAGAGAAAGCTGCCAGGAAGGGTGATCAAGAGTCCTGTTAGGCTGGAGGAAAAGTGACTGCAGTTTCGGACCATGAATTTTAAATCCTTAAAACCAGGCTCAAACACAACTTTATTAAAAAAAATAGGAGCCATTGCCATTGACATATTTTTGCCAACGAGACTTAAGTTTGTTTATTCCTGTAGTGTAAAAATCCATGCTTCAGGATTTGACAAACTCTTGGAAAGCATTTTCTGCCTCTTGCATTTTTCCCTGCAAAAAGTGGTCAAGATGATTGAAGAAGTGGTAGTCAGTTGGCGAAGGTCAGGTGAATGTGGCGAATGAGACAAAACTTAGTAGCCAAGTTCACTCAACTTTTGAAGTGTTGGTTGTGCGAAGTGTGGTCGGGCACACTTGGAGAAGAATTGGGCCTGTTCTGTTGACTGGTGCCAGCTGTGGTCATTGCAGTTTTCTGGGCATCTCGACAATTTGCTGAGCTTACTTCTCAGATGTAACGGTTCATCAGGACTCTGGAAATGGTAGTGGATCCACAGCAGCAGACCACCAGACAGTGACCATGACCTTCTTTGAGTCCAAGTTTGGTTTGGGGAGGTGCTTTGGAGCTCCTCAGCCCAACCGCTGAGCGGGTCGTCTCTGGTTGTCATATAAAATCCACTTTACATTGCACATCACAATCTGATTGAGAGATGATGTATGGTAATAAATGATTAAAATGATGTGTAATATAACTACATTTATGCAAGAATGTATTCCAGTGTATGCATGCATGCTGTGTCGCTTCAGTCATGTCCAACTCCTTGTGGCCCTATGGACTGTAGCCTGCCAACCTCCTCCATCCATGGGATTCTCCAGGTAAGAAAACTGGAATGGGTTGACATGTACTCTTCTAGGGAATCTTCCTGACCCAGGGAGCAAACCCACATCTCTTACAAATAGCACCACCTGGGAAGCCCCTGTATGTTAATATCATATAACAAAATTTAACAATACAAATCCACAATTACTTTAGCACCAGCCTAATACCATTTGGAGAAGGACATGAAAACCCACTCCAGTATTCTTGACTGGAAAATGTAATGGACAGAAGAGCCTGGGCTATGGTCCATAGGGTCACAAAGAGTCAGACATGACTGAAGCAACTTGGCATTTAGCAAATGCGATACCATCATCAGAGAAAAGATGCTTTAGGTGCTCTTAGAACTGTGCCTCTGAGTCTCAGTGTGGTGATTGAGTTATAGCCATACACTAATGCCTTCACTTGTTAGCAATTTCATTTTCATTTGTGATGATTATTTCATTCAGTTTTGAAATGAAATTTTTTCCAGTATGTGAGGATATATAAACAATGATTCTCTTCAGTTAGAAGTGGTGAGTATAGTAGTAAAGAAGAATATGGAGACAGGAAAGGAAAATTAGAAAGGACACTGATGTGTAACATAAGTTACTTTCATTTAATAAACTCAAGTGCTTATTAGGACTGAACTTGAGTGACCGATCCCTTCCCAGAGAATCCTTAGTGTGACAGCCTATTACTTTCTGAGAAAGTTATGTAAACTGTAGTGATGCTATTTGAGTTGATTGATGCTAATCAGCTTTTCTGATTCTTCTGCAAAACCTCTGAAGCCTAACCTCAGTGAGTTAGGCTTTTCTTCATCTCAGTGACTGTCTTCTTTCAGCCTACAGATTAGCCCAAACTCCTTTTAAAATGTTGTTCACTTCATCCTCCACTATTTCTCATCACCCCTACTTGTCCCTTTGACTCAAGCCATATCTGACTTCTCGCAGCCCCTAAATAAGTCAGGCAGTTTAGCACTTCTCTATTTTATTCTTTTCTACTTTTTATCAGAAGGTTTTATTTTTTATTTTCCACTTTCCAGAATGCATTCCCCTTTTTGTTTTGAAAATTTCTTCCTTTCCTTGTCTCTATTCAGAATTTGTGATTTCCTCTTTCTTGCTTCCACAGCTTTTTCTGTAGGGCATGTGTAATCTTATTTTTGCTTGCCATAGACAATGCCTTTCCTCTTCCTCAAGTTCTGACTTCCCCTGGAGCAGAAACTATTCAGTACTCGTATTTATCTCTTCAGTGTCTATGACCTGGCCTTTTGTATATTAGATAAAATGCCTAGTGAATGAATTACTTGAATTTACAAACAGCTATACACTGCACTGATCTGGCATCTACTTCTTCCTCCATAATACAGTCTTTCTTCTAGACTATGCTTATCCATGTGTGTGTGTGTGTGTGTGTGTGTGTGTGTGTGTGTGTGTTTTCATCTATCTACTACCATGCAAAGGAGCACCCCAAAACTCTGAGGCTTAAAGCAACATTGGTGATTTCTTCATTAATTTTTCATGATTCTGGGAATTGACTGTGGTCTGCCAAGTGGTTCTGAATCAGTTTTATGTAGTTGTTGACAGATGAGGAATCAGGCTGGAATCACCAGGAGTATTTCTTCCTTCACAAACTTAGCAGTTGATGTGGACTGTAAGCTGAGACCTCAGTTAGAATTCTTACTGGAAAACCTACATAGAATTGGTTTTATATATAGTGTAGGGAAGTAATAAAAGCTAGATAGAACTTACTTGTTATTATTGTTGCTTAGTCACAAAATTGTGTCAGAATCATTTGCAACCCCACAGACTTTAGACCAGCAGGTTCCTCTATCCACAGGATTTCCCAGGCAAGAATACTGGAGTGGGTTCCCATTTCCTTCTCCAGGGGATCTTCTTGACCCAGGGATCAAACCCCGGTCACCCACATTGTAGGCAGATTTTCTATCACCTGAGCCACCAGGGAAACCCTATACACACACACACACAGACACACACACATATATGTTTTTTTATATTTAGTATTTTGGTCATCTAATGTGAACAGCTGACTCAGTGGAAAAGTCCCTGTTGCTGGAAAAGATTGAGGGCAGAAGGAGGAGAGGGCATCAGAGGATGAGATGGCTGGATGGCATCACTGATCCAATGGACATGAACTTGGACAAATTCGGGGAGATGGTGAGGGACAGGGAGGCTTGGTGTGCTGCAGTCCATGGGGTCCTAAAGAATCAGATACGACTGGGTGTCTGAAGAACAACAAAAATATGTTTATATGATAGTTATACCACCCCAGGTCGTAAAATATTTGCTTTACTAACTTAAACCATCTTGTTGGTTTTCTGAATGTAATAATATGATGGAAAGAGTTGAAACCAAAGCTGATTTGAATCTTTCTGAGTTTTCCTCTGAGATCTGTCAGGTCTCCTTACTGAAGGTTGGGTGTGAGGGGTCTTGGCATCACAGTGTCTCTGAGATACACAGTCTCAGGAGGATGCCAGTCGACCATCCTAGAGTCTTCTTTTCAGAGGACAGGAGCTATAGACCTATCTCTAAGTTGTCTCTCTCTTCACTTCGTCATGCAGGCCACTTTGACTAGGAGAATTTTCAAACGTTAGCACATTCACTTTTCCCAGGTCAACAGCTCTGGTGAACGGCTGACAACAGGGGTGACACTCTTTTGGTCCTGGGTCTCTCCCCTCCGGCTCTGCACTCATGATCCCGTGAGCCTCAGGGAAGCGGGATCCGCTCTGCGCTGCCAGGCAGACCTGTCCGGCTGTCCTTGCCTCTTCTGAAGAGCGTGACCAGGAGATGATTTTGAGAGTGAAGGCGACTTTATTATAAAATTACCCTGGGGCCACAGACAAAACTCGGACTGTTCTAGGCAAATCAGAGTATGTGATTGCCTGCTTATGAGGATATGAATAGCGTCAAGGATCCTACTGGTCAGATTTTATGGGAGACAGTAGTGCTGAATTTTGGACCACCCCACTGAGGCAACGTGAGCTAAGTTTCAATATCTGAATCCTAGCGTTTGATGCAAAAGGCCTCTGATTCCCACTATGTTGTCAGGAATGTATGCTGGTCTTTAGGTTTGCCATTAGTCAAAATTGGGTGCAATGCCTAGGTTAGTGACAAAAGTCACTGATTTTCCTAAGGTACACAAGGGATAAAAAGTGGAATGTTAATAGTTAGATAATGAAAAAGCATGTACTGATTTGGGAATGACAGGCCAGACATCAAAGGTTAGATTGTATAAAAAGAAGCGAGTATTCCTCAAAATGACATTCCTAGTCACTGTGGAATATTATTTAGCCAATAAAGTGAATGAATTTGAAATGTACCTTTTGGATTTGGGAAATTTTTATAAGCTATCACTGAGACAAACAAAATTAAAGTAAATTGTATAAAATATGATTCTCTTTGTATAAAAAATGAAAAACTTTATGTGTATGTGTTTAAGTACTATATTTTACTGAACCTGAAGTACTACTGATTATGAAACACACCATCATTTCATATAATGTAAAGAAAAAAAAATGCTGAGATTAAACTCTAATGGAAGACTTTTTTTTATCACTTAGAAGTTTAACTTTCATTTAAAGGGACCTTTTAGAATTAACTAAATATCAATGCCTGTCTTATATAACTTTGTTATACATATAAAGGAGCCTGTAAGCAAAGCAAATTGATCAGTTTTATTAAAATGTCACATCCACAGTATAATTTTTCTGAGTCCCTTCCAAAATGCAGTCATAGATATTTTGGTTTCCACCAACGTCTTCTTCTGCTATCAAGATTATTAGCATTTAAAAAATAAGAACTCCAGCAATGACTACAGGTTTGCTTTTGTTCTGAGACCCAAGTCCTTATTCCTTAGATACATATGTGCCAGTAAGTCACCATTTGGGTGTTCTGCAGCAATCATCAAATGTATCTTAATTTCAGAGACATTAAAATATGACAAAGATGCATCTTAGACTTGATGAAATATGTATATGCTTGTATTAAGTGATTATATGATGATGGCAGAAGTTACATTATATGATGATGAAAACATGTAAGGCCATTAACATGCGGTATGGGTGGTTGAGCCGGTAGGTGACGTGTGCAGAGGAGATTGAAAAAAAGTCCATCAGCAAAGGAAAAAAACCACTGTGCTAAAGGTACAGCCACCCAGCCCAATACTGAAGGAGAAGGACAAAGTTCAGAGGAATGATACTACTTAAATTCAGGACTCACTGTAAAGCTATGGTGATCAAGATGGAGTATCGGCCAAACAATAACCAAATGGATAAATGAAACAGAAGATTAAATCCCAAAATAGACTCACATAAATACAGGTAACTGGTCTTTTATAAAGGAGTAAAGGTAACACAGTAGCGCGAATATAGCCTTCTCAACACAGGGCACTGGATATCTACATGCAAAAAATAAAAGAATCTAGATACAAATGTTATGCCCTTCACAAAAATTAACTTAAAATGTATCACAATGATGCATGATACAGGGTGCTCAGGGCTGGTGCACCGGGATGACCCAGAGAGATGGAATCAGGAGGGAGGTGGAGGGGGTTTCTGGAAGGGGAACACATGTATACCCATGGCGGATTCATGTCAATGTATGGCAAAACCAACACAATAATGTAAAGAAAATAAATAAATAAATATTTTTTTTTAAAAAAAAGTATCATAAAACTCAGTGTAAGACACAAACTGTGAAAATCCTGAAAGGTGACGTAGGGTAAAGCCTAGATCACCTTGGGGATAGTGACCCCTTTTTAGATACAACACCAGAGCCACAATGCCTGTGATAAGTAGTTGATAAGGGCGTGTGTGCTCAGGGCTCAGGAGGGTCTGACTCTTTGTGACCCCATGGACTGTAACCCACCAGGCTTCTCTGTCCATGGAGTTTTCTAGGCAAGAATACTGAAGTATGTTGCCATTTCCTACTCCAGGAGATCTTTCAAACCCAGAGATTGAACCCGGGTCTCCCATGCTGCAGGCAGATTCCTTACCCGCTGAGCCACAGGCAAGTCCCTCTGAGCCACCTGGGGAAGACCTAATTGATAAGTAGGATTTTATTTGTATTGAACATGTATGCTCTGTGAAAGATAATATCAAAAGAATGATAAGACAAGCCACAGACTGGGAGAAAATATTTGCAAAAGGCATATCTGATAAATCACTCTTAACCAAAATATACAAAGTACAGTTAAAATTTAACAATAAAAAAACAAACAAAAAAGGTTAAAAATGGTACAAAAACTTTGACAGTCATGTCACCAAGAAAGACAAACAGGTTGCAAATAAACATAGTGAAAAGATGTTTATGAATGTTATAGCGGCTTTACTTATAATTGCCAAATTGTATTTCCTTCTGGAGGTGAATGGATAAATAAACTGTGGTACTTCCAGAGAATGCATTATTCAGTATTAAAGAGAAATTAGCTATCAAGCCATGAAAAGACCTGGATAACTTTACATGAATCTTACTAAGCGAAATAAGCCAATCTGAAATAGCTACATATCGTGTGATTCCAACTGTGTGACAGTAAAAAAGATCAGTGGTTGTCAGAGGTGGGATGAGGTGAGCGGAAAGGTAAAGAGAGCACACAGGACTTTTAAGGCAGTGAAACTGTGTCCTATAATAGTAGATAGGTGGCATTTTATATTTTCCAAACACGTAGAATGTACAATACCAAGAGTAAACCCAATATAAGCTAGTACTCTGGGTGATTATGATGTGTCAATGTAGGTTCATCAGTTGCAACAAATGTAACTCTCTGTTGAGGAATATGGATAATGGTGGAGGCTATCTATCTATATTTCTGTATATGGGGGGTAGGGTGTGGGAAATCTCTCTCTTCCCCTCAGTTTTGTGGTGACCCTAAAGCTTCTGGGGGAAAAAATAGTGTAAAAATATTAATTAATTACTTGATTAAAAGCAGTCACAATACATGTGATTGCACATTTGCATTTCTATACATTTATATTTGTGTACTCACAGATTAAAAGTTTTAAACTTTTTAAATGCAAGGAAAGCAGGTTGTTGAAGGACTTCATGGTCTGCTTGCTCCGTTGCAGTGGCGGGAGTTCAGGAAACATTTGAAAGGACTGAATGAGAAGGCGTGTAAGGTAGTTACCTGCTCGTTAAGTCGCTTCAGTCATGTCCGACTCTGTGCAAATCTGCAGACTGTAGCTCCCTAGGCCCCTCTGTCTGTGGGGATTCCCCAGGCAAGAATTCTGGAGGGGGTAGCCATGCCCTCTTCCAGGGGATCTTCCCGAACAAGGGATCGAACCTGTGTCTCTTAAGTTTCCTGTATTGGCAGGCAGGTTCTTTACCACTAGTGCCACCTGGGAAGCCCAGGAGTTATTAAAATTATTCTATCATTGTGTGTGACAAGTAGAAAATGTTATTTGCTTTTCTTCCCTTTAATTCCTAGGCAGCGCTCCATTCCACCCTATTTTCCTGAAGAGTGCTGAGAACATGGATGTTTTTCAACACTATTTGTTGATAGAATGATTATTAACAGAAGTTGGCCATAATCGGCATTTCCTGTGGTGAATTTTGTAGAATGTCAGCTATTAAGATGTTTTCTGGAAAAAATGGTTCCATGATTTTAGTCGAAGGAAAACTCCAATAAGGTATCTTCTTCTGTAGATTCACAGTGCTTTGCTGAACTCATAGGAAAAAAGATTTTATTGTGTCAGTTCTTTCCTAAACCTCTTGATGAAAGAATCTCTGTTTAGCATGTATAAAGTTTGTCATTGTCCAGAATTGGTGTTCTATGAAGTAGAGAGAAACTGGTTTATAGAAACTGCTTATATTACTAATACAGGCTGGAAAGGTGTGAATGCAGCTCTCTACACACTTGTAGTGCAGAGCGCTGTAATTTCTCTTCATATTTTAGGGCAATGACTTAGGAAGGAATTGGTGTACTTTCTTTTACTACTATATCTCATTGTGAGATAGGGAACATGGTAACTGAAAAAAACAATGGTAATGATGTGGATGGTTCTCCCTGGTGGCTCAGTGCTAAAAAATCTGCCTGCCTGTGCAGGAGATGTGAGTTTGATTCCTGGGTTGGGACGATGCCCTGGAAAAGGAAATAACAACCCACTCCAGTATTCTTGGCTAGAAAATCCCATGGCCAGAGGAGCCTGATGGGCTACAGCCCATGGGGTTGCAAAGAGTCTGCCACGACTGAGCGACAGGCAGCAGCAATGATGTGGATAATAAGGAATATGTGAATTTATAACCAGGTTATAAAGTTCTAGCGTTAATTTTTGTTTCAGTTTTATGGTTTTTAATAAGACTCAGAGATTCATTTGGTGGCCCTAGAAGAGTGAATTGCATCTGAGACCTTGAATGACTAACTCTTTCAGGAAATAGTATCTTTTGTGTTTTTAAAGTCTTGGCTTATTTTTTTTTTGAAGCTAACCAGACTCTGTTGGCAAGAAAGGAAAGTATAATCAACTTTTTGTGATGAATGATAAATAATGAAATGTGTCCAGAGAGAAGGTATAGTAGGGGAGAAGCTGGATACCTTTCACAAATGGGTCTTTTTGGCTCTAGGGTTTTCTGTCCTATTGGAAATTAATTGAACTCTCTACTCTAAGAAAAGAAGTAGAAGGTTTTTTTTTTCTTTAGAATTGAGGGAAGGATATGGAAAGTACATCTGATATAACTTCTGGGGAACCAAGCTTAGCGGGAGGCTGAGTTGAGGATTAAAAGAAAAGTTGGAACATGTAGACATCGCTGAGCTCAGCATCAAATGATTGAAGTTACCTTTCCTCAATGGTCCAGGAGGCCTAATTTTTTTTTTTTTAACCTACATTCTATAGCAACAATGGATCAGGGAGAGCAACAGAAGCAAAAGCTTTAGTGAATCAGTTATAGTCTAGGGCTCTCTCTGATTGGTTCTGAAATACAGTCAATTGATTGCGTCAGCCTTTGTCTCTCCTCTTGTTTGTTTCAGTAATGGTGGTTGGGAGTCCACTCCAGTTAGAGAAAAGGGCTGGGTTTGCTACTATTTTTGATGTGGTTTTGAGCTTTCAACAATTCCATTTTTAGCAATAAAACAGATGAGATTCTACTTCTTATTCCATCTGTAGTGGAGCAGTTCCCATACTTATTATAGACTGAATGACTTAGACAAAATGGCTTGAAATTATGGATTCCCCAGATTTCCACCCAGCCATAGATTCAGTAGAGTGTGGAATATAGTTTTTAATAAGTTCAGGTGTTGGTGAGATGGTTGACCAGAGTCTGAAATTTGGAAAGGAGATTTATGGGCCATTTATCATTTGAAATGGGAATGTAAATGCAACATGTTCCAGCATCATCATTACTATGGTCAACCTATGGGGATATGGCGAAATTTTGATCTGAAAATTTAGATGGAGTCCTGTGATTTGTGAAAACAGTTAGGTTTAATGACTGATAATCCTTACCATACATGTTACAATGCATTCAAAATTAAAATCATCAGTCAGAGTGTATAAAACTATCTATGAAACCAGTCTGTGTTGAACAAAAAATATTGAGTATATTAATTAATTAATTAGTTCTATATCATCAATGTACCTGGTGTTGGAGGCAGCCCAGTGTAAGGAAAAGGACTGCATTTTGGAGTCAGAAAGACTTGACTTTGATTCTGACTTCAACACTTCCTACCTATTATGGACAAGTTGCGTCCCTCTCTGAAACTTGGTTTGCACATTTATAAAACAGAGCTAATAAGACCTACCTAAAAAAGGCTGCTGTGAGGACTGTGTGGAACTAATGATGCTGTAAACTCCAAGATACTGAATGGATCTCTCTTGTTTCTGACTGACCTCCCCTGTCCCTCACCCCCACCCCAAACACCATGTCAGACACGTAACAGGTGCTGAAGGCACTGACTTTTATTAACATGATCAGTATATTTAGAGAATATTGTACTCACCTGTTAAAGCAGTGCCAGTAATTAAGTGCTTTCCTCTTCTCTGATTTTAATGTGCCATGGGAATGTGCTTCCATTCCTATATCTGCTTTGGTAACCACTCACCCATTCATCCACGGAGCCGTAAACACAGCCAAGTAAAGGTTAAACAGGGAACCCGGTAACACACATGGGATTCGTGTCACTCATCTCAGCTCACCGTGAGCCTTTACTCATAACTAGTCAAAGGGAATTGGGATTAAAGTCACCAAAACACAATCAATACCTCTCCTCTTCTCTCTCCCCACTCCATATAAACCACCTTCAATTTAAAAAGTATATATATGTATATATATACAAATGAATAAATAGATATTTCATGGGAAACCCAAGCTTCAGTGATTGAGATCAGGAAACTAGAGGAGAAAAAAGAAAAAGCACTGTTTTCCTTGCCTTTTCTCTCTTTAAAAACTGACACAGGAGCATGAATAAATCACTCAGGAAATCTCAGTGTGTGAAGAGAACAGGTGGATATAAATGGACACCTAGATCTGTGTATATATCTATTACTGTTTATATCTATGTCTGTAACATATCTCTGTGTTTCAAGTCAGAGATTATAATAGGCTGTAATAAGAATTGGAGAATGAAATGGCAACCCACTCCAGTACACTTGCCTGGAAAATTCCATGGACAGACAAGCCTGGTAGGCTACAGTCCATGGGGTCACAAAGAGTCAGACACATCTGAGCGACTTCACTTTCACTTCTTTAATAAGAATAATACCTCATAAACATACCTGATATTGAATAATATTAAGAACAATCATAAAGCCTGAAAATCTATGCAGATCAGTTTTGTGTGTGTTAAAGTATAATAATTATATTTGAAAGTAAGGTTTTCCTAGATTCTTTAACCTTTACTTATGTTAGAGCTTTATGGGTGTTCACTTTTCACTTTTTCTTCAGCTGCTGACATATGATTAATGCTCTGAAACCAAAATTTTTAAAAAATATGAAGGAATATAAAGTTAATTGCTATATTTTGCTTGTAATGGGTCTCAAGAAAATTGTTCACCCTGGACCAATAAAGGCACAGATGGCATGAGGAAGGATGTCACGGTTTTAGAATAAGTTCCAAAATAGAAAAGGCAAAATAATCCTTTTCTTTTGGTCCTGGTATAATGGAACTATATCTGTGTGTGTGTGTGCCTCTGTTGTTTCTCACACACAACAAACACACACAATTATAAACATCTGGTGTGTAGAGTATTTTTTAATCACATTAACTCCTATTGTTCAGTGCCTGACATATATTTAAGGATCAATTAAAAAGTATCTGTTGATTTTGAGTGAACTGTGTTAATGCTAGAATAACAGAGAGCCTTTTTCATATAAATTGTAAAATGATAATAGAACTGGTTCAAAAGAAATAAGGGGGTTTGATGTTCCTAAATGATACAGCAAGGGGGGAACAATTTGATGCTAGTGTGAATTTACCTTTGAGCTTCCCTGGTGGCTCAGTGGTAAAGAAGCTGCCTGCAGTGCGGGAAATGTGGGTTCGATCCCTGGGTCAGGAAGATCCCCTGGAGGAAGGCACAGCAACCCACTCCAGTATTCTTGCCTGGGGAATCCTAGGGACAGAGGAGCCTGGCAGGCAGTAGTCCATGGGTTCACAAAGAGTTGGACATGACTGAAGCAATAGAATTCATGCACATTTACCTGGAATTAATGGGAAGGGAGGAGATAGGTGCAGACTCTCTTGTTCCCATTTTTCCTCTAGTTAGATGTACAGGCACCAGACAGACATACACTGGCCTTCTGCGTGGTAGGCTGACACGGGAGTCTCCTTGAGAAATCTTTCATTTATTCACATTTGGTCTTTAAATAATAATATAATGGCCAGAGAAAATCTCCATTTGCCATCAAAAGGCGAGTGAAGTACTAAGGGGTGAAAAATATATATACACCCAAAGTTTTGTTATTATTGTTCGGTCGCTAAGTCATGTCCCGCTCTTGTGATCCCACGGACTGCAGCCGGCCAGGCTTCTCTGTCCATGGGGTTTCCCAGGCAAGGCTACTGGAGTGAGTTGCCATCTCCTTCTTCAGGGGATCTTCCTGACCCAGGGATTAAACTTGTGTGTCTTACATTAACAGGCGGTTTCTTGACTTCAAAGCCACGGGGAAAGAACATCGAAAACTCACAACAGGGCTCTATTAGAGACCTTATTTTCCAAAGCATTGTCATGTTCCCGAACAATCAGGTCTTCTATTTAATGTACAATAAACACAGCCTATATTTTGATATAACTTCTTTTTCTAAATTCTTAGCATAAGAGGAGCATATACTGCTGTCACTGATGGAATGTGGCTTATGCTCCAGACACTGCACAAAAGAGTTTATGTTAGTTTATTCTCAGTAACTACAAAGTAGTTACTAACTCTCTTTGGGTGATGAGGCTGTAGGGGAAGTTGTCGACCCAAGGTTGTAGAAGTACTGAATAGAGACGCAAGAATAACCTGAACATCTCAAACTGAACCTGTTGATTTAGGTGGTGACCCCCCTGAGGGGCACTCTCAGAATCGAACCCCTGGTTTACAGAGCAAAGAGCTTGAGTTTTAGAGCCAGTGGACCCTGAGTTCCAAAGCTGACCTGCCAGCCTTACTGCCTGTAGGATATTGGGGCTATATCTTGTTCAGTTGGATCCCTAGCTTCCCCATCCGGAGAAATGAGGGTAATAATTCCTCACAGATTTGTTGGGCAGAGTCAATGAACTAATATATTTATTTTACTGACTGTTTTCCTCTGACATCGTAGTAGATATGCAACAAATAAAAGGCATTTCTAAATTTAAAGTTGTTTAGACTTAAATAAACCATTCCATTTACTAATAAGTTGTCCTAATTAGGCTTTGAGAAACTTAAAGCTCTATGGCTAGAGGCCATCTCCAAATGATGAGCAATTCCTTATTCCCACACCTCTGTATAGTTGTTTTCTTCCAGTAATGAGACACTGGGAGTCTGAGTCTGTCTGACTGCCTCTGTTTTACTGCTGCTCATGCCCGTGATTCCCAAAGCATTTGCCAAGGCACCCTGGGATGCCACAGCAAGCTCACAGGGACACACTAAGACATTTCAAATTCTTAGGAAAACATGGTAATCTTTGACTTTTGTCAGACACTGTAGGGGTGACTCAAAGTAGTTCACATTTTGCACAGTTACCACTATAGTTCTTTCTATGGTGTCATATCTTTGGGAAGCTGGGTTTTCAGCAGCTGCTGGATTAAAAAGCGAGCCTCATGTGAAAACCCATGAGAGCAGGAAATGCGAGTGGCAGTGTCTGACCTGGTTCCAAGCTTTGAAAAGTCGGGCACACCCCATCAGCGTACACTTCCCATTGGCCACCATCTCTTGTGGTAGTCTAATGAGGGAGTGGGTTCATTGCTCTTTCAGTGGTTATGCATCATTGTTTCAAAGAGCTACTACATTGTCAGGACCTAAATGCTTCTTAAGTTATTTGGATTTATGTGCATGTTTAGGTACTCAGTTGTATCCCATTCTTTGTGACCCCTGGGTCTATAGTCAGCCAGGCTCCTCTGTCCATGGGATTTTTTATCCAGACAGGAATACTGCAGTGGGTTGCCATTTCCTCCTCCAGGGGCTCTTCCTGACTCAGGGATCAAACCCATCTCGTTCACTGTGTCTCCGGCATTGCAGATGGACCCTTTACCCGCTAATTCATCAGGGAAGCCCTGTTTGAATTTAACTGCCTAATAAACAGAACTCTTGGATATTTAGCAGTGATCCTTCAAGTATGATTTATGACCCACCTGCACCGGCACGATCTAGGGAAACTTTCGTGAATACTCCCGCCACAGGATTTCTGGAATCTGCATTTCTAATGAGTTCTCTGGTTAATCCTTATACACATTGGAGTTTAAAAATCACTCACTCAAATGCACATTTTTGTCCAGATTTCAGATTATCTCTTTTTTTGCCTATCTCTTCTTTTAGAGAGATCTGTTTGCATCTTGAGGCCTCCCTACCACAGTAGCTAAAGAAAACCATCTCGCCCTCTTTCACCTTTCTGTCTTTAAAGTGACAGGAGTCCCGAACACGTGTCCCAGAGCATTTGGACTGGAAGCCTAGGTTCTCCCTGTTATCTTTGTTTATGGGGATGGCCAGGTAGGAGTGATTTGTCACCTGGTGATGTTAATTACCAGCCCAGCATTCAGATTGTTTCTTTTTTCTCAGCTCTCAGCTTGATCCCTGAAGTTTCAGCATGGAGTCAGGAAGCATTTAATGGAAAGTTAATCAGCCAAATCCTCCCAGTTCAGAAGTTACTCCCTGGCCCAGGCTCATGCTTGGAACACCAGGGTATCTATGTAATAAGCGGGGGGAAGCAATTATTTACGGAACGCTTCCCAGAGGGCCTGAAAGAGGTAATGACCCTCTACAGGGGCCTTCTGGAGGGCCTAGAAACCACTTATATACCACAGAGAAAACGAGCTGACTCATTATATTTTTAAAGATTTGTTTGTTCTTGTCAAAGGAAGAAGCAAATAAGCAGAGGGGGTGCTTGCTACTGAGATGCCAACAAAGAGGATTTCTTTTTTTCAAGCAGCTGCATCCTATCAGTGGAAGATGATGTCACCTATGTTAGAGACAGGTGATCCAGATTTGATTTGCATGTTAACTTTTCTGCTTTCAATCAATAACTGCTTAACAAAGTCTCTGGCTAAGCATTCCCAAATTGATTTTCAAAGAGAATTTGCATTTTATCATTTAAAATGTTTTGCACTAAAACTGGTATTTGGGGGAATAAACAGAAGGTGGTATGAGTGCCATACAAAGAAGACTTGAGTTGTGGATGCTGATGGTCTCTGTCAGAGACCACAACTTCAAATGTCTGGGACATCCAACTTTGGGGTGATGGTGTCATGTGGTAGAAAGGGTAAAGCTGGGGGTCTGTCTGGTTTTGAGTTCTTCCTCTGCTCTTGGGCAAATGACTTTCCCTGTATCAACCTTGGCATCTTTCACCTATAAATCAGACATAATGCTACCTACCACGTGCAATGTCGATTCTCTCCTGAGTATCTCAAAATGTAATCACATAACAAATCTGTTTCCCATATATACCTACAATGTAGGTTACCAGCTTATACGTGGGGCATTCACTCAATCAACATATGTACAAAATGCTACCATGTACTCAGTACTTTTTCAGGCACTGAGACACAGAAACAATTAAACACAACCCCTCTTTTACAAAAAAGTACAACTCTTCCTGGTTGATTTTGTCAAGATCTGTGAAGTACCTTTTGGCACTGGAGAAGCTTTCACTGTTAAAGATGGCTTGACATTAAAAGATCTACTCTAGAACATATCTACCTTATCAATCATGTCAAATCTTTACAGGGGTCTTTTGGACCGTGTTCTTACTAAATCAATGAGCCTAATCAAAATTGAGCTGAGAAAACATGTTATGTTCTGTCAAGAGAGCTGGCCCATCCCTAAAAGACCTATAAAGACTCTGTGCATCCCTGTATTAACCTTCAAATCTTTTACCCATAAATCACATGTCCCTGAGATGTTGATTCTCTCTGAATATCTCAAAATGTATCCACATCTCCCCTCCCAGTCATAACTTACCTTCTTTAGGAGCACAAGTACAGGCTGCTCTCAGCCTTTACTGAGGAGTGCATTCTTCCTGGTCCTCTCCCCCAGTTCTCTAGTTGTGCTCTGCCCCAGTCCATTTTATAGACTGTAACTGAATTTTTAAAAATTCTTTATGCTTCCAATGACTTAAAACCATGCAATGGTTCCTCTGAGCCTTAGATTTAAGGGCCTGTTGCTGGCTCAGCCCCTGCTGTTCCTCAGTCTCATCCCTCACACCCCCTTGCCTAAGCCTGTCTTCCAGTCACACCAGTTTTTTCTGGTTTCTTTTGATGTGCCAAGCCCACATTTACAACACACCTTCAGATTAGCTGTTTCTTTTTGCTGGAAATCTCAACCGCTGCTCACGGCCTAGGTATCTGCTTCTCGTTTTTTTTTTTTTCTTTCAGGATTAGAAAAAGTTACTCATTTTCTAAAATTTCTTTTTATCCATGGAGATTTTAAGTGCCATTCCATGTGTTCCTTTGTCACCTCATATATAGAATTTCTAGCTAAAACTTCTACATTAAAACCTACCATGCAGTCCTATAATTGTTTTTCTTATAGTTTACAGTCAGCTTCACAAAATCCAGAGCTGGCTCACACTGTGTTTAATAAAGGGTAGATTTTATCAGTATTATTATCTGTAAATAGAGAGTGCTTCTTAATAAGATTATTGTACAAAGTAAGTATTAAATGAAAAATATATTAACAGATACTCAACAAATCCATTTCCCATCTATATTTACACTGTAGGTCACTAGCTTATGTCTGAGTCATTTGTTCATTCAAAATACAGATAAAATGCTGCCACACACTGAGTACTTTTTCAGGCACCAGCAACATATAAACAATCAAAGACACCCCTCTTTCAAAGGTTCATGTAATCATGGAAAATGCAGCACATGTATCATACATGTTGACTTTATCATTTTCTGTGAAGTACCTTTTTGCACCGGAGAAGCTAAGTTTCACTGTTAAACATAGCTTGGCATTCAAAGATCTACTCTAGAGCATAGCTGTTCATCAAACATGTTGAATCTTTGCTGAGGTCATTTTGACAGTGTTCTTACCAAATCAATGAGCCTAATCGAAATTGAGCTGAGGGAACGCCATGCTCTACCAGAAGAGCTGGCCCATCCCTGAAGGGTGCATAATGACTGTCTGCATCCCTGCGGGCTCTCTCATGCTTTGTATATAGTTCAGGAATGCAGGGAGAAGGACAAAGACCATGAAGAAACCAACAGTTTCTTAGGGGGACTATGAGCAAGTGTGTGGACCCAGATAATGTCTCTTATTTGCTCTGCAGACATTGTCCTTCCAGTTGAGTAGTGTCACTGGTTTTTCTTTCCATGTACCACCACTTAGGGGATGGAAGTCTAATTTAATCCACAAAGGTTTATTCAGTAACTGCTGGGTATAGTCACTGTGCTTGGGGCTGGAGGTACTTGGTGAACAGGACGATAAGTTTTCCCATCATCAAGCTTTCAGCTCAGTATAGGAGAGTAACAGTTAAAAAAATCATCTATAAAGTATGTATTTAGCCACAGCTTTAAAAAAAAAGTGCACAGATAATTGGAAGGCACTAAGAAAAACAAAACACACACAGTCATAAAATCTCACCTATTCTGTGGATATTGAAAGACTAATGTGCTTATTTGAGAAACTGCATTTTAAAAAGGTGAAAGCTAAATGCTGGAAAACATTACCCAGATGGAAGAAGAGCTGGAGACTGAGAGGGCCTTCTAGACAGTGGAAATATTACAGGTAAATGCTCAGTAATGAGAAAAAGCCTAGAAGGTTTGAGAATCTAAAATAAGGCCAGGGTTTTGGAAGGGCAGAGACAGTCTTGGGAACTGGTCCACAATGATGCTGGCAGGAAAGACAGGAGACAGACTATGCTGGCCCGTTCTTAAGGCTCTATGCTAAGTGCTGCTTAGATACACTCACTCCGTCATCACACCTCGTACACACTGATAGTTTTCTTTGAATGAACCAACATTTAGGCAGCTAATGTGACTAGTAGGAGGTCTTTTAGCTAAGAAGTGAGAGACTGGGATTCTAATCAAAGTCTAACTGATTGTAAATTTCTTCTTCCTCCTCCTCCTCTTCTTTTTTCCTCCATCTCCTTCTTCTTATTATCCATTATTCCTATTATTATTAAACTATATTACACTGCCTCTATGCATATAAGACATTAATAGTTTTTACTTGTCTTGAACTTCAACTCCCAAGAACCAAGAAAGGAAAATTCTTTCTCCATTCACCTCTCTCATGGGGCACCTGGTTTCTCTTCCTTGAACTTTGTGTGCCTTGCCAGAATGAGGCCGCTCTGGAGACATGTTTCTGCCTTACAGAAAACATCCAGGGCTCCCGGACTCTGGTGTCCAGGAACAGGATGGGCCCTTAGCAAGGGTGCAGTGGCCCCCTCACCCAGGGCCCTTGTCACCATCTTGGGATTGTGAATTCACAGGTTATGCCTCCCTCAACTGGAAAAACTTTGTGTTTTAAAACATCACTCAGGGCTTCCCAGATGGCATTAGTGGTAAAGAACCTGCCTACCAGCGTAGGAGACCTAAGAGATGCAGGTTCGATCACTGGGTCAGGAAGGTCCCCTGGAGAAGGAAATGGCCACCCATTCCAGTATTCTTGCTTGGAGAATCCCCGTGGACAGGTGGGCTACAGTCTGTGGGGTCACAAAGAGCTGGATGAGACTGAGCAACTTAGCACACATGCATGTAGGACATTTCATCCTCAGCCCTTTTGTATATTCAAACAGAGTTTGCTCTTTCAGTGCCCAAGATTCTAGCAGGAAAAAAAAAATCATCTCATTAAGAAAACTGTGCCTTATGCCCACTACTCTATGACATTACCATCTCCCTAGTCACAGTTTTTTCTTTTCTTCTGTAAGTACAGGATCCAACATTTACACAAATTATAAAAGCTGTGCCTAGAATAATAATTTCTGTGGGCTCAGCCAGGCTATTCTTCACTGCATTTGTGTTTGGAATTGCAGTCAAACTGAGTGAACTTCCTCCTTTCCTCCAACACAGCCGCTGTAGATTGTGAATTATAGCTAAATACCAAAGTGTTATTTAATGCAGCCGGGAAGGAATGGTGTGAATGATAGCCCATTACCACTTTACACCCAGAGATCAGTCTCCAAGTGCAAGGCTATTCTCTTAGCCATGCCAGAAAAATTACACAGGCTGCTACTAGTTTTTATACCCCCCTTAGGCAATGCTGGAGCAATAAACATGATGGGAATGAAGTCTTGCCATGTGTATCTAACAGCACCAAAGAGAGTGGCTAGCTCCGTGCTGACACTGCAGTCAGCTTATGTTCAAGGTTTAACACGTTACCTAGCTGTCTCTTTTGTATCACATTCTGGGCAGGAGCAAACTGTATACCTGGTTGCCAGTCTCCACATACATTCTGTTACACAACTGAGCTCCTGCTTTCACTCTAAAAGGGAAGAGGGGCTTTGTGTTAAGCCCCAGCTGCAGAGATGTGGGGCTGATGACCATGGTCTCTGAGCAAGTAGGGACCCTGGATAGGCCAGGACTTAAGTACCTGCTCTCCCAAATCCAATACTGCCTCCTGACATGAAGAGCTGACACATTGGAAGAGACCCTGATGCTGGGAAAAATGGAAAGCAAAAGAAAAGGGAGGCAGAGGATGAGATGATTAGATAGCATCCCTGACTCAATTGACGTGAATTTGAGCAAACTCCAGGAAATAGTGGAAGACAGAGGAGCCTGGCATGCTGTAGTCCTTGAAGTGGCAAGGAGTCTGACAAAACTTACCACATTTTTGAAGTTCCCATCTCCAGCTCCTTCATAATGATTTTCAATTGCATCTGATGCCAAGCTGGTTCTATGTGACCCCACCATCCACAACTGAATGGTCCATAAGTGGATTTTTGCCCCAAAGCAAGTCAATTTGCAAGTCTGTGGAGTGAACTGCAATAAAACTCTGTTGACCAGGTCCAATGGAGACACACTGAATTCATCAGATAGTCTTCATGGAGGAATTAGAAAGGTAATTGGAAGATTAGTAGAAGGATCAAAAGTAGGCATGACAAGCTATGCAGTGGATTGGTTTGTTAGGATAATGGCAGCACCAGCTGGGGATTAACAAAATCTAGTTGAAAAAATGTGGAAGAGTCAATGAGGTCATAAGATGTTTATTGAATATGGACCATCCTTTTGGTTGCTCAACTGTTTGTTGTTGTTGTTTTAAAACTTTTAACTTTGTATTGGGGTCTAGGTGGCTCAGTGGTAAGGAATCTGCCTGCCAATGCAGGAGATACCAGAGATGTGGGTTTCATCCCAGGGACAGGAAAATCGCCTGGAGAAGGGAATTGCAACCCACTCCAGTGTTCTTGCTTGGAGAATCCCATGGACAGAGGAATCTGGCAGGCTACAGTCCATAGGGTAACAAAAGAGTCAGACACGACTAAATGACTGAGCAAACAGGTTGTGTGAAAAGTTCATGGCTTCATTGCTGATTAACAACCAATGTTGTGATAGTTTCAGGTGAACAGCGAAGGGATTCAGCCATATACATATGTGTTTCCATTCTCCCCCAAACTCCCCTCCTATCCAGGCTACCATGTAACATTGAGCAGGGTTCCCGGTGCTATACAGTAGGTCCTTGTTGGTTAACCATTTTAAATATAGCAGTATGTATATGTACATTCCAGTATGCATATTAATATAGCAGTATGTATATATCCCTTCCCCCCATCTTTCAACTGGGTTTTTATCACTGTAAGGTGTATGACTATATGACTTTTCCTATATTTTTATACTTCTAATTATACACCTTTTCTTGAGATTATGAAAGCTCATAGCAATAGGCTATCTTCAGTTTTTATGAGGCTTAAAGGAACAGCTAAGTTTCTATCTTAATTGACTGCATGCAACAATTTTGCTGTAGAGTACTTGTTACCTTTCAATAAATATCCATTGCTTGAGTTGCTTGAGTAACTGTCAGGTAACCATCTAATTAACCTGATTAAAAAAATATGTGACTCTGTGGATGGGGGCAAGGGTGGGATGATATGGGAGAATGGCATTGAAACATGTTAATTATCATATGTGAAATCAATCGCCAGCCCAGGATTGATGCTCAGGGCTGGTGCACTGAGATTTCCCAGGGGGAGGGAATTGGGAGGGGGGAGGGAGGGGGGTTCTGGAGGGGGAGCATATGTAAACCCATGGCGGTTTCATGTCATTGTATGGCAAAACCAATAAAAAAAAAATATGTGAGAAGACACAGCTGAGAACAACATGTAAACCACAATGTTCCTCCAAAGGGTCTTTAGAGAGTCAAGGTGATGTTTAATCACCCAGGACCCATTGTTTTTCTTGTAACATCATTTTTGGGGGAGTAAGTGTGATAATCTATCTCTATTATGAGATAGTAAATAATCCTGTTGACAAATGGGATTTCTCTACTTTCATATATATCTGATAAATTGACACACTGAACAAAGCCTGATACTGATAAAGACAGACAGGCATATATTACAGTTCTCCAAAGAAACAGAACCTATAGGATGCAGATGTACCTTCATCCCTTGGTGTCCTTAGGGGCTGGTTCCAGACCCCTGTGGATTCTCAGGTGCCTTATATAAAATGGCATAATATTTATATACAACTTAGACATATCCTCCTTAATAATTTAAATCATCTCTATATTTCTTATAATATGGTACTAAATGTAAATTCTGTAAATAGTTGCTTGCCTGTGACAAATTCAAGTTTTGCTTTGTGGGACTTTCTGAAATTTTTTTCTGAGTATTATCATTTTGCTATTAGCTGACTCTGTAGATGCAGAACCCATGATATGGAAGGGCAACTGGATATGAGGATATTTATGGTGAGAATTGGCTCAAGCAGTTATGGAGGCAGAGAGGCCCATGGTCTGCCCCCTTCCAGCTGGCCAACGGGGAAAGTCAGTGGGAGGCTGAAAGCCTAGGACCGGGAAGTCTGCCAGTGTAAGACCGTGAGTCTGAAGGCCTGAGGACCAGGAGCTCCAATGTCCAGGAGCAAAAAAAGATGGGTGTCCCAACTCAAGAAGAGAGGGGGGTGGAACCTGCCCTTCCTTTGCCATTTTGATTTGTCTGGGCTCCCAGTAGACAGAATGATAGTAGACCACGCTGGTAAGTCTAGGTCTTTTTATCCAGTCTACTGAATCAAATGCTGATCTTTTCTAGAAACTCTTTTCTATAAGGAACTATACAAAAATAATAGTGTTTTACCAGCTATATGAGCACCTTTTGGCCCAGTGCAGTTGACACGTACAATTAGTCATCACAGCATACCTGTAAGAAAATAATTATGTACAACTACAGATCATAGCAGAATAGGCCATGACTCAGAAGTAGAATCTGAATGGTGGACAGTTTCATGATTCTAGAACAGTGGGAATCCCAGCCTAACTCTACTATACATTTCTCAGAGTACAAGGACAGGACTCTGGTATAAAGGAAGAAACTCTCTAGTGGTTCAGCAGCTTTTCTGTGGAATGCCTTGTAAGAAAGATGGAGGTGAGAAGCCAAATCATTTCCCTACAGATGGGAAAGGAGAAGAGCTCCAGAGGCCTGGAAAAGACATGGAGTGGCCTGGGAAGGTCAGAGCCCTGGAGATGTTTGCGTTATATACACATGGGCAGCAGAACAGTGGATTGGTTTGGGAGGAGAGCGTGGTGCAGAAAACTGCCACCCAAAGATACCAGGTCCTAACTGCTGGGATCTGTGAATGCTACTTAATAGATAAAAAGTATCTTTGTAGATGTAACTAAATTAAGGATTTTGAGATGGGAGTGTTAGCTTGGGTTATCTGAATGACCCTAAAAGAAGTCACAGACTTCCCAGGTGGTGCTAATGGTAAAGAATCCACCTGCCGATTCAGGAGACACAAAAGACCTGGGTCAATCCTTGGGTGGGGAAGACCCCTGGAGAAGGGAATTACAACCCACTCCTGTATTCTTGCCTGGGAAGTTCCAGGGACAGAGGAGCCTGGCAGGCTACAATTCATGGGGTCACAAAGAGTCGGACACAGCTGAGCAACTGAGTACAAGAGGAGTCACAGTGTATTTTTAAGTGGGAGGCAGAGAGGGTGATTTGAGCAGGAGACACTGATCTCCAAGGCAGAGACAGAAGTAAGGCAGCCACAGCCGAGGAAGGGCATCACCCCCGGAAGCTGAGTGAGGCAAAGAACCAGCCCTCCCCTAGAGACTGAGGGTTCACTGCCCTGCTGACATTGTGATTTGTCCAGGGAAACTAGTTTTGGACTTCTGGCCTCCAGAACTGTGAAAGGATACATTTCTGCTGTTTTAAGTCACCAAATTCGTGGTTATTTGTTAGCCACCCTAGGAAACTAAGATGGAAGGGAATCACCAGAAAGATGGAAGTATAATAGACACTGAAGAAAAGGGGTGGCCCATCGGTCCACCCAGCGGACCCCGAGGATAAAAGGGACGGCTCCTCTGACAGACAGACTGTTAACCACCTCCTACTTCTTAAAGAGTGTTTGGCCAAGAAATTTCGAGGAAAGCCTGGACTTCCTGTTAGTCAGAAAAATACAGCCTTGAGGATCAATATTTGGGGGATTTCTGTATGTGTTTGCAGATAAAGCATTTTGAGCAATAGTGGGGCTTTGAGCTAATATTAACCCACTGTGTCTCCTTTATGGGCTTCCCTGGTGGCGCAGAAGGTAAACAATCTACCTGCAATATGAGAGACCTGGGTTTGATCCCTGGGTTGGGAAGATCCCCTGGAGAAGGGAACAGCTACCCATTCCAATACTCTTGCCTGGGGAATCCCATGGACGGAGGAGCCTGGCAGGCTCCATGGGGTCACAAAGAGTCGGATGCAACTGAGTGACTTTCACTTTCACGTCTCCTTTATAGATTTGCTATGGCAGCTGTTTTTTTTTTTTTTTTTTCTTTCTTTTTCTTTTTTGGTAATGAGTTCATAGATACACAAAAGTTTTCCAATTAGGAAGTAGTTGTAAAAAAAAAAAAGAGGTAATTTTATTACCAGATCCTTAGTGGATCTGGTATTTCCCAAGTCATAGAAATGAGATTCTAAAGATGGATCCACCACAAATGCTCCAAGTCCTTTCATGCCCTGGCTTCTTCCACCCATGTTACTCTTCAGGGTTGCTAGTCTCTCCTCTCTAAGACTGAGACTGAGCCTTCACTCTTCCTGATCTGGCTTGAAACTTGCTTCTTCAGATTGGTCACCCCATTTAAATTCTGTCTCCTTTATTCAGCTCTCTCATTGCACCCCTGCTGTATTCCTTCAGAATACAAAGAGCAGCCAGGCCTTAGGCATTTGTAGATGGGCTGTTTGCTTGCTACTGATCCTCCCTCTGCTTTTAATGTTTTACGACCCCTTCCCTCTCCAGTGCACAGAAACATCATTGATGATGGGAACTCTCTGGTGCTTTGAAATATGTTAAGGCGAGCAAAGGTTTTCATGTACGCAAGTAGGCCTTCACATTTTTATTTATTAGCTTTCAAAATAACATTTATAATTTAAATTATCACAGAAATAGTTTAGGATGGTTTAGAAGACAGAGACTATCATTTTGTTCACCTTATAGGACCTTATCGGACTTTAGTCTTCACTCAGCTCACTGCTGGTTACATGAGTCAGCTCTTGATCCCTAAGACAAGGCCCCTACAGTTTGTCCCTTCAGCCCTCACCCCAGATTAAAATATCCAAAAATCTCTGCTTGGCTCCAACATGTAGTGGGAAAAAGCTCTAGTCAATTATATTATCCACAGAAATGTTTCCTGCCCATGATAAAGCCTACATTCTACATTGTTAAGCAAAGCACTTGAGCATTCTTGGTGCTTAAAATAGTGGCTGGAACCAGCTAGGAGACCTGTAAATGTCTGTAAAAAAAATCAGACCTCACATTTGTACAGAACTGGCAAGGACTTCTGAAACTCTTCTCATTGGAGCCTTAGAAGAGGTTTCAGTGAACTTTATTCCTTCCTTTGGTTCGTGAAACACTTGTTTTCAGCATCACCCACTCCTGACACTCACCTGGCCTATCTGGTTGGCCTCCTTCTGTTTTCCTGGATGCAAACTGATACTGTGGCTTCCCAAGTGGCAAAGTGGTAAAGAAGCTGCCTGCCAAAGCAGGAGATGCAGGAGACTAAGGGTCAATCCCTGGGTCAGGAAGATCCCCTGGAGGAGGGCATGGCAACCCACTCCAGTATTCTTGCCTGGAAAATTCCATGAGCTAAGTTATAGTCCATAGGGTCACCAAGAGAGGGACACACTGAGTGACTGAGCCCAGACACACACCAGCCTGAGAGCCTAGCTTGTGGGATATGTGTCTTGGAGTCATAGTGTCTGAGAGCCGGAAGGAGCCTTAGAAATTAGGGCAATTGCCTCTTTTGACCCAAAGGAGTTATGATAAGCAGCTGGAAGAGCAAGAAGGTAGTTAACAATGCAAATAAGACTGGGTCTTCATTTCCTTCCTTTAGTGGTCTCTAAGATCTTCCTTTTTTCTCCAGAATAATATCCTATGGGTGCTTGTCAGTAAATATTGCTGAAAACAATGATGCTTTTTATCCACCTGGGTCTCAGACCTGTAAAGTGGTTTTTATTATTCATAACCTTTTTACTTGAATCACACCATCTCCCCGTCTATTGTCTTAGATGTCTCTACTTGTCTTCTTAGACACTCCCCTTCTACCCTCCACAACCTTTGAAAACTTTGAGGCTGATATCTTAAAGAATGATTGTGTCCAGAGAATGAGTCCCCAGGGGAAGAGAAAGGCTGGTAAGGGAGGCAAAGCACACAGCCTCAAAAGTATGAACAGAGGAATAAACTGTGATGGTCGCTGATGTACCAAAGTCACAACCATATCACTTACATTCTGCCTGTGGTGAAGAGACTTAATTCAAATATATGGATCTATGTTGAGAAATGCCTTTCAATTTACAAAATAGATGACTTTCCCTTGTCCTTCTTAAGAGCATGACCCTTTCTATCTGCCTGAACCACAGTGTTCTGAGCTGGAAACCCTTGAGAAAATTTAACAGGGGTTGCATAAGCCTAGAGAAGAATAAGAAGGATGGTTACAGCCATTCTGAGTGGTGTAAAGTGATATCTCACTGTGGTTTTGATTTGCATTTCTCTGGTAATGAGTGATGTTGAGCATCTTTTCGTGTGTTTGTTAGCCATTTTTATGTCTTCTTTGGAGAAATGTCTGTTAAGTTCTTTGGCCCACTTTTTGATTGGGTCGTTTATTTTTCTCGAATGGAGCTGCAGGAGTTGCTTGTATATTTTTCAGATTAATTGTTTGTCCGTTGCTTCACTGGCTATTATTTTCTCCCATTCTGAAGGCTGTCTTTTCACCTTGCTTATAGTTTCCTTTGCTGTGCAGAAGCTTTTAATTTTAATTAGGTCCCATTTGTTTATTCGTGCTTTTATTTCCAATATTCTGGAAGGTGGGTCATGGAGGATCCCGCTTTGGTTTATGTCAGAGAGTGCTTTGCCTATGTTATCCTCTAGGAGTTTTATAGTTTCTGGTCTTATGCTTAAATCTTTGATCCATTTTGAGTTTATCTTTGTGTATGGTGTTAGAAAGTGTTCTAGTTTCATTCTTTCACAAGTGGCTGTCCAGTTTTCCCAGCACCACTTGTTAAAGATATTGTCTTTTCTTCATTGTATATTCTTGCCTCCTTTGTCAAAGATAAGGTGTCCATAGATGCGTGGATTTATCTCTGGGCTTTCTATTCTGTTCCATTGATCTATATTTCTGTCTTTGTGCCAGTACCATACTGTCTTAATGACTGTGAATTTGTAGTATAGCCTAAAGTCAGGTAGGTTGATTCCTCCAGTTCCATTCTTCTTTCTCAAGATTGCTTTGGCTATACGAGGTTTTTTGTATTTCCATACAAATTGTGAAATTATTTGTTCTAATTCTCTGAAAAAGACCTCTGGTAGCTTGATAGGAATTGCATTGAATCTATAGATTGCTTTGGGTAGCATACTCATTTTCACTATATTGATTCTTCCAATCCACGAACACGGCACATTTCTCCATCTGTTTGTGTCCTCTTTGATTTCTTTCATCAGTGTTTTATAGTTTTCTATACACAAGTCTTTTGGTTCTTTAGGTAGAAATACTCCTAAGTATTTTATTCTTTTTGTTTCGATGGTGAATGGAATTGTTTCCTTAATTTCTCTTTCTGTTTTCTCATTGTTAGTGTATAGAAATGCCAGGGATTTCTGTGTGTTGATTTTGTATCCTGAAACTTTGCTATATTCACTGATTAGCTCTAGTAATTTTCTAGTAGAGTCTTTAGGGTTTTCAATATAGAGGATCATGTCATCTGCAAACAGAGAGAGTTTTACTTCTTCTTTTCCAATCTGGATTCCTTTGATTTCTTTATCTGCTCTGATTGCTGTGGCCAAGACTTCCAAAACAATGTTGAAAAGTAGTGGTGAGAGTGGGCACCCTTGTCTTGTTCCTGACTTCAGGGGAAATGCTTTCAGTTTTTCATCATTGAGGATAATGTTTGCTGTGGGTTTGTCATATATAGCTTTAATATAAAGTGACAATGAGGTATCACTTTACACCAGTCAGAATGGCTGCAATCCAAAAATCTACAAGCAATAAATGCTGGAGAGGATGTGGAGAAAAGGGAACTCTCTTACACTGTTGGTGGGAATGCAAGCTAGTACAGCCACTATGGAAAACAGTGTGGAGGTGCCTTTAAAAACTGCAAATAGACCTGTCATATGACCCAGCAATCCCACTGCTGGGCATACACACCGAGGAAACCAGAATTGAAAGAGCCACGTGCACCCCAATGTTCATCGTTGCATTGTTTACAATAGCCAGGACATGGAAGCAACCTAGATGCCCATCAACTGACGAATGGATAAGAAAGCTGTGGTACATATACACAATGGAATATTACTCAGCATTAAAAAAAAATTCATTTGAATCCGTTCTACTCAGGTGGACGGAACTGGAGCCCATTATCCAGAGTGAAGTAAGCCAGAAAGAAAAACAACAATACAGTATACTAACGCATATATATGGAATTTAGAAAGACGGTAACGAGAACCCAGCATGTGAGACAGCAAAAGGAACGCAGATGTATAGAACAGACTCGTGGACTCTGTGGATGAGGGCAAGGGTGGGATGATATGGGAGAATGACATTGAAACATGTTAATTATCATATGTCTAATCAATTGCCAGCCGAGGATTGATGCTCGGGGCTGGTGCATCGAGATTTCCCGGGGGGAGGGAGGAGGAAGGGAAGAGGGAGGGGGGTTCTGGAGGGGGAGCATATGTAAACCCATGGCGATATCATGTCATTGTATGGCAAAACTAATAAAAAAAATAAAATAAAATAAAACTACTTCCAATAAAAAAAAAAAGAAGGATGGTTATTAGGTATTAGGGAGTCACCCTAAGCATAGCTGAGGTAAACTATATTATAGCTTCTTGAGGCCAAAGACTGGGCTCAAAATAAAAGTCAAATAAACTGCTAATTTTGATCTCCCTTTGACTTTGAATTTATCAGTCTATTTGACTTATATGCATCATTTTTTTAATCTGCAAAATGGACTTAATTATCTTGGTGAGCTCCAGTGAGGATCAGCTAGGTGAATAAAGATTGTGGCATGAAGTATAGACTAAAATGAAGGAAGTTACTCACCTCCTTTCACCTGCTATATTCCCTTTGTTTCTCTTCTCTCCCTCCTGTGAGTTTATTCAAATGGTCTGGAAAGCAATAATGCATCTGCCTGGGGAGGAATCTCAGCAGGACTGCTGGGATGCAGGAAGAATCAGAATCACTGACCACATACATAGCAGAGGGAGGTAAAGGCCGTGAGGAAGCCGATGCAGGCTTTTGGCTGCTGGTTAAGGTGGCACATACATCGGCTGCTCAGGAGCTCTGAGGCCAGGAGATAGGAGGGTCCTCCAGGAAGTGAAGGTCTCCCTGTGCCCACCCTGATTTACTGCCAGCTTCTGATGACCTAGGTTATATATTTTCAGCAGGTAAACAAAGATTTTCGTCCATTTCAATAACAGAAATAAATGGATATCCCAAACTCAAGTATGAAGAAGACCATTAAAGAAGAAAAGAAATACGACGACCATACAAATGTTATGTCCAGGACTTCCCTGGTGGTCTGGCAGTTGAGTCCACCAGCCAATGCAGGGGACACAGGTTTTTCCTTGGTCCAGGAAGGTCCCGCACACCTCCGGGCAGCTAAGCCCATGCACCCCCAACACTTAGCCTGAGTGCTCCAGAACCCTTGCTCCACGACGAGAGAAGCCACCGCAATGAGAAGGCCCCGCATAGTGCCTAGAGAGGAGCCCCCAGTCCCTGCAACTAAAGAAAGCCTGCAAGCAGCAATGAAGACCCAGCGCAGCCAAAATAAATCATAGGATAAAAGTTTTAAATGTGATGTCCAGTGAAACAGTTAGTAAACAATGAAAATCTTTATATTTAAATAAATTATTTATCCTTAGAGAGATTCAAGGGCATGTAAAACAAGTGCAGACTTCTGTGAACAAGAGATGGTTGTTGTTCAGTCACTAAGTCACGTCTGACTCTTTGCGACCCCATGGCCTGCCGCATGCCAGACTTCCCTGTCTTTCAGAGATAGTAGGAAGACTGTAACTTCAGAATCAGATTGCTGTATCTAGTTAAGTACCACCATGTAAAGTTTACAAAGAACTCTTAAAAGTCAGTGATAAATACACAAACAACCTAATTCAAAAGTGGCCTAAAGACCTTAACAGATACCTCACCAAAAAGATCTACAAATGGAAAATAAGCATATGAAAAAATGCTCCAAATCATATGTCACGAGGAAAATACAAATTAAAACAACATTTTTTTGGTTTGTTTTAAGGTATAACTATACACGTGTTAGAATGGCCAAAATCTGGAAAACTGATAACACCAAATACAGACACTGATGTGGAGGAAAAAGCAACTCTCATTCATTGCTGGTGGGAGTACAGAACGGTACGGCCATGTTAGAAGATGGTTCGAAGAAATTCTACATAAAACTAAACATAATCTTACCATATGCTTCAGCCAGTGAACTCCTTGGTATTTACCCAAAGGAGTTGACAAGTTGTGTCCACACAAAACCTGCATGTGAGTGTTTATATTGGCTTTATTTATAACTGCCAAAATTTGGAAGCAACCAAGATATCCTTTGGAGGCAAAAAAATAAACAGATTATGGTCCTTTCAGACATTGAAATATTTTTCAGTATTAAGAAGAAATGAGCTATCAAATCATGAAAAGACAGAGGCAAATTTTATACATATTACTGAGTACAAGAAGCCAATGTAGAAAGGCTACATACTGCATGGTTCCAACCATTAATGTATGACATTCTAGAAAAGGCAAAACTGTGGAGACAAGCAATAATTTAGAGCACCTTATGGTTCATTTTTATTATTCGTGAGGCCACTTCTTGTATCTAGAGCAGATACAAGATACAGATACAATCTCTCAACTAAGTGAGATTGTGCCTTCACAGTGACAGTTGCCAGTATCTGGGACTTTTTGTTGTTGTCATAACTGTGAGAACAAGTGCTACCGGAATCTAGTGAGTCGAAACAAGAGATGCTACTAAATGTCTCACAACGCACAGAACACACCTCCATAACAAAGTGTTACCTGGCCCCAAGTGTCAATGGTGCTACATAACAGAGCTCCAATCCCGCTCTGGAGTTAATTGCATCTACAATCTCTGCTCTCTAAGTCTGCGGGAGACATCACACTTCTCACCCTGCTGGGCACTCAGGCTTAACCCACAAAGAATCTGCTTGTGTAATAGAGTTCTTGACAGAAAATTTAACTGGGATAGATGATTTTAATTGGGACAGATGAAATAAAGCCCACCAGGCAATTTGAGAGTACTTCAAATTAATGTGACTTAAAGAATCCAGAGCTGCATTTGAGCTGACTGAATGTAGTTTTCCTGTCTACATCCAGATAGTACTGGGCATACTTATTAAAATAATGTAAGACTGATATGACTGATGGCTAGATCCTCTTCCTTTCTTCCCAACCTTTCCTAATAGAAGATTTCAATTTTACCTTGAAAATGCAGCACAGAAAATCCCAATACTGTTCTAGGATATGAATTCCATCATGTTTATCTGTTGTGGTTCATTATTTTATCATTAGATTCTGTAAACTTTTTGGGAATACTAACTAATTAGTTACTGCAAAATGCCTAGGAAGAGGTACTAACACTATCTCTCCAACTGGTTCAAAATTGGTAAAGGAATACATCAAGGCTGTTTATTGTCAGCCTACTTATTTGACTTATATACAGAGTGCATCATATGAAATACTGGAATGGATGAATCACAAGCTGGAATCAAGATTGCCAGGAGAAATATCAACAACCTCATGTATGCAGATGATACCACTCAAATGGCAGAAATCAAAGAGGAAATTAAGAGCCTCTTGAGGAGGGTAAAAGAGGAGAGTGAAAAAGCTGATTTAAAACTCAACATTCACAAAACTGAGATGATGGTATCCAGTCGCATCACTTCTTGGCAAATAGATGGGTTAAAAGTAGAAACAGTGACAGATTTTACTTTCTTAGGCTCCAAAATCTCTGTGGATGCTGACTGCCACCATGAAATTAAAAGATGCTTGTTTCTTGGAAGAAAAGCAACAACAAACCTAAACAGCATATTAAAAAGCAGAGCTATCGCTTTGCCAACAGAAGTCCATGTAGTCAAAGCTATGGTTTTTCCAGTAGTCACATATGGATGTGAGAGTTGGACCATAAAGAAGGTGGAACACCAAAGAGTTGATGACTTTGAATTGTGGTGTAGGAGAACACTCTTCAGAGTCCCTTGGATAGCAAAGAGATCAAACCAGTCAATTGTAAAGGACATCAGTCCTAAATATTCATTGGAAGGACTGAGGCTGAATCTGAAGCCCCAAAACTTTGGCCACCTAATGTGAAGAGCTGACTCATTGGAAAACACTGATGCTGGGAAGGATTGAGGGCAGGAGGAGAAGGGGGTGACAGAGGATGAGATGATTGGATGACATTACCAACTCAGTGGACATGAGTTTGAATGAAACTTCAGGAGATAGTGAAGGACAGGGAAGCCTGGCATGCTGCAGCCTACAGGGTCATAAGGAGTCAGGTACGACTTAGCAACTGAAAAACAGCAATGAGAAACCCAAAATTAAGAGCTTGGATGATTACTTGCTTAAGGTCACCAAGCTGGTAGACCATTAAGGAAGTCTGGCTCAAGATTTTTGTACTTTTATTCACTATGGTCTCTTGTTTTCTTGCTCTAGAAGAAAAACTAAATTGGTAAGATTAAAAATTAAACCCAATTTAGGATGAGAAATTGGTTTATTAATTATTTTGGGGGTTATGATTCCTTTTTCATATATGTATTTTTTATCATATTCTGACACTCACTTGCAGAAAAAGGTAGCAAGCCCTTAGTGTTCAGGAAAATGAGCCATGTCTTCAAGGGTAAGAGGCTTAAATTTTTTAAAATCTATCCACTTACTTAATTTTTAAATATTATATTCTTTTTTCTTTAGTCATTAAACAGTTCCACTGCAGAGCCAACACTGTAAGTAAAAACAATGACAATAAAGCAACTATATTACCATTTTAAAGATGTTGGTATGTGTCAGCTACAATGCCAGCCATATTTTGTATTAATACATCCATTTAAATTGTACATGTAATTATATATATGAAATACATACCATTATTGTCTCCATTTTAGAGATGAGGAATCTAAGATTATAAGAGTTAAATTGACTGGCCTAAAATTGAGCAGTTTATAAGTGGTGAGACAGGATTTCATCTTAATGTCCCCACTTTCCCTACAAAACCACTCATGTTTTTCAAGCCTTCATCAATTTTTTTTTCATTCTAAACACAGTTTGTGACAACTAAAATTAACTTTCCAAGGTAAAGTTCCCCTCCTCCCCTCACTGGAATCCTTAATTAACCAGAAGAGATGCTTAGAATGAAGGCAATTCTGAGGGTATTCCCCAAAAGCAATTTAAAGGGACTTGATTGGGTGATGGATTTTTTTTTAGAGGAAGACTATCCTGAAAACATCTTCTGGAATAATTACAAGACTTTTATTTATTTCTATATCCATTCCTGGGATTGAACAGAGTCTGTAAAAAAAAAATCTTAATTTTATGTAATTGTATTTATTAAGCATCTTAGCAAGAGAAAGCCAAATTCATCGTTGAGTATCCACAAATCTGTTCTTACAAAAGGGAAATAAAGGCTTGCATCTACCCCTAGTCTTTGGTGTCAGTCTTACATGCCTCATTTTGATTTTGGCTGCCTAGTTTCTGTGAATGTTGTGCTTAGTCACTCAGTCATGTCCAACGCTTTGAGACCCCTTGGACCATAGCCTGCCAGGCTCCTCTGTCCATGGGGATTTTCCAGGCAAGAATACTAGAGTGGGTTGTCATTTCCCATTACAGGGAATATTCCTGACCGAGGAATCAAACCCACGTCTCCTGCATTGCAAGTGGAATCTTTACCTTCTGAGCCAGCAAGGAAGCCCAGTTTTTGTGAATGATCATTATTAAATAATTAAAAGTAGATAAGCATTTACACATTTGAACGCTAAATTTCTGGGACTTTGGGACTTGCTGAAAGATTTGGTGAGATTAAAAAAAATAAAACTTTATCAAGATTGTTTTTAAGTATGCACTTACACTGGGCTTCTCTGATAGCTCAGTTGGTGAAGAGTCTGCCTGCAATGCAGGAGACCAGAGTTCTATCCCTGAGTTGGGAAGATCTCCTGGAGAAGAGAAAGGCTACCCACTCCAATATTCTGGCCTAGAGAATTCCATGGACTGTATAGTTCATGGGGTAACAAAGAGTTGGACACAAAAAAATGAGCGACTTTCACATGCTTACACTAATTTATGTACTTACACTAATTGATGAGTTTCCTTAAATATCTTTATAGAGATTGCTTTTATAAATTATATACATATAAGAAATATATTAATATGCATGAACATTTCTATAATGATCAGTTCAGTTCAGTTGCTCAGTCATGTCCGACTCTTTGTGACCCCATGGACTGAAGCACGCCAGACTTCCCTATCCATCACCAACTCCCGGCACTTACCCAAACTCATATCCATAGTATTGGTGATACCGTAAAACCATCTTATCCTCTATCGTCCCTTCTCCTCCTGCCTTCAATCTTTCCCAGCATCAGGGTCTATTCCAATGTGTCAGCTCTCCACATCAGGTGACCAAGGTATTGGAGTTTCAGCTTCAACATCAGTCCTTCCAATGAATATTCAGGCCTGATTTCCTTTAGGATGGACTGGTTGGATCTCCTTGCAGTCCAAGGGACTCTCAAGAGTCTTCTCCCACACCACAGTTCAAAAGCATCAATTCTTCAGTGCTCAGCTTTCTTTATAGTTTAACTCTCATATTCATACATGACTACAGGAAAAATCATAGCTTTGACTAGACCAACTTTGTTGGCAAAGTAATGTCTCTGCTTTTTAATATGCTGTCTAGGTTGGTCATAGCTTTTCTTCCAAGGAACAAGTGTCTTTTAATTTCATGGCTACAGTCACCATCTGCAGTGATTTTGGAGTCCCGAAAATAAAGTCTGTCATGTTTCCATTGTTTCCCCATCTATCTGCCATGAAGTGATGGGACTGGATCTTAGTTTTCTGAATGTTAAATTTTAAGCCAACTTTTTCACTCTACTCTTTCACTTTCCTCAAGAGGCTCTTTAGTTCTTCTTCGCTCTCTGCCATAAGAGAGGTGCCATCTGCGTATCTGAGGTTATTTATATTTCTCCCAGCAATCTTGATTCCAGCTTGTGCTTCATCCAGCCCACCATTTTTCATGATGTGCTCTGTGTATAAGTTAAATAAGCAGGGTGACAATATACAGCCTTGACATACTCCTTTCCCAATTTGGAACCAGTCTATTCCCTGTCCAGTTCTAACTGTTGCTTCTTGACCTGCATACAGATTTTTCAGGAGGAAAGTCAGGTGGTCTGGTATTCCCATCTCTTTCAGAATTTTCCACAATTGTGATATACACAGTCAAAGGCTTTGGCATAGTCAAAAGCAGAAGTGGATGTTTTTCTGGAACTCTCTTGCTTTTTCGATGATCCATTGGATGTTGGTAATTTGATCTCTGGTTCCTCTGTCTTTTCTAAATCTAGGTTGAACATCTGGAAGTTCACATTTCACGTTTTGCTGAAGCCTGGCTTGGAGAATTTTGAGCATTACTTTGCTAGGGCGTGGGATGAGTGCAATTGTGTGGTGGTTTGAGCATTCTTTGGCATTGCCTTTCTTTGGGATTGGAATGAAAACTGACCTTTTCCAGTCCCGTGGCCATTGCTGAGTTTTCCAAATTTGCTGACATATTGAGTGCAGCACTTTCAGAGCATCATCTTTTAGGATTTGAAATAGCTCAACTGGAATTCCATCACCTCCACTATCTTTGTTTATAGTGATGCTTCCTAAGGCCCATTTATGATATTGCATCTTTTTTTATTTCCAGAGGGAAAATTTTCCAGACTATCACAAATATTTCAAGATGAAATAAAATTTTTATGGAATATTAAAAAACAACCTCTTCTTTTGAAATTTGTACAGTTTTCCTAATTTATCTCTGGTTCCCACCTGTGGAAACTTCAAAAATAGAGTCATAGAGGAGAAGTTAGAGATTCAGATTCAGGCCTTAAGTGAGGCTTGGAAGTTGGTGATTGATTGACTAAAAGGCCAAGTTCAAAGAGCAAGTTAATCTTAGTTAGAGTAATGAAAGAGTTAGTGAGGAAAAACGGTGGCTTCAAAATATGAGGACCCATGTTATTTGCCAAGAACAGAAAGTTAGGGGTAGGTTTATGACTTGCCTGTATGACTGTAAAGAATTGAGATGGGTAGTCTTTAATAGGTCTAGTTTAAAAATAAGATTGTCAAATTCTAGTTCCAATAAAGCACAACCAACCCTAAACCCCACCTCATCCACCATGACCCCCCATAAAAAAGAAAAAAAAAAGTAAAATAACCTCTATAAGAAAGCATTAGTCTTGGAAGGAAGATAATCTTGCAAATGAAAGCACGAAAGTTGTTAAATGTAGACAGACTCTAAGTTGCTTACAACTGTATTTGCTCCTTTTATATACATCTGTTATAAGATGCTCCTTTCTCATTGTCTTTTATGTACTCTATGCTCTTGCAGGAAGCTTAGCTTTGGGTTTTTCTCATTTTAGTTCCTTAAATGTAAAAGTATAATTTGTATTAAGGGAGGTTTTTCATTTAATTAAAGAATGCATTCATTCTAGAACTTGACTGCTAATTAAAATCTAACATTTGTTTAATGTGGATGGGTTGATAATTAAAGGGAAATCTTACATATTTTTTTGCACTTCATAATTTAGTTGCTGTTTAATTTTGTACTCCTAATATTGTAATTAGTATATGTCACTATATTTGATTTTCTGTTTCATTTTTTAAAGTAAGATAGTAAAAAGTATTCCACTGCTTACAAGGGAATTTATGTAGCATAACTCTTTTACTCTGCCTGATCATCGAATGGCCGCACCTCAGTTTTGTACCAAATTGATGTTTGTATCTGAATGCCATCTATTCTTCTTGGAAGCTATTTTGCACCATTGATATCAGTCAATGTTAAATTTCTTTAATAGGCCTAGATTTATCAAGGTGTTTTTTTTTTTTTTTTTACTTTGGGTTAAATCATGCAGGTATAGAAATAAAAAATGGAAAACTATTTTCCTCAAGGAGCTCACTGTCTATTGGGACAGACAGACAAGTAAAATAAGGCTTCAGAAAACCAGGTAATGTATTACAGTAAAAGCACAAGCTATACACTTGATAAACACAAGAGTGGTGCTTTTAGAAATTATCTGAAAAGTTACATCAAATTTGCTCAGTTTGCATCCCACTCCTTCATGTGATTTACTGGCTAATTGCTTTAGGCTTATATAAAAATGTTTACTTCATTTTTTACAACTTTGCTTTCACAAACCAGCCAATTTTATTATAGAAGTAATATTGGTTAACACATTATGTACATTTAATTGTATCTAATAAAAGAAATAAATATAAAGTCATGTGGCTTATACTAATCCAAAATATTTAAACTCAGGTACTTTATGCCTATTTTGGGAATCAGCTATGAAGGTAATGTTTGGATGAAGATCAAATAGTCCCCTTCATGGAGCATAGCCTTGTCATGGCAAAGGAGCTTGTGTAGCTCATTGCAGCTATAAGCCATGCCGTGAGGGCCACCCAAGATGGACAGGTCATAGTGGAGAGTTCTGAAAAAACGTGAGACACCTGAGGAGAGAATGACAAACCATTCCAGTTTTTTTTTTTTTTTTTTTGCCACGAGAACCCCATGAACAGTATGAAAAGGCAAAAAGTTGTAATATCAGTAGATGAGCTGCCTGCTACCGTGTTATGTTGTGTGATCAGTGCACAGCAATCTCTCTACTGTGAAGAGTGGCTTACTGCAAATGGCATAAAAACACTGGAGTCAGTGCAAATAAGTCTTTCAGACATTTGTTGAGAGGGTGAACTTTTTGACACATTAGTTGGAAGGGACCATGTTCGACATTTATTCCTTACTTGGCAAATAAGCATACCAACGCACATATGAAATGTACTGACTGGAATAATACCTGCCTTTTACCTTGTCTCTCACCTGATCGAGTAATTTCTCTCTAGAAGTCAGTCAGCCATATTGGAAAAGCTGTTTTTCTAAAGTTCAGCCTTATAGCAGTGTCTACAGAATGTAAATGGCCTCTGGGTGTTTTATATGCAAGAACAGTTGAACACTTTCCTCAAACACACACAAAAAACAAACCAAACAAAATATAATGCTCCTTGAGGCAAAAGTTAATACTTCATCCTTTTTCCACCTAAAGAAAACTTAGATTTAGAAAAAGTTTTTGTGTCTACAGGTGGGTGTGAAGAGTGTGCTTGAAGGGACAAATACATTCACAACATTTTTTCACATTTTCACTATGGTATTTGTGTTTATAAATAAAAATGTTCTTGGTAAGGGTAAAATATCCTCGAGGCCTAAAAAAGAGAATACTGGTGAAATAAACTAACCAATCACTCAACTAACAATTATACAGCTATTTAAACTTATGTATTTATAGAAGTATGTTGTACAAAATACTCTTCCCAGGTGGCTCAGTGGTAACAAATCTGCCTGCAATGCAGGAGACAGGAAATGTGGGTTCAGTCCCTGGGCCCGAATGATCCCTTGGGGTAGAAAATGGCAACCCACTCCAGTAGTCTTGCCTGGAAAATTCCATAGAAAGAAGAGTTTGGTGGGCTACAGTCCATGGGGTTGCAAAGAATCAGATGGGGTTAAGCACACATCGATAATATACAATCAGGTATTAGTTTTTAAGTGATAAAGGAAGGAAGTAATGGTGTTTACATAGTATAATTGCAGCTATGTAAAAAATAAAAATTAAAGGAAAACCATTATTCTGCAGAAAATGTAGTATTGAACAAAACGGGCCAAAATATTGACTCATCCATTTATAAATCATTCATTCATCATGTTATTCACTTATCCCCTTATATATGATATTTATAAAGCTATGGCTAATATACATTAAGAATAGAATAAAGGGAATAAGACAAATTGCAAGTATGGAACATTCTCTGAGCTCATTCTGATTGTGGACTATATGTAAGGTTTTAATACTCTTTCCTCTGAATCTGCTATCTTTTCTATAAAACATACAAATTTATCTTAAAATGAAAAATCACTAAGGTTAAAACAAAACCCAGATATATTAGCACATAATTATGAAACTCCCTAAACCTGGAGTTTTGAGCATGGCTAAATGACGACTGTGTAGACACAGCTGAGTCCCATTAGCATTGGAAGGGATGGTATGTTTTGTGGTCAATTAAAATCCCAGAGGAAGCTCACTCGCAGCACCCAAAGACCTAACCTGAAATGGGTCCAAGGAGATTGCAAATCTATAGCTTAGTTCTTACAAAAAACACACTAGAAACTTAAAAATCCACAATGGTTGGATGGCCACACAGACCACACTGACCAACTGATATTTATTTTGTCTGAATGATATCAAACCTAAAGCAAAACAAAAATCCTTCAGGCCATCAACATCTAAATGCAGTCTCACTGGTTGGCTCTGCTGAACCTGCGTACTCTCTATCATTTGATGAGTAACATTCACCACCTCTTTTATGGGCTTCCCAGGTGGCACTAGTGGTAAAGAATCCACCTGCCAATGCAGGAGATTTAAGAGACAGCAGGTTGGGAAGATCCGCTGTGGAAGGGCTTCCAACCCACTCCAGTATTCTTGCCTGGAGAATCCCATGCACAGAGGAGCCCAGCAGGCTACAGTCCATGGGCTTGCAAAGAGTCAGGCAGGACTGAAGCAAATTAAGCACACACGCACATCTTTTTTCGTATCATAATCTCTGTCTCAGTCCTGTTCTATTTCCATTGTGGTTAATTATAAAGAATGCGGGAGAAGGAAATGGCAACCCACTCCAGTGTTCTTGCCTGGAGAATCCCATAGATGGAGAGGCCCGGTGGGCTGCCGTCTATGGGATTGCCAAGAGTCATACACGACTAAGAAGCTAACACACATAAAGAATGCGGAGTGAATGAGTGAAAGTGGAAGTCGCGCAGTCGTGTCCGGCTCTTTGCAACCCCGTGGACTGCACAGTCCTTAGAATTCTCCAGGCCATACTACTGGAGTGGGTAGCCGTTCCCTTCTCCAGACAGGAGATCTTCCCAACCCAGGGATCGAACCCAGATCTCTCGCATCGCAGGCAGATTCTTTACCAACTGAGTCACCAGGGAAGCCCAGGCACCTGCTGGCTATTTCTGTAACTGCTTGTCCATCTTTCACATAATACCTCAAGCCTAAGAAGACTGAATCGCCTCCTAGAAAACTTCCATTGTCTTTACCTGATTTGCCTCGGAGGTTGGGCAACTGCCCTTTTCCATTTCCCAGGCCATAGTGACAAGTATTACAGAGCATTAGCAAGCTCCCTGGGTACCTCCCTGCCATTATCCTTTCTTTACGCCCAGGAATCTGCCATTCCCTCTCTCTTAACCCTGAGGCTTAAACTCATTCTCTAGACACTATTATCCTCAGACTACAATCTTAAGTCCCAAATCCTAGTATCTATATCTCACACAAATATGGGCCAGAGCAGAGTTCCTATCTCTTTTCCACATAGAACTTCTCCATGCATTGCTTCTTTCCTTTTTTGGAACCTCTCGCCTGCTTGAATTTCCAACTTGATAAGTTCTTCTGAAGTTTATATCCTGTGTGTTAAACCAGCTGCCAACTGCCCAGCTCAAATCAAATAAATAAAAACAAAGCCATGGGTTTTTATTCCTTCCCATTAGAATTTGCTTTTTGCTCTGCCTTCTGCAATATGGCTGGGAGGTAGAATATCTTTCCTACTGAGTGAACGTTGAGTGAGGTCAAATAATGACAATGCCTTGTGAATAGGGCTCTGCTAGGAAGCTGTGAGATGTATAAAATAGTAATGATGTTTTGAAGCTGAAGCTTTCTGAGGTGATCCAAACCCAGCCTGTGGCTGCAAGACTCCTGTTTTTGAGAATACCATGGAGCTGGGGATAGAAGGATGACATTAGGCCAGATTAGGATGTCCCAAACCTCCACTGTTCTGACTACAGTTCAGCAGGTTTTTTTTTTTTTTTTTTTTTTTTAGGATAAATGCTTTTTAAATTGTTGCAATCTTTTTGTTAATTTCCAGAGTTTTGAAAAAGTTGATTTGGACAGTTTTGCCAGCATTTTGTTTTTGCTTCTATGGAGAAATAGATTTATAGAGGTTCTTGTTCCACTATTCCCCCAATCCTTCCCTATAGTTATAAAAGCTTTCTGTTTCTGAAAACAAACAAAAATTTAAAAAAAAATGAGCTAAGAATTTAAACCTCGTTTGGCAAACCCATAAGTAAATCAGCTTCTTAGATTTTATACATTTTATTCGTACTGAATTGTTTTAAGGTCTCTCAAAGTCATGTCTTTTATAGCCATTTGATTCCAGGTAGCTACAGGTGAATAATTAAAATGACCGTTTTGTTTGCAGTGAACTCCCAACACTCCAGTTACTGCCAGCAGCCATGTTATTAGTGCCTTTAAATCTAACCCATCAGAGAACCAGCTATGGATTCCCATCCTTAAGATTCTGTTCTTCTGGCTCTACTTCTAGGATCAATATGAGTATCTATCAGAGAAACAGAGGTACCATAATGTTATGGGATAAAATATTTTTAAAGGCATTAGCACCTTACATTTAAGGGGGGGTTTGGTCTGGAAATATAAGAAACATCAAACCAGAGGAAGTATGAACCATGGCACTTTGGGAACTGGTGATGCTAAAGGGCAAGTGCTGTGACCTGGATCCATAAGGGAGGTGACATGGGACAAAAACTCGGGTTTAACTTCTCCCTGTCCCCCAGTTTACCTGATTTTTCAGAATCTAGGTAACTGGAAGACAGATTCTGCCGATGTGCTTACAGAGCTATCAATCTAGGAGATGTTTGGCTTAGTTATTGAGTCATTTACTGTCACTCAAATGTGATCTTCTGAAGGCTTAGGGTTGACAGCATATTCAATACTGTTATTTAACATACAGGCTTTCCCTGGTGGCTCAGACAGTAAAGAAACTCCCTGCAATGCAGGAGACGTAGGTTCAATCCCTGGGTCGGGAAGATCCCCTGGAGAAGGAAACAGCAAACCTCTCCAGTATTCTTGCCTGGAAAATTCCATGGACAGAGGAGCCTGGCCGGCGACAGTCTGTGGGGTTGCAAAGAGTTGGACATGACCAAGCAACTAACACACAGCTTTCCAGTAGATGTCCCCATAGACAGTTACTAGTTAACTTCACACGTGCACTATGCAGCTCATTTCTCCCCAAGGCAAAGATACTCGAATCACTTGCAAGGCAGTGTCTTTCCACAGAACCTTGTACACTGGCTCTAAGTATCAGGAGACCTTCTCAGTCCCAGCCACACATTGCCATGCTGGGCGTGAAGGCTATTTCCCTCTGGTGTCGTGTCAATTCCACTTTATGCACAACTCCAGAGCTAACCCGTCTCGCTTGGACTTTAATTAAATAACCTTCAAGGATGAAGAACCACAGGGGGCAAGGTCGCAGGGATAGCTACAATTATTTCCTGCAGCTATTGATTTTACACTAATGATCTTAAATGATGCATAGCTCTGGATCTAGCAGTCTCACTCAGAATGGCAGGTGGGGACTAATGCTTTGGTTCTCACAAGGGACCAGAGCAATTTAGACAGATTTAAACATGTTGATGCTATTTTCTAAGAGTGAAGGAGGGTGAAAGTCTGAAATCTGGAGGTCCTGTGAATGTAATGGAGGGTATAATATTAAGATGAGAGACTTCGGAGCTAGAAAGAACTGAGTTCAAATGACAGCTTTTCCAAAATTGCTTGTGGACCTTGAACAAGTAGCTGGACCCCTTGGAGCTTTGGTTTTTCTTATCTGTAAAACAGGGATAATAATGGACCTTTTGCATTTCTTTAAAAAAGTACAGGAGATGGCAGTTTTAAACCAGTAAGCACTATGCTGCACTAACTGCTTTCTTCTCCCTTAAGGCACTAGATACATGCTTTCCTCTTAGAGATATTTATCACTTGATTCTCGGTACACACCAAAAGCCTTTAAATACCAAGTAAATATGTCTCTAATGATGGGATTAGAGCCCACACGTTAAGGAAGGTATTGAAAAAACACTTTCAAGACTTCAAAGAACTGGGTTTACCACCTGATTCTACCCTACTGTGTGACCTTCAGCAACTTTTTGGCCTCTCTGAGCCTCTTGCACTTTCTGAAAAGTGTGGGCACTGAGAGATCCCACACTGTGTTGTTTTAATGATAAAGGGGATTAAAAATGTGAAAGCACTTGACTGAAAGAGCCAATGCTGTAAAATACCATTAGACATTATCCCACAAGTAAGCCTTAATGGTCAGAAAATCTGAAGGACCAGAAATAGAGGCATTTTAACAGCTTAGCAGAGAGTACTGATTTAAACGCTGCTGATACAGGTTGGGAAATGGTGGACACATGCTGGAAAGCTTTTATTTTTCTCCTTTTCTTTGACTTCTGAAGCCTAAAGAGACCAACAATCAAAGGGTGCAAGAAATCATACCTTACGGTTAGAAGATTCTACTAAGAGAGTTCTGAAAACAACCATGAGTCATGGTACTCTCTCTTTCTCCAGGAATCTGGAGAAGGGTATATGTATACCCTCGCTTTTGACAGAGGATCTCATGACAGAGAAAGCCTTCTATGTCAAACCATATTTTCTCATCCAATTTCTCATGGTAAATTTTATCTTCTAATTTTTCAAGACTATTTCTATGGGTTTAAATATCCATATTCTGACTCTAATTTACATCTCTGAAATTAATGTATTCAGTTAAACTTCTTTTTCATCAAAGATCCATTCCATATCTTTATCATTATGTAACTCCTGTGAGCTATGAGGTATTGGAAGTCCCATCGAACAACTTAAAGTCACTTACAGTTGAAATGGGAGTCCAATGCATGAAGAAAGAATGACTGAAACAGTAGTGCACAAGTAAGGAACTTAACCTGCACCCAGGATGTCACAGAAGACATCAGAAAGAAGTGATGTCTAAGTTGAGGACATGGGGGTCAGTAGGCTGGAGTAGTGGTGCTGAGGGTAGAGTGTGCTTTCAGGGCCAATTTGAGGATCTGTAAATTATGTCCTATAAAGATGCTGATGCTGGGGAAGATTGAAGGCAGGGGAAAAAGGGATGGCAGAGGATGAGATGATTGGATGGCATCACCAACTCAGTGGGCATGAATTTGAGCAAACTCCAAGAGATGGTTAAGGACAGGGAAGCCTGGCGTGCTGTAGTCCATGGGGTCGCAAAGAGTCAGACATGACAAAATCGACTTAGCAGGCATGCTTGCCACCCAAATTGAGGCTACTTTGAAAGGACCAGTCTAGCTTCAAATCTCCCCATGAGGTTGGCTCCTTATGTCCCTTGGCCCTGCTTCAAAGCTCAGCTTCTCCCCAGTCACCTCTTGCGTCCTTCACCTCCCTTGCAAAGGTTTTGATCTTGAGGACACTGCTTAATAACCTTGTCTCACAATCCTCTTCCCAGAGTTTTCATCCTGCTATGGACGTCATCAGATCTATGGGATTTAGCTCCATACACAGGCTAGCAGCCCTCATTTTACAAATAGATAATTCAGACCACCAAATAGAGTAGCTTTTCAGATGATTACTGTCAGTCATAGACTGGCTAGGTTCTCGAGTGCGAGTGTCTTGACACTTTGTTCATTGCCATCTGTCTGCAGCTCCTATGAACTGAAGAGAACTTTTCAAGGTGACCACATCCTCCCTCCCATTGTCGTCTCTCCTCACCCTCTGTGCTTGAGCCACAGTAAACTACTATTTTTCAGTTCTCCACGTGTGGGTGGTGAGTTACTTCATTCCTCATTATTCTTCAGTTAGTCTTAGTCGCCAGCCCATTGGTTGCCTGGCTACACATGGGAAGTAAGGATTTATCCATAGAGATGCTTGATTTCCCCTGGGCAGAATTAGACACATCTGTCTGCTCCTTTATACCTTCGTAATGTATATAACTTATAGAATAGTCTCTATGTTTTCCTGCATCTTCCCATTCTAGCTTAAAATGTCTTAAAGCCTTGAAAAATGTTTCCCTCACTCCTGTATCTGTATGACTTAGAACAACGAGGAAAAAAAAAAACAAAGGAAGATGTTATAAATTTACAAATTTATAATATATGCTATATACTTCTGGGCAGATAATCTATAGGATGGCAAAGAGTTGGACACAGCTGAGCGACTAACCCTTTGACTGGGCATATAAGCTCCTTCAAAATAAATAATGGTTGTGTTGATAGTGGTTGCAACAATTGTAGCAATTATGAATATCTGAAAAATATAACAACTTTAAAGAACTTTAACAAAGTATTTTATGCTATTGAGAAATATTATCCAAAATGTGGAAAAGATTTGGAAAAGGATGATTCAATGTCTTTTCAAAATTATATTGGAATATTGTCTCTCAGGTCTGTCTAAGAATCATTTAGTTCCTCTCAGTGAATGCACTTCTGATTGACATACTATTTACTATTTATTAGAACCATGACTCTGTAAAATTATATATTTTGAGATGGATTTTTCTGGTAGACATGCAAATTACTTCTGTCCCGTAGAAAAGATATCTATAAATCTCATGAATTTAACGCCCTGTGGCTATGTCACTCCAACAGTCCCTCTTTCAGTATCTGTATTACTTAGTTTCTCTAATTCTGCCTTTGAACTCATTTTAGCATTCTGCTGTTTCCCTCATTAATGAGTGAAATATATCTTTGACATGTACTCATTATATGTTTATATGAGAGGCATATCTTTTCATGTTTTGGAAATTATACTTTCACAGTCCTTAGTAAGAGGTGGGAAAAAAAAGTACCTATCCTAATTTTATAGATAAGAAACTAAGGCTTAAAAAGTTGAATTAACCCAACACAAGGTTTTCAGAGTGCACAGTGATGGCAGGTTTCAAGTCTAAGTCTCTTTTCTAAAAAAATTAATTTTTATTGAATTATGGTTGCTTTATGATATTCTGTTAGTTTCTACCCTACAGAAAAGTGAACCAGCTATACCTATACATACATCCTCTCTGTTTTGGACTTCCTTCCCATTTAGGTTACCACAGAGCACTGAGTAGAGTTCTCTGAGCTATACAGTAGGTTCTCGTTAGTTATCTATTTTACATGTAGTATCAATAGTGTATATATGTCAATAAGTCTAAGTCTCTTGACTTCAGAACACATGTTGTATATACAGGAATTTTGGACATGGCTGAGAATGTATCAAATGGTAATTCCCAGTAGGGACGTGTGAGAACCTTGAAAACATATACTGTTGAATATGTGATTTTGCCAATTGTTGGCCCTGATAAATAATCTAAGAAATATATCAGGGTCACAGTCTTCCCATTGTTTATACATTTTAAGTTCTAGGCCACCATAGTGGTGCAAATATTCAACTTTTCCTGCACCCATTCTAGCAACGGTCTTGGCATGTATGAATGTTAGTAGGAAAGTAAGAAAAGGAGAGAGAGGGAGAAAAGGAAAGAAAGTAAGAAAGGAGACCTATGATCTGCCTTCTTTGATAATATTATATTTCTATTGCTTTGTTTTCCCTCTGGGATGTTTCTGTGAATGATACAGACAGTAAGGGATTGTGCTGTAAGTGATATTTGTGGGTAATGGACTGGACAGAGCAATCCTAAACTAACTAAACATCTTTTCTTGTTTGTTTGTTTTGAGAAGTGATGCCTTTGTGAAATTAGCTGCATCACTTCAGAAGAAAAAAAAATTATTGTGAGTTTTTTTTCCCTTACTCTATCTTTGATCTGACTGAAGAGATTTATGTTTATTAAATCTATTCCCTAAGGATAAAAAGAGGAAGAAAGAGGTCTAAGATGTTCATGTAATTAATATTAAACATTATGTGCTTTTTCTATGTAACTTATTTACTCATTTTTGACTGTGCTGGGTCTTTGTTACTGCGCAGGCTTTCTCTAGCTGTGGAGAGTGGGGGCTACTCTCTAGCTGAGGTGCATGGACTTCTCACTGAGGTGGTCTCTCATTGCAGCATGGGCTGTAGGGCACATGGGCTCGGTAGCTATGGCCCCTGGGCTCTAGAGCAGAGGCTCAATAGTTGTGGCGCATGGGCCTAGTTGCTTCACAGCATGTGGGATCTTCCCAGACCAGGGATCGAACCTGTGTCTCCTTCATTAGCAGGTGGCTTCTTTACCACTGAGCCAGCAGGGAAGCCCCTTATGTGCTTTTAGAAATAGATTTTTGCCAAGTAGCTCAACATCATTTCACATGCATTTAATTACTGTCTGCTGTATAAAAGATGCTACATGGAATATCAACTCCATGCCCTGTGCCTTTTGAGGTACTCGAAAGGCGGTATTCTATTTAATCTATAGAGCAATGTCATAAAGTAGTAGGAGACATTCCATTTGCATAATTACAAAACCAGAAATGGATTACTTTGATATTCATATATCCTGTACCAAGCTTAGGACAGTTCATATCTTCCTTTGCAGAGAGCTCAAAATTGGGAGGGAAACCCATGGAGAAGTGAAGAAAGAGAAAGATAGCATCCTAACAAGTCCTACCAGCCACAGTGACCTAATGACTCAACATGGAGCAAGGGGTTGTGCTCTCTCATCAGGATCTGTCTCAGACTCAAACTGACCTCCTTCTTGAGATTTAAGAAAAGTCACATAATGATCATTTCTTATCTTGCATTGTTCACATGCCCAATATGTGCCAGGCAAGTTGAATTAGAGCAGGCATATAGAATAAATTCTATGACATAACATGAGAGCAATTTGGTAGGACATACTAATATATTGAAAACAATATAAACCAAGGATGTTGAAAACAAAGGTTTGGAGAAAAATATGCCAGGAAAATTATAACCAAAACAAATGTTATAACAATATTAATAACAGATCAAATAAAATTAAGGGAAATTTATTTTGTATAAGGAAACTATTTTCTACTGTTAAAAAGAATGCATAACCCACACATATGATCATGCGCATATACACACTTAACAATATCAAATAAATATAAAGAAACAGATAGTGGATATATGAGGATCAACTTACAGATATAGTTAGGACTAAATACATTCATTGGGAACCTGGTCAAGCAGAACATGGTATTAAGGTGAAGTCACTCAATCGTGTCCAGCTCTTTGTGACCTCATGGACTGTAGCCTACCAGACTCCTCCATCCATGGGATTTTCCAGGCAAGAACACTGGAATGGGTTGCCATTTCCTTCTCCAGGAAATCTTCCCAACCCAGGGATTGAACCCGGGTCTCCTGCACTGTAGACAGATGCTTTTACCATCTGAGCCACCAGGGAAGTCCGGTATTATTAAACATATACATGATTTGAAGGGCTTCCCTGGTGACTCAGTGGTAAAAATTCCACCTGCCAATGCAGGAGATGTGGGTTCAATCCCTGGGTCAGGAAGATCCCTTGGTGAAGGAAATGGCAAGCCACTTCAATATTCTTTCCTGGGAAATTTCATAGACAAAGGATCCTGATGGGCTACAGTCCATGTGGTTGCAAAAAGTCAGACACAGTTTAGCGACTAAACAACAACATGATTTGAAATACATCAGTTATTTGGTAGGAGATGTAAAACCTACTCTCAAGCAGCAAAAAAAAAAAAAAAAAAATGCTGACACATGCAAATTAAGTCAAGATAGTACGAATAGAATAATAGATGGGCATTCCATTAGACTAGAATAGAAAATCTGTGCATATATGTTATTGTCTTGCTTTTGGTTATGTGTTTTAGATAGGGAACATCTTCCTGTTCTACTCTGATCAATAACATAGTAAAATCACACTTCTGAAGACTTCAAGTCTGGTACTTCATTTCATCAGATTCCAATCAGCTATTTATTCTTCCAGCATTTTTACTGAATACTTTATATTTGCAGGATCACAGGGCCAGTGGTAATACTAGGAACTAAATAGATCCTTCTGTGTCCGATGTCCTCAATGAGTTAGTGGTAGTTGGGAAGAGATACAGGTTAATAGAAAATAATAATTTCTAAATGTGAATTAGAGAAGAAATACCTAAAATTAGAATGGGCTGGAGATACGAGAAGTTAGGAAAAGCTTTCTTGAGAACTTGCTGCCTCTTTCTGAAGGAAAGGTACGGATTACTTGGTGGACAGGAATATGAAAGACATTCCATGGGTATGGTATCTTATAGCCTGTCTTCACCAAAGGGTTAGAAAATCAGCTCAGATAATATTAATCTATGTTTTCCCTCATTAAACTGATTATCTGTAGCTTGAAATTACCCTTTTAAATTTAAGTTTGGGTCATTATTTCCAACTTAATTCTCTTTTTCCAAAGGGGACCCCAACAACATAGCTGTAGCCCCAAAGTCTACCTATCCCATTGATTGCCTTTCCAGCAGCAGAATGCTCTGGAAGGGATGGGAGGTTAAATTATGCCATGCTTATTCATCAGTTTTCCTGGGGAAGAGGGGTTGAAAAGGTTTTAGTTTCCACTTTCAAATCTGTCCAGATCTTTAATCCTTCGATCTCTACGGAAAACTTGCACTGGAGTTTCCTACTCAAGTCTTAGGTCTGGCCTCATTTAGACCCATCCTATTTTAGGGTCAAATGAAGATTTATACATTCCTGACAGTACTGCAACTTAATGACATGAGGTCTAGAAAACAAACATTATGGAAACTTTTTTTTTCCAAGCAGTGGAAGATCTCAAAATACCCACTGGGTTTCTCCACAGATATTATTATTGTTGTTGTTATTATTATTATTATTGTATGGTTATTGTGCTAATCTACACTCTCACCAGCAGGAAATAAGTGAAAGTCATTCAGTTGTGTCCGACTCTTTGTGACCCTGTGGATTATAAGTCCATGGAATTTTCCAGGCCAGAATACTGTAGTGGCAGCTGTTCCCTTCTCAAGGGATCTCATGAACCCAGGGATCGAACCCAAGTCTCCCACATTGCAAGCATATTCTTTAACAACTCAGCCACAAGGGAAGCCCATTATTATTGTATATTATTGTATAATACACAGCAATAATAGTTTTCACACTAATGTATGATGTACCTAGAGCATACACCTAAGTGATTTCATGTTATGTCTATCACAAACCTGCGAGCAAGTATTTGCTATCCCATTTCCAAATGAGAATGGACTTTATGTCAAATAATCAATTAGCTCAAGCCAGTCATATAGCAACTTTGTGGTTAACATCTTTAATCTTTAATGTTAATTCCTTTATTTCTTCACAGTCACATATTTCTTTGGAGCAATCCATAAAAAACAAATAATAATGAGAATTTTTATTCCATTTTTAAAATTTTTTAATTGGTAGAAAATTGCTTTACAGTTGTGTTGCTTTCTGCCATATGACAAAGCAAATCAGTCATAATTATATATTTATATCCCTTCCCTCCTGAGCAATAAATGAGGATTTTATTAAATAATTTTAATTTATTCTTAAGAGATATTCAAATGCATTTTAGAAAACATATACATTTTTTTTTCTCACAATTTCTGTTGTGTAAATATGGCCACTGAGAGCACCTCTTCACTATTTCAAAACAGCTCTTTAGAAGGTATAATCTGTTTTCCTTTATTATTTTAGGATATCTTGTCCCAGCAGCAAGCTCTCATACACAGAGTTATATATATGTACAGTTTCAGTTTAGTTCAGTTCAGTAGTTCAATCGTGCCTCTTTGCTACCCCATGAATTGCAGCACACCAGGCCTCCCTGTCCACCATTAACTCTCTGAGTTTACCCAAATTCACATCCATCGAGTCGGTGATGCCATTCGGCCATCTCATCCTTTGTCATTCCCTTCTCCTCCTGCCCCCAATCCTTCCCAGCATCAGGGTGTTTTCCAATGAGTCAACTTGTCGCATGAGGTGGCCAGAGTATTGAAGTTTCAGCTTCAACATCAGTCCTTCCAATGAACACCCAGGACTGATCTCCTTTAGGATGGACTGGTTGTAACTCCTTGCAGTCCAAGGGAGTCTCAAGAGTCTTCTCCAACACCATAGTTCAAAAGCATCAGTTCTTCAGTGCTCAGCTTTCTTCACAGTCCAATTCTCACATCTGTACATGACTACTGGAAAAACCATAGCTTTAACTAGCTGGACCTTTGTTGACAATGTCTCTGCTTTTCAATATGCTATCTAGGTTGATCATAACCTCCCTTCTAAGGAGTAAGCATATTTTAATTTTATGGCTGCAATCACCATCCACAGTGATTTTGGAGCCCCCAAACATAAAGTCTGACACTGTTTCCCCATCTATTTCCCATGAAGTGATGGGACCAGACGCCATGATCTTAGTTTTCTGAATATTGAGTTTTAAGCCAACTTTTTCACTGTCCTCTTTCACTTTCAGCAAGAGGCTTTTTAGTTCCTCTTCACTTTCTGCCTTAAGGGTGGTGTCATCTGCATATCTGAGGTTATTGATGTTTCTCATGGCAATCTTGATTCCAGCCTGTGCTTCTTCCAGCCCAGCATTTCTCATGATGTACTCTGCACATAAGTTAAATAAGCAGGGTGACAATATACAGCCTTGATGTACTCATTTTCCTATTTGGAGCCAGTCTGTTGTTCCATATCCAGCTCTAACTGTTGCTTCCTGACCTGCATACAGGTTTCTCAAGGGACAGGTCAGGTGGTTTGGTATCCCCATCTCTTTAAGAATTTTCCACAGTTCATTGTGATCCACACAATCAAAGGCTTTGTATAGTCAATAAAGCAGAAATAGATGTTTTTCTGGAACTCTCCTTGTTTTTCGATGATACAGTGGATGTTGGCATTTTGATCTCTGGTTCCTCTGCCTTTTCTAAATCCAGCTTGAACATCTGGAAGTTCACAGTTCATGTACTGCTGAATCCTGGCTTGGAGAATTTTGAACATTATTTTACTAGCGTGTGAGATGAGTGCAATTGTGTGGTAGTTTGAGCATCCTTTGGCATTGCCTTTCTTTGGGATTGGAATGAAAACTGACCTTTTCCAGTCCTGGGGCTGAGTTTTCCCAAATTGCTGGCATTTTGAGTGCAGCACTTTTACAGCATCATCTTTTAGGATCTGAAATAGCTCAACTGGAATTCCATCACGTCCACTAGCTTTGTTCACAGTGATGCTTTCTAAGGTCCACTTAAATTCACATTCCAGGATGTCTGGCTCTAGGTGCGTGATCATACCATCATGATTATCTGGGTCATGAAGATCTTTTTTGTACAGTTCTTTGGTGTATTCTTGCTACCTCTTCTTAATATCTTCTGCTTCTATTAGGTCCATGCAATTTCTGTCCTTGATCGAGCCCATCTTTGCATGAAATGTTCCCTTGGTATCTCTAATTTTCTAGAAGAGATCTCTAGTCTTTCCCATTCTGTTGTTTCCCTCTATTTCTTTGCATTGATCGCTGAGGAAGGCTTTCTTATCTCTCCTTGCTATTCTTTGGAACTCTGCATTCAAATGGGAATATCTTTCCTTTTCTCCTTTACTTTTCACTTCCCTTCTTTTCACAGCTATTTGTAAGGCCTCCTCAGACAGCCATTTTGCTTTTTTGCATTTCTTTTTCTTGGGGATGGTCTTGATTCCTGTCTCCTGTACAATGTCATGAACCTCCATCCATAGTTCATCAGGCACTCTATCAGATCTAGTCCCTTAAATCTATTTCTAACTTCAACTGTATAATCATAAGGGATTTGATTTAGGTCATACCTTAATGGTCTAGTGGTTTTCCCTACTTTCTTCAATTTAAATCTGAATTTGTCAATAAGGAGTTCATGATATGAGCCACTGTCAGCTCCTGGTCTTATTTTTGCTGACTGTATAGAGCTTCTTCATCTTTGGCTGCAAAGAATATAATCAATCTGATTTTGGTATTAACCATCTGGTGATATCCATGTGTAGAGTCTTATCTTGTGTTTTTGGAAGAGGGTGTTTGCTATGACCAGTGCATTCTCTTGGCAGAACTCTATTAGCTTTGCCCTGCTTCATTCTGTACTCTAAGGCCAAATTTGCCTGTTACTCCAGGTGTTTCCTGACTTCCTACTTTTGCATTCTAGTCCCCTATAATGAAAAGGACATCTTTTTGGGGTTTTGGTTCTAAAAGGTCTTATAGGTCTTCATGGAACCACTCAATTTCAGCTTCTTCAGTGTTACTGGTTGGGGCATAGGCTTGGATTACTGTGATATTGAATGGTTTGCCTTGGAAACGAACAGAGATCATTCTGTCGTTTTGGGGATTGCATCAAAGTACTGCATTTCGGACTCTTTTGTTGACCATGATGGCTACTCTTATTTCTTCTGATGGATTCCTGCCCATAGTAGATATAATGGTCATCTGAGTTAAATTCACCCATTCCAGTCCATCTCAGTTTCCTAAGTCCTAGAATGTTGATGTCTACTCTTGCAATCTCCGGTTTGACCACTTCCGATTTGCCTTGATTCATGGACCTAACATTCCAGGTTCCTATGCAATATTGCTCTTTAGAGCATCGCGCCTTGCTTCTATCACCAGTCACATCCACAACTGGAGATTGTTTTTGCTTTGGCTCTATCCTTTCATTCTTTCTGGAGTTGTTTCTCCGCTGATCTCCCATAGCATATCGGGCACCTACTGACCTGGGGAATTCCTCTTTCAGCATCCTATCATTTTGCCTTTGCATAGGTGCGGCGGTTGTGACGGAAGACGCAGAAGCGTGGCGCCTGTGACGGAAGACGCAGAAGCGTGGCTGAGAGGAGCTACTCCACGCCCGAGGTCAGGGGCTGCGGCTGAGAGGAGCTACTGGTGGCCCAAGGAGCGGCAGCTGCAAGGGTGCCGGCGGGCTGAGAGGAGCGTCTAAGGAGCTACTCCACGTTCGAAGTCAGGAGGGGCGGCTGGGAGGAGATACTCTCATCCAAGGTAAGGAGCAGCGGCTGTGCTTTGCTGGAGCAGCGGTGAAGGGATACCCCACGTCCAAGGTAAGGAAAACCCAAGTAAGACGGTAGGTGTTGTGAGAGGGCATCAGAGGGCAGACACTGAAACCATAGTCAAAGAAAACGAGCCAGTCTCATCGCACAGACCACAGGCTTATCAGACTCAACGAAACTTAGCCATGCCATGTGGGGTCGCCCAAGACGGACGGGTGGTGGTGGAGAGGTCTGACAGAATGTGGTCCACTGGAGAAGGGAATGGCAAGCCACTTCAGTATTCTTGCCTTGAGAACCCCATGAGCGGTGTGAACAGTATGCACAGTTTACATATACATACATACATGCATACATACATACATATGTATACATCATGTTTTTGTCTGTACAGCAATGCAATTCTCATTGAGGGAGGAAATTAAAAAGCAAGAGCTGATGAAAACAATGTGGTTACATCTCTCTGGGCATGAACACTGGCAACACCTGATGACCTTGAAAGACATTTAGATACAATAAATATTTGTATCTGTCCAATGGAACCATTCCTTATTATTTCTGAAGTGGTCGTGACCAGATTTTACATGTAAGTAAATTTAACGCTTGTTAGGAAAACGAGTTTGAACGCTCGGGAGGTGTTACACAAAACTCTGTTAATTGGCTTTGTTAAGGCTCTTCTTAAAGCTGTAGGACACAATGCGGCAGTTTCGCTTTGAAGATGCAGCTGCTGCACCTCTTGCCACTGCCCGCTTGTACCCGAAAAGAAGCATGAGCAACTTGGCTCCATGTAAAGGAGCCTGTAGACACTGAGAATATGACTTGGTGTGTTTATTCGAACACTACAGAAATCATATATATGTAGGATGGCAACAGGCTAGTCCCTGGGCTCTCTAATCCTCAAAAAAAAAAAAATCCAAAATACCCTGGTTCCTTGTATAGCGTACTCCTATTCAACAACCTCTCTGAATGGCAGGAATCTGGTCTCAGCATCAAACGGTGTCATAACATTTAGATTTTTTCCTATCTTCTTATATAACATCCCTCCAATAACTGTAATGAAGGAAGAGCACTCTCTTTTCTATGGCTTGTCAGTAGGAGATGGTGGAAGTTCACCAAGCAGAAGCAGGCCAATAGGTACAGTCTGTTCTTTAAGCAGGGACTCAGTGATTAAGACCCCTCTCTCTCATCCTTTGCTGTCTGTGGAATAATAAGAGACCTACTATGTTCCAAGTCCTTTTGTATCCTATTTTACTTAATAGTCATAGCAAGGTTGAAATGCAATTCTGATTGCTCCCTCTTTAATGATAAGCACTCTGAAGTTCAGAGCTACAGGATATATAACTGGTATATATGACCCAGTTAGAGATAAGCTGGACTCTGTGCTCCAGTCTTGCTAAGTCTGTAGGTCTTCCTAAGTCCACATGTCTTCCTAATGCAAGAAAGAGCTGTACTATACCTGTTTGCCTTAGGTCCTATTCAGTGAATCCTTCTGGCACATGTATAGTTTAGTGCAGTTCACATGGGTCATGTATGTGTACTTGTATCAGTTATATTTGTTGGGGAAGGTGTTGAACCTAATCATTTGACTGAATGAAGTTGATTAGTTCAGTCAAGCTGCCAGGAAATTCAAGGCAAAAAAATAGAAGAAGAATGAAAGTACCTGAAAATTATTTGTGTGTGTACCTACATCCTCATTGTACTTCACTTATTTTTATTTTCAAACGGCTTTCTGGATTTCCCACTGTACTGTACTTGGAAGAAAATCTGAACTTCTTCCTGATGCCATTAAACTTCAAGAGGCAGGGCATGTCTGCATAATCCCATTCGCAGCCCCTCATACCATTCTTTCTTCTTGTATTCGAAGCTCAGGACCTTCCAGAGATTCTAGAATCTTCAAGATTTACTGGCCACGTGCCTGTATTTCTTTCTTCCTTTTCCTGCTTTGTCCTTCTCTCCTCCCTTCTTTCCTTTTTTTACCTTCTTCCTCCCTCCTTCCTTCTATTTCCCTTGATCATCTACTTTTATTTTTTTTAATTATTTATTTATTTATTTTTAAATATTTATTTTTATTTATTTATTTGGCTGTGTTGGGTCTTAGTTGGGGAATGTGGGGTCTAGTTCCCTGACCAGGGATCGAACCTGGCTCCCCTGCATTGGGAGCTCAAAGTCTTAGCCACTGGACCACCAGGGAAGTCCCGATCATCTACTTTTAACACATGTTTTTTTGAGAACTTTTATGTTCCAGATAAGAGATGTTAAAGATTGCAGAATGGAAACTATGGAAAATGCTGACTTTGTGTATCTTACAATGTTGTACAATGGACAAGAATATTTTTAGTATATTTAAGGAACATAAAAGAGTCAGAATTACTGGAGCAAAGTAAGAGAAAAGCATGGTAAGAAATAAGGTGTAAAGGGAGCAAGGGACTGCCAATGATAAGGATTTTGAATTTTTTTCTAAATGATGCATAGAGACAATAGATATATGGGGCAGAAAATGGATATACACTCACTGGCTGCTGTGCAAAGGATAAAATATAGGAATGCAAGCATAGATGCAGAAAGACCAGATAAGACATTTACTCTTGTCCACATGAGATATGACAGTGGTGTGGTTTTATAGAGATGGGAAGTATAAGGATTTGGGAAGTGTTTTGAAGATAGAGCCAAGATGACTTTTTTCTTACTTTGCTTATAAAAAAGAATGATTCAGTCTTTTTGGCTATAACAAGTGGGTGAATTGTAGAATTTTTGCCAATACGGGAGGAGAAACAAATTTTTGGTAAAAATCAAGAATTTGTGAAATTCAGAATTTTTATTAGACATGCAGATGCTAATGTCAATAAGCTATCTAGAATTCATGGTGACATTGAGGGCTGTAGCTGTATATAGGAGTTGTCAGAATAAATCTAGTCATCCCACCTTGAGGCCTTTTACTCTGCCTGAATTGTCCTTATTCTGGATCTTATTTATTTGGCCCTTTGTCATCCCTCAGATTTTAGCTTAAATTCCACCTTCTTAGAGATGCCTTCCCTTATCAAACCTTCCAAAGTGGCCACTTTTCCCTCTCATATAAATTTGCTTATATCTATCTATCTACCTACCTAACTTTTTGTTGTGTTTTTGCCTTGTAATCACTATTGGTTTTTTTAAGTTTCTTCAAACTCACCACACAGTTTGGCTTCCTAGTTTATTATCTACTCTCTCACAATGCTATAAACCCTGTTAGTCCCAGACCATTACCATCTTATTTATTGTTGCATCCTCAGTACCTACCTAGCTCAGCTCCTGTATGTAGCAAATAGACACATATTTGTGCAACAAACAGATATTTTTTCTATTCTTCTGATTACTTACACTTTAGTACCAGTGTACTCATAGCCTGAGCCTATTCAGAAAAGGAGACAGAGTATGAACAGCCTGAAACTGACCTGCAGCCAAAGTCTGGGACGGTCCATTTACTCTGAGGCTGGTGTCCCTTTGTAGTTGTTTGGGGAGGGTACCTCTGTGTAAATCCTTCCTCTTCTCTCTAAAGCCTGTTTTCCTAGGCTTTCTTCAGAGAACCTACAGTCTTTCTGTGAGATAGTCATTAAGTACACAGTTACAATAGAATGTGATAATTGTTAAAATTGTGGCTTTTCCTCAGAATTCTGTAAGGATAGAGAAGAAAGCACACATACCTTTAACTGGGGATACAGACAGTGCTTCACAAGACAAGTTAATCCTTTAGCTGAGCCTATGATAATGAGACATTTTATAGGTTAAAGTGGTCTAATATAGCTCAAAATATGTGAGTTCTGAACAAAAAAATGTCTAAATTCAAATCCAAGATTTTCCATTTATAACTTATAGCCTAGACGGAGTAACTTGAATATTTTAAATCTCACTTTCCTCTTCTATAAGATATAGGCAAAAATATATACTCTGTAGGGTTTATTTAAGCATTGCTATGATAGATGTATAGGCTCTAACACTTTGTCCAAAGTACATGCACTAAATACAGTATGAGTGTAGTTGTCATCAATGGGAAACTAGGGTGAAAATGGAAGACTATGCAAAAGTACAGAAGGAAGGAAATCATATCATGTTTAGAAAACTGTGTTCCTCTTGCTTTAGTTCTAAGTACAGAATACTAAGAAAATATGCTTAAGTTACTTTTATATGTTTTAATTATCTAATAAAATGTTAAGTTCCTTAAGGGAGAGAGATGCTTCTTGCTTCTGCTTAGCATATGGAAGCTTTATCTCATCTACTTTTCTGTAGATTTCTAGCTGGTACTCCAGATTTGCAGAAAGCTCACATTTCATAGTGAGAATAGCAGATGCTTTGAAGTAAGGACAAACTATATGTGACCAAAGTATCCATCATTTCATTACCTTGCACAAGATGCTAAACTTTGTGGACTTCAGATTTTTTACTTGTGGACTGGAAATAATAGTACTTATTTCAGAGGGTGGTTTTATGGAGTTAAAAGAATTTGCTACCTATGCTTGGTGGATAATGTGATATAGTAGTAGTATAGCAGTACTAGTAGTAACAGTAGTAAAAGTAGTAGTACCAGCGGCAGTAGTAGCACTGGTAGAAGAAGCAGTAGTAATAGCAGGTGTTGCATTACATTGAAATGTTTAATATCATTATCTGTACAGCAGGAGATCTGTACAGATGCACCATGGAACTCTAGTGCTTATCCACATCTTGTTCCTTTTTCTCCTATGCTTCTGGAGTAATATTACACATTCCTAACCTCAGGTGGCTTAGTGGTAAAGAATCCACCTGCAATGCCAGAGATGGGGGTTGGATCTCTGAATCAGGCGGATCCCCTGGAGAAGGAAATGGCAACCTGCTCCAGTATTCTTGCCTGAGAAATCTCATGGACAGAGGAGCCTGGTGGGCTACAGTCCATGGGAACGCAAATGAGTCAGACACAAGTTAGCAACTGAACAACAACCCCTTGTGACTAGGCAGGGCAACGTACTAGCTTTAGCCAATAAACTAGGCACAGAGTCTGTGTATTCTGTACTGAGGCAAAAGTACAAAAGAGCCAGCAGGTGACCCTTCACTTCTCTCTTCCCTTAGTGAGGCCGTATTCCAGATGGATCAACTACAATATAATGAAACTTCCGCCAACTTAGATCCTGAGTGGAATAGAACTCCAGACAACCTAAGTGCATAATATGTGAGGAATAAATACCTTGTAATGTGATAGCTAGTGAAAATGGGGCCTATTTGTCACTAGAGGATTATCTAATTTATTAATGACTAGTACATTTAAGAACAGTTAATCGTGATTTTCAGAATAAGAAAAATTCTAATCAGTTCTTCTCTTAGAAGGTCTTTATGGACAATAACTCCCTGGTGACTAACATCAAATTAGGGCAATGATAATACTTCAGTGTCAAAGAAAGAAATATTTCTTCTGTGAACCCTGGAAACATGACAGGCAATAGCACTGTTAGACTATCTGATAAAGAGTTCAGGTATTTTGAATAGATTATTATGGATAAAATTGAGTTCAGATGTCTCTTCTCTTACTTGAAAAAAGGCTGATGCTTCCTATTTAAAAGAGTTCCTTTGTGTTCATGTGTGTGCATGTGGTGCTTGTTTATTAATGCAGAGACTTAGTTGGCTGTTTTGAATGGTGATCTAAAAACAAAAGAATAAACAAATCAAAGCCAAAAAAAGCCTATTATCCAGAGTGAAGTAAGCCAGAAGGAAAAACAACAATACAGTATACTAACGCATATATATGGAATTTAGAAAGATGCTAACGAGAACCCTGCATGCGAGACAGCAAAAGAAACGCAGATATATAGAACAGTCTCGTGGACTCTGTGGAACAGGGCAAGGGTGGGATGATATGGGAGAACGGCATTGAAACATGTTAATTATCATATGTGAAATCAATCACCAGCCCAGGGTTGATGCTCAGGGCTGGTGCACCGAGATGACCCAGGGGGAGGGAATCGGGAGGGAGGAGGGAGGGGGGTTCTGGAGGGGGAACATATGTAAACCCATGGCAGATTCATATCAATGTATGGCAAAACCAACACAATAAAGTAAAGAAAATTAAAAAAAAAAAAGCCTTCCCAAACCAACAATCTAGTGGAGATTGGAATTGAAGTTACTTTCTCTTTAACAGGCATTTTAATACACAGTGCCTTAGGTGTGATGACCGCCTACTGCTCTACATCTGAAAGCCCTTCCTTTGTCACTATCCTCTTGATGGGAGTCTTTAGATAAGTCATCAGAAGACTGCATTACCTAGTGATTAAAAGCTTGAATCTTGGAATCAAACTGCCTAATTCAAATGATATCTCTGTTGTTTGTTCGTTGTGTGACCTTAGGCAATTGACTTTAAAATCTCTATTCTTCTGTTTTCGTACTAGTAAAATGTAGATGTCCATAGTAAATATTCTGTAAACCAGTTGTGCCAATTAAACATGATAAAACATCTAAAGCACTTATAAAAGTACAAGCATGTGTATAATAACATTTCTGTAACTATTAGCTTTCTATCTTATTTGTGGCTCTCTGGGACTCTGTTTTATTTTCTATAAAATAAAATAATTGGACTAAATGAGCCATCAAAGTCCTGCTACATTTTTTTCCTAAGAATGAAAGTTCCAGGACCCAAGACTGAATTTGTCCCATTATTTTCCCATAACCTAATTAATTTCAATACAAAAGACTCTCAATAAATATTTCTTACATGAAAGTATCAATGACTTTATTATAATAGCTACCATTTTTTTTTAGGATTTAAATGTGACACACTGTTCTAGAGTCTATGACCTTAAAGTTTCCCATGAATCAATAAAGGCAGTACTATTATTACCTCATATTACAGATGAAGAAGTGATAGAAAAAGATGTTAGATAACCATTTCAAGGTCATATACTATAACTACTGAAGACTAGCTGAAGAATGGACTTCCCAAGTGGCTCAGTGGTAAAAGCAATCCTACAATGCAGGAGATGCAGGCTCAGTCCCTGGGTTGAGAAAATCCCCTGGAGAAGGAAATGGCAACTCACTCCAGAATTCTTGCCTGGGAAGAGGAGCCTGGACAGAGGAGCCTGGTGGGCTACAGTCCATGGTGTTGCAAAAGAGGTACACACTACTTAGTGACTAAATAACAACAACAACAAAGTAGAAGAATAAGACTTGGATTTTAACGTGTGACTTCTAAATTCCTGAATGAGACTTGGGTATTTTCATGAAGACAATTCATAATACAACTGAAATTGATAAAGAAAGCTGAAGTCAATACAGTTTCCATTACCCACAGCTCTACCACATGGAGGTCATCTCTGAACTTGTCTGTGCCACTCATAAAGAAATGAATTATTTTTGAGAACTACAATTGCATTTATCTTGTCCTTACCACAATGCCTGACACACACAGGTCCTCAGTATATGTTGCATGGATGAATATGGAAGGAATGAGTAGTTATTAGAAACCTGGAGGCTGCTGAGGGAGACATTGATGGGTTATATTTCATGTGTTGTTTTACATAAAATTACCAATGTCGTGATTCAGCTTGACTCCATGTGATGTATCTTATATATTTTATTTGCACAATCATCACAAAAATAGGTAAGATGGGAACTGTTAGGCAATCTTACAGATAAGGGTATTAGTTCAACCAAGATGTTAAGTTGTTTTAATCCTAACTTCTAGGTGTTTCTACCACATCAAGTTAGCATGCAAAAAAAATTTTTTTCTAAAGGAATCCAGTGTAGCTTTCTTCATTGTAGCAACTTGCTCGAAGGTTGTACACTTCTCAGGAAGGTGAGGGCACAGAGAACTAAGAGTTGGCAATGACCAACATGCAACTTCATATTATTTTTATTTCCATCATTCTATTGTTGAACAAGTCTTAGATTAATCATTTCTGAATTTTTTGATTTGAAATGGACATTCAATTCATTGTCTCCATGTGCCAGCTTCTTGAGCCATTAACATTTTATAGGAAGCAAAGTGTTCCCAGGTGTTTCATGGAGTAATTGACCCTGAATATCTGTGGTGAGAGACTGTGTAAGCTGTGTGAGGGGGCTTCGGGTGCCTTGCAGAAGCCATTCAGGGTTACCTATCAGGTGAGTGAGATGACATTTAGGAACCAAATATCTGAAGTGCCTTCCACATTTTTTGCCCCAGCAGTTCAGCTTGGCAGGGTGACAGCTGACAGTCGTTCAATATCTCACTGTTATAGACAGGCTGTTCTAAATTGAAATGATCAACGCTTGATTAAAGAGTGAAGATGAAACTAGTCAGGATGGTCAAAATGTTTAGTCCTATTAACATTCTCCTGTAAACCACTGAACCATTTGATCAATAGATCAGACTTCTAGGTTGGAGAATAATAACTGTGATTGGACAGTTGGTAATGGGTTCTCTCAACCATCATCCAGGGAACTTGTTGCACTATTTTAAAGCAGCACAGCTGGAAAGCTCCACTCCAGTGCTTCACAAAATCATTCTTGGAGTGTGAGACAATTTGGCTTAACATCGAACAAAATGACACATTAACATGGGACCATTTTCCGGGCACTGAATGTATTTTGCAGGAAAAAAATGGCAAACTGATTTTGAGAAGAGATTCACAGACCTGTGGATGAGTGATGAGAGATTACTCACTTTTCCTTTTGCTTTACAAGCAATACATTGAGTAGTTAGGGAAGAATATAGCTTCTGAATTATATTTTAAAATATGTACATTGTCCCTTTCCTCACAATTGACTGAGAAGAAATAGCACTTCTAATCTTTTAAATGTAGTGTTTCTAAACAAATCTTAAAGCCAGGACTTGGTTTATATATAAAATTGACAAATTTCAGGGCCAAGTCTCAATGATTAGAAATCAGTGTAATGTATGTTTCTGCAGGGATTTTTAGTTTCTTTAATCTTACACTCCTCTTTGGATAAACAGAAAACATTTTCTGAAAACTGGATACCAGTTTCTTAATATGGTTTTAGAATATCTCATAGCACAAAAAACACAAGTATAAAAGACCCCTCTTCTCTCCTTATCTGGCCATACAGGAATAGAAAGGTGTTACTCAGATTCCAGAAGTATGCGTTTCTTTATACCAAACCCCTTCCAAGAAGATTTTGAGGCAAAATGGAAAGACATGGGATAAATCATAATAATATAAGAAGAAGTCAGTGTCCTGAAATAGTAAAGTGAGTTGCAAGAAGGGTTGGAAATTTTTAGTACTGTGATGTAAGTTTTTGAAAAATCATTAGAACTCAGCTAAAATTTTCCTATGAGCTGCTAACAACCAAAGTTAAGTTAGAAGATGCCCAATATTTGTAAAGATGACAACAGCCAGAGCTCAGCTGAAGCAAGAAATGTTAAAATTCCAAAATCACCGTTTTCCAATAACCAAGGTAATAATTGATTTAGACAAGCCTTATCAAATATTGTTAAACTTATTAACTAAACTACTTTCAGAAATCAGGATATTCATATGGTCTCAAAGTATCTTCCCATAGTTTACCTGATACTGCTAAGGAATAAATATACTTTTCCATGAAATGATTCACTAGGCATATTAAGCAATTTATCAATCTTGGCATCACTAACAATGGGAACACCTTACTATATACCCCTCCTTGTGTGATGCAAAAAGAAGTAAGCAACATCTCTATGTAGTATTCCTACCAGAACTGTTTAACTTGACTCTAGTGACAAAGAAACAGGCAAAATCATAATGTGAAAAGAACTGATTTCTGAGCGGTAAGTCCCTACATTAAGGAGAACACATTCTATTATGTTTTCCACTCCCCTACTACAAATGCTTGTGATTCAGCGATCTTAAACCAGTCATCAAGGGTACCTATTACTTTGAACATTAGCTTATTTTAGATGCTTTTTCCTTCCATAGGCTATACAAGTCACCTATATGACTATCTATAGCTTATTTTAGATACTTTTTCCTTCCACAAGCTATACAAGTCATCTATACGACTATCTATTCAGCTGATGAAGCACCAAGAAGACTACAAGGTGGCAAATTAAATTCCCTTTTCTTAAATAGTTACTTTAACTGGTTCCATTATGACTTCTAGAATTGACATGAGAGTCAGCAGGGACCAGGCAGCATTACTCAAGAAAGATTGCAGCGATGAACATTGGGGTGCACGTGGCTCTTTCAATTCTGGTTTCCTCGGTGTATATGCCCAGCAGTGGGATTGCCGGGTCATATGGCAGGACATGGAAGCAACCTAGATGCCCATCAACTGACGAATGGATAA
>ML663010.1:15760285-15903044 GCA_007570785.1 Antilocapra americana | reverse complement strand
AACCTAGATGCCCATCAACTGATGAATGGATAAGAAAGCTGTGGTACTTATACACAATGGAATATTACTCAGCATTAAAAAAAAAAATTCATTTGAAGCAATTCTACTCAGATGGACGAAACTGGAGCCCATTATCCAGAGTGAAGTAAGCCAGAAGCAAAAACAACAATACAGTATATTAACGCATATATATGGAATTTAGAAAGATAGTAACGAGAACCCAACATGTGAGACAACAAAAGGAATGCAGATGTATAGAATAGACTCGTGGACTTTGTGGATGAGGGTAAGGGTGGGATGATATGGGAGAAGGGCACTGAAGCATGTTAATTGTCATGTGTCTAATCAGTCGCCAGCCCAGGATTGATGCTCGGGACTGGTGCAGCGAGATTTCCCGGGGGGGAGGGAGGAGGGAGGGGGGTTCTGGAGCGGAAGCATATGTAAACCCATGGTGATATCATGACAATGTATGGCAGAAACAATAAAAAAATTAAAAAAAAATTATACTAAAAAAAAAAAAAAAAGAAAGATTGCTATGTCTCAGGGCTTAATGGAAATGTGCTGTTTGGTTGTATCCTGAAAACATGTCTGCTATAGAAAAGGATAAGTCTTCTATAGAAAAAGATAAGTCAACTCTGAATGTTAACTCTGGAGCTAAATGATGTCTCCTGGTGGTTATTCTTATGACCTGACCCTGTTCTCCCCAAATGGGCAATTATTTGCAGTCAGAAATTTTCTAACATTTTTGTGCTTCCATTGCGATAAAAAAAGGCAACTAAATAGTCTTATTGAATTGATGGGTCAAAAGAAGATGAGACAATAAACATGGCTGTGGCATATACCACAGTTTTTCTGTCTCTGTCTATTGAAAAGCTTCCATGATTTTAATCAGATTTCTTCATTTGGTCATTTATGAGAGACACACACACACACAAAAAAAAAATACTCATTAGATTTCCCCTGGGAAGACAGTTTTGGAAGTTGTAATTTTCTACTCTAAGTATGAATAGCTTCACTGTGAAAAGAAGGCTTCAGATAGATAATGACAATAATGCAGTTTATTTCATAAGACATCCAGCCTAAAGGCCTCCTAAATGGAAAACAGATGTTCTCTGCATCTTCACTTTTTCTTCAGAAATACAGCCAATTTTTAGAGAGCTGGGGCGTCAGATGGAGCTGAAGGAAGAACCTGTCTACTGACCTTAGCTTCAAAATCCAGCAGGAAAAAAAAAACGGCAATAATATTTATTGGACACTTGGGAGGCACCAAACCTTGGTAGGCAATTTACGAACATAGCAACACTATGAATCTGGTACTATTGTCATCTTCATTCTATGGTTGAAAAAACTAGAACTCAAGAGAGTTTAAGAGAATCATCCAAATGTGAAATAGGAATCAGGCAGTCTCATCCAGAAATCATGCCCATAAGTGAAGGAAATCACCAAACTGTATTAGGGCTTATAGAGATTCCATGGGTTTATTTTCATATTGATCTAAAGTTTTATGACAGCCCTCAAGGTAAGTATTGTAAGCAGTGTGGAGACATGGAACTTGAGACTCAGAGAGGTGAAACCCCTTGCCCACAGTCATTCTTCTGGTAATTGGGTAATGTTTGCACAGTCAGTGTCACTGCTTCCAGAACAGCATCCTTTAAAGGGCAGCATGCTCACACTATTTCGTGGATAAAGGAATTGTGGACCACATGTGCAATGAAATACTACTCAGTCATAAAAAAGAACACATATGAGTCAGTTGTAGTGAGGTGGTTGAAACTTGAGCCTGTTATACAGAGTAAAGTAAGTCAGAAAGAGAAAAAACAAATATTGTATATTAACTCATGTGTATAGAATCTATAAAAATAGTACCTATGAACCTATTTACAGAGAGGCAATGGAGATGCAAATGTAGAGAATGGACTGGTGGACACATAAAAAGAAGGGGAGGGTGGGACAGATTGAGAAAGTAACATTGACATATATATCCTATCATGTGTAAAATAGCTGAGAAGCTGCTGAATAACTCAGGGAGCCCAGCCTGGCACTGTATCATGAGCTGACCTAGAAGGGTGGAATTGAGTGGGGAGGGAGGGAGGCTATCGAGAGAGGCTATATATAAATAAATAACTATATATATATATATAAGTAAGTAAGTAAATATAATTATGACCGACCTGCATTGATATATGACAGAAACCACCACCACATTGTAAAGCAATTATTCTCTAATGAAAAAAAATGTATCATGCTATCTCTGTCTTTTGCTTATTGAGTTTTTCTCTTTTTTTGTATGACTTTCTTTGATACCTCTGAAGGTGTGAGACTTAGTCGCTCAGTTGCATCTGACTCTTTGTGACCCCATGGACTGTAGTCCACCAGGCTCCTCTGTTCATGAAATTTTCCAAACAAGAATACTGGAGTGGGTTGCCATTCCCTCCTCCAGGGGATCTTCCCAATGCAGAGATGGAATCCAGATCTTCTTCACTGTAGGTGGATTCTTTACCAGCTGAACTAGCAGGGAATTTTCTTATACCTCTAATTTATATTAAATGGTATGAAATTATACAAAATATTTGGGCTTAAATCTCTATCATAGATAACCCTAGAATGGTCAGAAAATGTGGCCAAACTAAGTAGAATTTATGTCAAGCTTTAGAAAATAATCCCAGGTCCCAGTGATAATCACAACAGATTGAGCTAATTTTAAACTTTTAAATAAGAATATTACACAAACAGCAAAGACCATGTGTTATTTTTTGTGTAAAATACTATTATAAGCTACTGTGGCAAAGATTAATTTTCTTTCAGTATGCAGTAGCTCCTTCCTTTTTAGTAATAGAACACCTCAACCACCATATGTGGCTTTGTTCACGTGACAGCTCATATGATCACTCAGACAAATGCCACATTTCCAACCTCCTCTTGCAAATAATATTATGTAAGTCACTTACATGGAACACGAGAGGAAGTGAAGGGCTTAATTCAATGCCATGAATTAAATGAAAACTGCTTGTTTTCCATTCGTTCTCTACCCCTTTCTTTGTGTCTAAAGAGAAAGTTGTGCTAGGAAGATAGACTCAACCGTGAAGACATGAAACAGCCGCGTTAGTGAGTAGGAGAATGACAAGATGGCAGGCAACTGGATTCCTGGAAAATCTTGTGGGGCCGAACTGCCCACCTACTGTCAACTCTGCCAACTTCTGAACTGAGAGAGGAATATATATTTATTGTGCTTAAGTTACTGTGTTTGAGGTATCTTTGTTATAGGAGCTTAGTATATATCTTATTAAATCAATGTTTACTGAAATAAAAATCAAGATCCATATTCTTAATCAAGAAAGCTTTATGAATTACATGTGATTCTATCTAATAACCTATATATTTTCTAGTAGATTCATGGCAACACAGTACATGGAATTATAGGTCAAAATGTATCACCTAAAAATTCATATATTAGAACTTTTTGAAATAGAAAAACAAAACAAAAACAAACAAAAGAAACAAGAGGCATCTATGTACTGTCTACAAGAGACTATCTTTAGGTATAAGGACACATACAGACTGAAAGTAAAGAAATGGAAATGGAAACCAAAGAAAGCTGGGATAGCTATACTTATATCAGACAAAGAAGACTTTTAAACAAGGACTGTAATAAAAGACAAAGAAGGTCATTACATAATGGCTAAAGAATCAGTTCAACAAGAAAATATCACATTTGTATTTATGCATCCAATATACGCAAGTCAAGAAGCAACACTTAAAACTGGACATGGAAGATTGGACTGATTCCAAGTTGGAAAAGGAGTACGTCAAGGCTATATATTATCACCCTGCTTATTTAACTTCTATGCAGAGCACATCATGCAATATGCCAGCCTAGATGAAGCACAAACTGAAATCAAGATTACCATGAGAAATATCAATAACCTCAGATATACAGATGACACCACCCATATGGCAGAAAGTGAAGAGGAACTAAAGAGCCTCTTGATGAAAGTGGAAGAGGAGAGTGAAAAACCTGCCTTAAAACTCAACATTCAGAAAACTGAGATCATGGCATCTGGTCCCATCACTTCATGGCAAATAGATGTGGAAACAATGGAAACAGTGACAGACTTTATTTTCTTGGGCTCCAGAATCACTGCAGATGGTGACTGTAGCCACAAAATTTAAAGACACTTGCTCCTTGGAAGAAAAGCTATGACAACAAAAAACTAGATAACATATTAAAAAGCAGAGACATTAATTTGTTGATAAAGGTCCATATAGTCAAAGCTATGGTTTTTCCAGTAGTAATGTATGGATGTGAGAGTTGGACCATAAAGAAGACTGAACACTGAAGAATTGATGCTTTTGAACTGTAGTGTTGGAGAAGATTCTTGAGAGTCCCTTGGACTGCAAGGAGATCAAACCAGTGAATCCTAAAGGAAATCAATCCTGAATATTCATTGGAAGGACTGATGCTGAAGCTGGAACTCCAATACTTTGGCCACCTGATGTGAAGAACCGACTCTTTAAAAAAGTCACCTGATACTGACAAAGATTGAAGGCAGGAGGACAAGGGAGTGGCAGAGGTGAGATAGTTGGATAATGTCACTGACTCAATGGACATGAGTTTGAGCAAACTCCAGGAGATGGTGAAGGGCAAGGAAGCCTGGCGTCCTGCAATCCATGGGGTCACAAAGGGTTGGACACCACTGAGCAACTGAATAACAACAATGCAATATAGGATCACCTAAATATATAAAGCAAATATTAACAGATCTAAAGGAAGAAATGCAATCTACAGATTTAATGAAATCCCTATAAAAATTCCAGTGGTATACTTCACAGATAGAACAAACAATCCTGAAGGTTGACGGAAACCATGAAAAGATCATAATAGCCAAAGCAGGCTTGAGAAAGAAAAAAGCTGGAGGCATCAATCTTCCTGATTTCAAAATAAATTGCATAGCTACAGAAATTAAAGTAGTATTGGCTTTAAAAAAGACATAGACCAACAGAACAGAATAGAGAGCCCTAAAATAAGCCCATATGTATATGGTCAAATAATTTATGACAAAGGAGACAAGAATATACAAGGGGTCAGGTCAGTCTCTTCAACAATATATAGTGCTGGGAAAACAGGACAGCCACATGCAAAGGAATGAAACTGGATCATTATTTATACCATACATAAAAATTAACTCAAAATGAATTAAAACTCAGATATAAGACCTGAAATCATGAAGCTCCTAGATGAGAACATAGGCAGTAAGTTCCTTGTTGTAGGTCTTGGTGATACTTTTTTTTAAAAAAAATCTGACACCAAAAGCAACGGATACAAAAATCAAGATAAACGAGTGGTACTACTTGGGATTAAAAACCTCTGCACAGCTAAGGCAACAATCAACACAATGCAAAGGCAATATATTGAATGATAGAAAATATGTGTGAAATATGTAACTAATGTTTTAAAATACATAATATTTTAATAGGCTTCCCTGATAGTTTAGTTGGTAAAGAATCTGCCTGCCATGCTAGAGACCCAAATTTTGATTCCTGGGTCAGGAAGATCCACTGGAGAAGGGATAGGCTAACCACTCCAGTATTCTTGGGCTTCCCTTGTGGCTCAGCTGGTAAAGAATCTGTGTACAATGCAAGAGACCTGGGTTCAATCCCTGGGTTGGGAAGATCCTCTGGAGAAGGGAAAGGCTACCCACTCCAGTAGTTTGGCCTGGAGAATTCCACGGACTACAGAACATGGGGTTGCAAGGAGTTGGACATGACTAAGTGACTTTCACTCTATATTGTAATGTAAATATATAATGATGTGTATTTAATATTTAAAGTAATAAAGAACTCATACAGTTCAATCACAAAATCCCACAAACAATCTCATTAAAAATAGATACATATGAATAGACTTTTTCCCAAGGAAGTCATACAGAGGGCCAACAGGTACACAAAAAGATGCTCAACATCATTTATCATCAGAGGAATGCAAATTAATGCTACAATGAGATATCACCCACACCTATTTGTATGGCTATGATCAAAATAACCTGGAAATAGCAAATAGAAGAGAGGGTGTGGAGAAAGGGGAACCCTTGTGCAGTGTTAGTAGAAATGTAAACTGGTACCAAATAGGAAAAGGAGTATGTCAAGGTTGTATATTGTCACTCTGCTTATTTAACTTATATGCAGAGTACATCATGAGGAACACTGGGCTGGAGGAAGCACAAGCTGGAATCAAGATTACCAGGAGAAATATCAATAATCTCAGATATGCAGATGACACCACCCTTATGGCAGAAAGTGAAGAAGAACTAAAGAGCCTCTTGATGAAAGTGAAGGAGGAGAGTGAAAAAGTTGGCTTAAAGCTCAACATTCAGAAAACTAAGATCATGGCATCTGGTCCCATCACTTCATGGCAGATAGATGCGGAAACAGAGGAAACAGTGGCTGACTTTATATTTATGGTCTCCAAAATCACTTCAGATGGTGATTGCAGCCATGAAATTAAAAGATGCTTACTCTTCAAAAGGGAAGTTATGACCAACCTAAGCAGCATATTAAAAAGCAGAGACATTACTTTGCCAACAAGGTCCGTATAGTCAAGGCTATGGTTTTTTCAGTGGTCATGTATGGATGTGAGAGTTGGACTATAAAGAAAGCTGAGCACCAAAGAATTGATGCTTTTGAACTGCAGTGTTGGAGAAGACTCTTGAGAGTCCCTTGGACTGCAAGGAGGTCCAACCAGTCCATCCTAAAGGAGATCAGTCCTGGGTGTTCATTGGAAGGACTGATGTTGAAGCTGAAACTCCAATATTTTGGCCACCTCATGCGACGAGTTGACTCATTGGAAAAAACCCTGATGCTGGGAAGGATTGGGGGCAGGAGAAGGGGATGACAGAAGATGAGATGGCTGGATGGCATCACCGCCTCGATGGACATGGGTTTGGGTGGACTTAGGGAGTTGGTGATGGACAGGGAGGCTTCGCGTACTGCAGTTCATGCGGTCTCAGAGAGTTGGAAACAATTGAGTGACTGAACTGAACTCTAACTGGTATAGCCACTATGGAAAGCAGGATGGACATTCTTGGGAAAAAAAAATAGAATTACCATATAATCCAGCGATTCCTCGTCTGGATATTTATCCAAAGAAAATAAAAACACTAAGTAAAAAAGACATATATGCTCTCATATCTAATGCAGTACTGTTTATAATAGCAGAAGAATGGAAACAACCTGTGTCCACTGATGAATGAATGGACAGAGAAATTGTGATTTATATGCACAGTGGGATGTAATTTAGCCGTAAAAAGAATGAAATCTTGTTATTTGGCACAACATGTATGGATCTTGAATGCTTTATGCTAAGTAGAGCAAGTCACTCAGAGAAAGACAAATACCATACGATCTCTTTTATATGTGAAAAAAACAAACAAAAGATGAAAACAAGCTCCCAAGGCAACCTCAGAGACAAAAAAACAGATCGATGGGGCCAACTGATGAGACCAGAGTTGGGAGTGAGGGGTGGGAAAAATGGGTAAAGATGGTATTTAAAACAAAAAACACTCAATAGTGGGCAGTTAGGAAGGCCAAGGCTTCGACAACACACTACTGTTTACTGACAATGACAATGCAGCCTATGGGTGGTGGTGGTTTTAGTGAAGGGAAAAAGACTGGGAGCTTTGCGACCCCATGAACTGCAGGCCACCAGGCTCCTCTGTCCATAGAATTCTCCAGTCAAGAATACTAGAGTGGGTAACCATTCCCTTCTCCAAGGGATCTTCCCAACTCAGGGATTGAACCTGGATCTCCTGCAATGCAGGCGGATTCTTTACTGTCTGAGCCACCAGGGAAACCCAGAGAATTCCAGTGTCTTCATAAAAATTTAATTTTCCTACAGGACCTTCAGTATTGAAGCTGATTTTTTAATGGTGCTAACTACTTAGCTATGAAAAAGTTGGTGCTTTCAATTCTTAATAATTGCTAACTCAAGAGAAAAATCTTACTTTTTTGCTGTTGCTGTAACATAATGTGTCTTCAATTTTTATAGCTATTTTTCCCATTGTTGAGGAGAATAAACCTCAAATGCTTGTCAAAAAAGAAAAGTCAACCCAAGGCTTTGGAAAGAACCTGACTGGCCTGTTGAAACTAAGGAAATGTCCCCACCTCTTCTTTGGGAACTGAGAATGTAGCCCTGATGATTTCTGAATAGACAGATTTCAGGTCATTGTTCTGTGTACAAATTCATAAAGAATTTTGCATGTTTGAAGCAATAGAAACTATGCAAAGTATGTAGCACAAGTGCGCTTCTTGCTCAGTTGTGTCCAACTCTTTGAGACCCCACGGATTATAACCCCCCAGGCTCCTCTGTCCATGGGATTCTCCAGGCAAGAATACTGGAGTGGGTTGCTATTTCCTTCTCCAGGAGATCTTCCCAACCCAGGGATCGAACCCATATCTCCTGCATTGGCAGGTGGATTCTTTACCACTGTACCCCCTGGGATGCTGCAATAGGAACTATGATCCATTCTGATAAAATTCAAGAAGTGTGATAGCCTATCTTCCTTCCACTCTGTCTCCAGCCCCTTTAGTCCAAACTGGTAGTACTCCTGCTGGAGGGACTAGTTAGGTCCATGGTTCATATCTACAGCCATCTCCTTATCAAATGCTTGGTCTTGCCACACTCTCATTTTTCTCTCTTGAACTGGTTCTTCTCATTTTTTGGCAATATGAACAGACATAATTTACAAAATCATTTGTTTCTGGTTATTTATTAATAATAATTTCTAAACCCATGGCTGATTCATATCAATGTATGGCAAAAACCACTACAATGTTGTAAAGTAATTAGCCTCCAACTAAAATAAATTTAAAAAATTTCTTCCCCAATTTATTTCTTCCTCTCATACTTCATTGTAAGTCAGGAAGAACCAAGCCAAAGCTTTAATTCTTGACTTAGAAATCTCAGGTAAACATCCAGTTTCATTGCTTGTAAGTTCCTTCATCTAATAAACACTAAAATACGAACACAACTTAGCCAAGTTCTTTGCTACCATATAAACATGATTCTATTATTCTCCTTGGCCTATGACATGTTCCCTTTTTCCGGCTAAGACCTCATCAAAAAGGCCTTTACCATTCCTATTTCTACCAATATTCTCTTCATGATTATGTACATATTATCCAATATGGATAATGCCTCTACAGTTCTCTTTTTTTCTTTTTTGCTGATCTGTCATCAGAATCACTTTTAAATTTCCACTCATGGCAAACTAGGCTTTTTTAAAACATGCATCTTGAAACTCTTCCAGTCTCTACCTATTGCCCGATTCCAAAGCTGCTTCTGCACATTTAGGTATCTGTTACAGCAGAACACCATTCTTAGCCCATTTTCAGTCTCAATTTGCTCAGACTAAGACTTAGTCTGCCTAGTAACATATACCATAGACTGGCATCATAAACAACACATATTCACTTCTCAGTTATGGAGGCTGGACATCTGAGATCATGGTGCCAGTGTATTTTATATCTTTTGAGAGCCCTACTCTTAGTTTACATACCACCACCTTCTTGCTCTGTCCTCACTGGAGGAGAGAGAGATTGTTTCCCTCATGTCTTTTTCCTTTAGCACATGGATCCTATCATAAGGATAGAATCTTCTCTAAACCTAATTACCTTCCAAAGGCTTCAGCTCTTAATAGTTAGAACTTCAATATATGAACAAATTTTGGTGGGGAGTAGGCACAGAGGGGAGACACAAACATTGAATCCATAAAACCACTCTTCTCATCTTTGAATCTCAGTTAAATGTTACCACCCCTGGATGTTTCCTTGAATTCAAGGGCAAAACTGAATTTCTGCCTCCCCTGACGTGTCTAGGCATGTGATTGTACCTTTAAGATGGCATCTATTGCATTGACATTATATTTTTTCTGCTCTGGAGTCTCTTCCCACCCCAAGTATTAGTGAGCTTGTGACTGTGTCTGATTTATCCACATAACCTCTGTGCCTTTCAGAGGCTCTGGCATCTAGTATTTTCTCAGTAAATGTTGATTGAGTGAATAAATACAAGGACTATTTGTACTTATCTAGGTTATACTATTTATATGTTAAAAGATATGTTCACAGTAAAAGAGAGAAAGGATAGGATTAGAAGGAATTCAGATATAACCATAAATGAAAGTGCCCTGGTGGACTTCTGAAGACGATCAGAAAATTTAAAGATTTCTCTGCTCAATTTCAGTTGCCTTTTGCAAAAGGAAGACTTGTGCCAAAATACTTTCTGAAACAGAGGTTTATCCCTGTTTTTTTTTTTTAAATAATAATAACATAGCTTCTCTTGTTTGTAATATCCCTCATAAATCCTTCCAGTGATCATGCAACTAAATATTGTCTACAATAATCTCACCTCTGGCATCTCATTAAGCAAAGCCTGGTTCAGTACTGGAGGGAATAACTCGTCAAAGTTAATAAATTGTGCTGAAGGGCAGCTTCAGTTGCCTCTAATGTAAGAAAACAGTCCTTTGGGAATCTGCAGGGAAGAAGCTAAAGTAACATCTTAGACTGATTTGTATGACTCTGAAGCCCACCTTCGTATGATAACAAAGAACACAACTCATTAAACACCATGATTCAGCAAATATTTAATCAGTAACTAATGTTTGTCAGAGCATTGTGCTGGGCACTGTAGGTTTGATGGTGAATGAGACACATTCTTTGCTTTCAGGGGACCCAATAAGTTAAGGTGAGACCGATCGTTAAACAAATACACAATTCTGGCAGAACCATTAGGGCAGGGACTGTGTTTTATTTGCTCACTCTTTAAGAGCTTGAGATAGTTCCTGGAACAGTATAACTCTCTACGTTTTGTTAAGCAGATTGAAAACAATATGGGCTGGTATATATAAAGGCAAGGGTATGTTCAAGGCACCATATTCTAATGCACTTTTTGTGAAAAAGAGGCTGGGCCTGGGAGAAGACTTCATAGAAGCAGAAAAAGTCTGTGTTTTGAAGGGTAACTAGGTACCCTGTTGGAAGGTGTAAAATGGATAAAAGGGACTGAGAATTGAGAGGGATGAACTTTCCAGCCACAGGAAACAAAGCATGCAGAGGCTTAGCATTGTAAAATAGGACAGAAAGAAAGTGACAGCCGAAAAGAAAATGTCACAAAAAATGGAAGAGAAGGACATAAAAGCAACTTAGGCTAAGAAGGATGGGAACATAAAGAGAGTGAAGGAGAATGACTCTGCAAAGAACTAGTGAAATTTGACAGCTTCTTCAGGTTAAGTTCAGCTTTAGTTAATACAAAGCCTGATCTTATGTCAAGGGCTTCCAGAACTGTACCACCACTCTTTGAAGTAGGAATTCAATGACCTGGCATATCCATGTAATAGAGAGCTCATATTTAAACACTCTCAAGACCTGAAACAGGTGCATTTAAAAGTGGGAGGTGGACCAAGGACTACTGCTTAGAAGCTTCCTTTGCTCTCAGCCTTTGCCGAATTTCTTTCTCTGCTGTGTAAATCTGACTTCCCAGGTTTGTAGCTCTGGGAACGTGTCTGAGTTATGTTAGTGCCACTTGTAGAGGTAGGTCTTTGCTTTTATCCTCTAGTGAAGCCACGGACAGATAATAGATTCATCTGCTTTACTATGCCAGAGGCTTTAAATAAAACCCACAAATCAGAAGTGACATGGTGTGATGGAAAGAGTAAGGCTATCAACATGAGAAAAACTTGAGGTCACGGTCTTCTTTTCTAGCTTCTACCTCAGTGAGTCTTTAGATTCTCTGAGGCTCAGTTTCCTCATACTTGTTGTAGGGCTAATACAATTTATTGAAACTACTACTAAGTTAGTCTTCATATAAAATAAAAATTGATATAAAGTCATAGAACAATGAAGGCCATTTTCTGATTATTTGTTACATCTCCCTGCTAAGTTTCTCTTGTTATTTCATTTAATCATCTTAATTATCCCTAACAAATTGATATTTCTTATTTTTCTAATTTGCAAATAGTGAAACTAAATTTCAAATAGATTAACTCAATAACACATACAAATATGAATGCCAGCAATATTTATACTTATTGGTAAATCTCCATTTTTGAATCAATTTTTTGGGGGTAGGAATCCTGAAGATGGAGAAATTTTGTCTTAATGCTGAACTTTGAAAACAGATATTAATAACTTCCTTGAATTCTTAGAGTAACGCATACAGTGATGGTAATGTTATTAGTAGAAGGCAACATTTACTGGGAGTTTTCAATCTGTATCAGACACTGTGCTACCTTTATATAAGTTATACCTTAGTTCCCCATAATCATACTAAAATGTATACTTTATGCATGATATCATTCTACCATATGAATAACATCACCAGTTGCACCATAAGAAAGCTGAGGCTCAAATAAGCAAAGAAAATTTCCCAATGTCAAGCAGAAAGTAGAGGTGCCGGAATTCCGTACAGTCTAACCTCAGCCTAAGCACAGTGTTACACTGACTCAAGATTTTCTCTTGCACATTTTCAATTGAAAATGTAACATTAATAGAGCAACATGACACCAGAATACCATATTCATCTCAGCCCTCTATCTTCATGTATACTATCATTCATGCCGTAATAATCATCAAACTCTGTTTTATATCTGACTGTACTTGTCCTCAGTACTGCATTTGGGAGTAGGGTGGGGTGGAATAAGAGTTTATGCTGCAGATATCTTCATCTGGAGACAGGTGGTCTGCCATAATCATTTTGTGGCTCTTTCCTGAGCCATTTCCCAATTCACCAAAAACTATGTGTATTAAATATTAACAGTAACAGGAGTTTCCAAAATTGGCATCAGCAATTGTGTACTTCTGCTATTCATTTTCTTTACTTAATCAGAAAGAAGAAAAAAAAAAAAAACGTGACCAACAAACTTTATACCCCATTAAGTATATTTATATATATTTCCATTTCTAAAATTTTTATTTACTTGTACATTTCAATACTGAGTCTAGAAATATTTATAACATTTGCAATGCATCAAGAGAAACTTTCCTAATGGCTTTCCCTCTAGGATCTGAAGTTCTATCATTCCTTTTTAGTAAAAAGAGATAATTACTTGGGGTCACTTTAATACCATGCTTATTCATTCAGTTTATATTTACTGAGTTCCTACCATGTTAGACAGAAGCAGTAGATAATCTGTGGAGAGGGAGAAAAATAACAAATTAATACAATAATTTTGAATAAAGATACATTTTATGAAAGGACCATAAAATGGCATAATGGATTTAAAATAAAGGGGTCGTAAGATGGTCTCAGTTAAAAGATGACATCTGAGCTGAGACCTGAATGGGAGCAAGAAGGACTCAGCCTGTGAAAGTGTAGAAAAGAGTATTCCAAGAATAGGTGGCAGCAAATGTAAAATCTCTGAGGAGAAAGCAGGCTGTGTTCCAGAAACTTAAGTAGATCAATGAAGTTGCAGTGTAGAGAGATAAGGATGTCATGATATGAAATGAGATCATATAGGGAGGAAGGAAACAGATAGTAGAGTTTTCTGGGCCATGTTAAAATCTTCAGACTTGATTCCAAGAATGTTAACTGTATTAAGCATTCAATACAAAGACAAGTGAAAGTTGAAAAAAATTTCCAAACATCATATAAGAATGAGGTTATCAAAATATTTCATCAGTGGAAATACTGATCCAATTATGGCATCTCAGTTGTGCAGAGACCCCAGAGATAGGGAGAGATATAAAGATGAGCCTGGGGTCTGGGTAAAAAGGAGTGAAATGAGCTGCAATAGAGGACAATATAACAGTTTTCTAAGGCTCAGTCTTCATGCCAATAAAGTGAATTCATTTCCTGTGAGCATTCTTGCTTTGTGACCATCAGCATCCACCTTTCCATCTTTTGCAAGTACCACAGAGAAATCACCCTTGGGAATCACTTCACTCCCACTCTCAGTCCAAGAACCTCAAATGGTGCTGACTCTTTGTCATGTTCCTGGGACTGTAGAGAGGATGGCGTTTGTGATCTTTGCCTGACTACTTATAGCACCTCATTACTCTGGCCACAAAGTTTGATTCAGGTTTGGGCATGTGCTCCAACTTGGGCTAGTGACCACTATGTCAAGATTTCCCTTCCAATGTCTGAGTAAAAGCAAAACGAAACAGTGTTTTCCCCAAATTCCAACATGGAAGACTATAAGTCTAGAATTGCTAGCAGCTTTCTTGCTACCATGTGGAGCCTAAACAAGAACCAAAGGGGAGGCACATGAAGCTGAAAAATAAAAAGAAAACATAGGATTTAACAGCATGGTTTGAGTTCCAACTCAAGCAGCCCTTAGCTTATGTCAATCAGGTCCAGGAGAAAGCAGAATTCACTCTAGATGGTTTGTATGAAAGTACTTTAATGAAACAATTATTTTCAGAGGATTGAGCAAAGTTAAGGGAGAAAAAAAAATCAAAGAAGGACGTGGCACTCAAATCTAGACAAAACTGAACTTGTTGTCACCTCTGGAAGTAAAAGGACAAGGAGAAGAAATAGTGTTATTCCAGGTCAGTAAAAGTTGGAGTAGTGGAGAAGTGCTTTATAGGGGATATTAGAAGTGGAGAGATGGAAACGCAGCCCTGAAGGGTAGAGTGAGAAGTGTTCTGATATTTTTCTCATCCAGCCTTCTCATCTCTGGCCAGTATCTCCCCGGTCATCACCCACCTGGAAGAGAGCTAGCAAAGTTAGTGAGGCAATTAAGAGAAATCAGACTCCAGTGTCATACAGAAGACTAAAGAAAAGTGGTTAATACATGGGAAACAGCAAAAAAAGAATAATTTGCACAAAGTCAAACTGAATACCCTGTTACTTAGCATATATATGAGCTAAAACAAACATACATCCTCACTCTTTTTTGAAGCCTTCAGAAATTGGTATGCCACCTTTTGTAATTAAAAAGATTCTAACTAATAAATCTTTGGGATCTTGAAAAATTGCAGTAGCCTCTCCCACACAGAAATCTTTTATTATAAAGTATCTTGCCCTATTGACGGTCAGAGTGATCTTGAAACATCCAGCTATGCAATTGGTAAATGAAATGTATGTACACATTGTTCCAGTTCTTTCTGCAAAGACCAGCTGGGAAAGAGATCATGAGTCGGTGAGTCTTCCATATCTATTAGATGGAAATATTAATAGAATGAGTAGAGTAGTTGGTATATTTTCATGTTTAGTTTAATGTGTATGGGTAAATATTCATATGATGGCAGTTCACACAGAGCTCAGTGAGAACACTTCTTCAAATTAAAGGAATCCAATGGGGCATTTAAAGTTGAATAAAGAGAGATAGGAATGTTTCTGCAAGACATAGATGAATGGCTGTGTAAGCTTTAGGTCTCTAGACACATAAAAGTACCTCTTCTGATTATTCAAAATGAAATTCTATATCATAATATAGAAGTAATGAAAAGGTAGCAAATTAATTCTAAACTTTATCATCTGAAAGGGAGGTCACAAAGTTGATCACCTTCATTTTATGGATGAGAAAAATGTAATCAGAGAGGCGAAGTGACTTGCTGAATGTCACCCAGCTAGTTAGTGGCAGAGCTAGAATTAGACCTTGAATTCTAAATCTTGTCCTTAAGCATTTTGTTCTACCAAGTAATATTATAGAGGTTTGAATGCAGAGATAAGAAATGGGTTTGAATTCTAGTTCCATAACTTTGGTGTTGAATCTATTAATGAGGTGCTTACCTTTTCCCTGGTGACTTACATAGTAAAGAATCTGCCTGCAATGTGGGAGACCTGGATTTGATCCCTGGGTTGGAAATATCCCCTGGACAAGGAAATATCAACCCACTCCAGTATTCTTGCCTGGAGAATTCCATGGACAATACAGTCCTTGGGATTGCAAAGAGTAGGGCATGACTGAGCAACTAACACTTACCTTTTCCACAGTGAAATATTCTAGCATAGTGTATAATGCCTATTGGTTTTCAATTATTGTCATTTCTCCAGAATTCAGACATGGCTGTACTGACACATATACATTTTCCTTTTCACAGACTTCATATAATCTTGCTCAACCTAGTCAGTCCTTTTTAAAATTACAGAATGATGTTCATTAAGGTACTGTTGGTACGTCAAAGTATTAGAACTCAGAAGTTCCTCTACTATTCGGATTACTATCATGGTTAATATATCACCTCTCTCTGCTATCTAAAAATGTCAGCTTATACAGGGTTAACAAGCTTGACAGTGATGATATTTGCTTATTACTGAAATTTTGTGGTTAAGGAAGCTGAACTGTGAATTTTATGGCAGACTCTCAAAGCTTTGTCCAGAGTTGAAAAGCAGGCATCGATCTTTCTCTTTGATAATTAGCTATGAAGTGTCTTGGGTAATCCAGTTCAGAAGCTGGCAGCATCTATGGCCTCCCACTTTTAAGAAGAGCTTGCAGAATGCCTTGGTTCAGCTTTTTTCCCCTCTGTTTCCCCCAAAGAGCTAATAAGGGGTTGACTGTGTTTGCCATTTTTAGTGGCTTAGCCTCTCCTGATGTTACAACAACATTGGGCCAGTAGGTCAGGTTTGATTTACTCTATAATGAGGCTTTAGGGACAGTTTTCTCCACTAATCTCTTACTCCACTTGAGTAGCAGCAACTGTGGCTTAGAAATGTTGCCATTCTGTAACTCCCGGAAAGACTTGCTGATCCTGTGAAATGTCAATGTCACTGTTATTTCTTTGAACTTGAGTTATTTTAGTCTTGTACCTCAAGCCCTAAATGAAGTTCCCAAACCATAAATAAATGTAGTAATTGGCCCCAACCACAGTGACACTGGCAAGACTTTGATATATTACTAAACAGTCATATGCTTCTCTTAGAATCATAGCATTTCAGAGTTGGAGGAGGCCTTAGAGGTCATTTGCTCCTACTTCTTATTTTGCCCTCTAGTTATACAGCAACTAGAGTATCAAAGGTTACACAGGACTTTGATATTTAAAGAAAATTGGTTTGAACTGCCTTAACCCTCATTCCATAAAAGTAGGCACTCTGCAAAAAAGTTTTGCAAATTTTCCACATGGTTATATCCATTCATCCCTGCTCATTTCAATAGCCACCTATATTAATTCTCAGATGGCTCAGTGGTAAAGTATCCACCTGCCAATGCAGGAGACATGGGTTAGATCCCTAGGTCATGAAGATTCCCTTGGAGAAAGAAATGGCAACCCACTCCAATCCACTGCTTGGAAAATCCCACGGACAGAGGAGCCTGCCAGGTTTCAGTCCATAGGCTGCAAAGAGTCGGACATGACTGAACATATGTTAAAGGAACATGGAGTCACTGAGCACAAAGTTAAAAGAACAGATCCAACATGGAGCCAAAATTGGCTCTTCCCTGTTACATCCTCAGCATTGGGTATTGTCAGTGTTACAGATTTTGGCCATTTCAGCAGATGTGTGGTGGCATCTCGTTGTTTTAATTTGCGTTTTCAACTTAAACAAGAAAACCCATACAATGTAAGCCTTTACTGAGGGCTGTAGCCCTGGGAACAACCTCTCAATCCCTCTGAGGAGAATTCTCCATGGAGGTAGGGAGGAAGCTACTGTCTACATGGTTTGTGACTAGGGGATATGAACATTCAAGCATGCATCACAGTAATGCTGGTCCAAGGAACAGATATCTCAGTTAATGATTTTACTGCTCTTTGTATGGGAAGATGCGAGGATCTGTGTTCATTAAAATTCATGCTGAGATACATTAAATGGTACTGTTTTGCCAAAGCACAGAGCGCCTCATCATGGTTTTCATCCAGAATTCTTCTCAGGGTGGACTGTTGGTCAGTGATGGCAGTGGCTGATAAAATTAAGCCTTGCAGAACCAGTTAGTGAGCACCATTCTTTGTTTTACAATATTTTCCTAATGTCATATAATGTGGAGCATCTTTTCATATGCTTACTTGTCAGATGCATATCTTTCTGATGAGGTGTTTTTTGAGCACTTTGGGCCATTGTTTAATGGAGTTGTTTGTTTCCTAATGTCATCTAAAAAATGCATCACATCCTGAAAGTGGAGGGTGATTTTATTTGGTGGAAATGTCAGGGACTCCATGCCCTGGAGACAGCATCTCAGTAGCCCTGAGAAACTGCTCTAAGGAGGCAAGAGTGGGAGTCAGGCTATATACAAGTTTGCAACAAAGGGGGCAGGCAGCCTAAACATCAAAGATTATTGTTAATTAAGGAAAATCAGATAGTAAGTTAAGGGATTTAGCCCTCTTCTATGTATTGGAGAATTTCTCTTGTGGCTCAGATGGTATAGAATCCACTTGCAATGCAAGAGACCTGGGTTCAATCCCTGGGTTGAAAAGATCTCCTGGAGAAGGGAATGGCTGTCCACTCAGTATTCTTGCCTGAAGAATCCCATGTACAGAGGAACTTGGTGGGCTACAGTCCATGGGGGTCACAAAGAGTCGGACATGACTGAACCACACAATTCAGTTCAGTTGCTCAGTCATGTTCGACTCTTTGTGACCCCATGAATCACTGCACGCCAGGCCTCCCTGTCCATCACCAACTCCCAGAGTCTACCCAAACTCATGTCCATCGAGTTGGTGAAGCCATCCAGCCATCTCATTCTCTATTGTCCCCTTCTCCTCCTGCCCCCAATCCTTCCCAGCATCAGGGTCTTTTCCAATGAGTCAACTCGTTGCATGAGGTGGCCAAAGTATTGGAGTTTCAGCTTTAACATTAGTCCTTCCAATGAACACCCAGGACTAATCTCCTTTAGGATGGATTGGTTGGATCTCCTTGCAGTCCAAGGGACTCTCAAGAGTCTTCTCCAACACCACAGTTCAAAAGCATCAATTCTTCGGTGCTCAGCTTTCTTCACAGTCCAACTCTCACATCCATACATGACTACTGGAAAAACCATAACCTTGACTAGACAGGCTACTTATTTGGCAATGTTAACACTGTATTATGTATGGGAAGATGCAAGCCTTTGGGCTCACTGAATTCATTCCTTTCATATGCACCTCAGCTGTCTGGGGTCAAAACCTGTTTCTTGATTGTTTACATCCTTAATCCCTTTTTCATCATAAAAGGTGGCAGATGGCTGCTTCTTGGATACCCCCAGCTCTTCAGCAATCACTATGAGGGGTATCGACATCTGCTGGATCGCAGGCATTGTGTTCCCTTTTGGGAGCCTTCATTTATATTTGGAGGTCAGAAATCGCTGATGGCTGTGTCATTTCATACCCATCTACATGGCAGGACAGAAGAACCAACTCATTAGAATAGACCCTGATGCTGGGAAAGATTGAGGGCAAGAGGACAAGGGGGCAGTGAAGGATGTAATGGTTGGATGGCATCATCGACTCAATGGACATGAGTTTGAGCAAGCTCAGGGAGCTGATGAAGGACAGGGAAGCCTGATGTGCTGCAGTTCATGGGGTTGCAAAGAGTTCGACATGACTTAGCTACCGAACAATAACAAATTGGGATTAAGAGGCTTCTCAGATTGCGCTAATGGTAAAGAACCCACCTGCCAATGCAGGAGACATAAGAGATGCAGATTTGATCCCTGGGTTGGAAAGATCCCTTAGTGAAGGCATGGCGACCCACTCCAGTATTCTTGCCTGGAGAATCCCATGGATAGAGAGCCTGGTGGGCTGCAGTCTACAGGGTTGCCCAGAGTCTGACACGACTGAAATAATTTAGCATGCAAATATAAACTGGGATGAAGAGTTCTTTGTATATTTTAAGCAACTCTCTTTATCAGATGTGTCTTTTGCAGATATTTTCTTCCAGTCTCTTATTTATCTTCTAATTCTCTTGACACTGTCTTTTACAGAACAGAAATTTCTGTTTCCAATTAAGTCTATTTTATCAATTATTTTTTTCATGAATTATGCCTTTGGTTTTGTATTTAAAAAGTTGTCATCATACCCAAGATAATCTAGGTTTTGTTAAAATCTTTCATTACCTTTTTCTGAATTTCACATTGAACCACTGAGTCAGGATGTGATTTTTCGTGTTATATTAAGAAAGCTATATTAATTAATTATAGCTTCATTTTATATATAGTATATATAATATATAATATATAGCTTTATATATATTATATATAGCTTTATTATAGCTATATTAATAAAGCTATATATATTAATATATGTAATAAATGTAGAATCTAAAATTAAGAGGAATCTAAAATGTAAATATTTACACTATCTTAATAGTAATAGATTTTGGAAAAATAAGAATTAGCACTTTACCTTAAATTTTTTGCCAGAAATTATTTTATACCATTTTATATTACACCTCAGTTTAAAAAATGATTTCAGCCACATTTCATGCCACATCAAATCCCCCAATATGCTATAGTTCATATACAATAAATTTTGTAAAGTAAAAGTTTATTTTTTATTGTGATAGCAAATTTAACTTGCAGTGTTTATTAAGGAGTATTCTTTATATGCTGAATTTCAGTATCATCTTGGCTGAAAAATAAAATGTCTATTTATGTATCTGTTTCCAAGCTTCATATTCTGTTCCATTGGATTCTTTGTCTGCTCTTTCATGGACATCACACTGGAGAAGTACTTTAGCTGTACAGTAATTCTTGATATACTATAATTCATCTAGTTCTGCTCTTATCTTGACTGATATAGTTAATTTTTTGCCATTTAATTTTTAAAATAAGTCTGCCAATTTATACTCAAAGTCCTTGAAGAATTTCATTGATATTGCAATACAATTATCAATAAAATTAGGAAAAATTTATTCTTCACAATATTGAGCCTTTCAATCCATGCCATTGTTCAGTTGCCCAGTTGTATCTGACTCTTTGTGACCTCATGGACTGCAGCAGGCCAGGCCTTTCTGTCTCTCACCATCTCCCAGAGTTTGCCAAGTTCATGTTCATTATATCGGTGATGCCATCGAGTCATCTTATTCTCTGATGCCCTCTTCTCCTTCTGTCCTCTATGTTTCCCAGCATCAGGAACTTTTCCAAAGAGTCAGCTGTTCACATCAGATGACCAAAATATTGGACCTTCAGCTTCAGCATCAGTCCTTCCAATGAGTATTCAGGATTGATTTTTCTTAAGATTGACTAGTTTGATCTCTTTGCTGTCCAAGGGACTCACAGGAGTCTTCTCCATCACAACAGTTCAAAGGCATCAATTCTTCAGAGTTCCACCTTCTTTACAGTCCAGTCTCACAACTGTTAGTGACCACTGGGAAGACCATAGCCTTGACTATATGGACCTTTGTCAGCAGAGTAATGTCTCTGCTTTTTAATACACTCTCTAGGTCTGTCATAGCTTTCCTGCCAAAAAGCAAACCTTCTGATTTCATTGCTGCAATCACCATCTACAGTGATTTTAGAGCCCAAGGAAAGGAAATCTGTCACTACTTACATTTTTTCTCCCTCTATTTGCCATGAAGTAATGAGACTAGATGCCATGATCTTAGTTTTTTTATTTTTTATTTTTTTTAAATTTTCTTTACTTTATTGTGTTGGTTTTGCCATACACTGGCATGAAACCGCCATGGGTATACATATGCTCCCCCTCCAGAACCCCCCTCCCTCCTCCTTCCTGATTCCCTCCCCCTGGGTCATCTTGGTGCACCAGCCCTGAGCATCAACCCTGGGCTGGCAATTGATTTCACATATGATAATTAACATGTTTCAATGCCATTCTCCCATATCATCCCACCCTTGCCCTCTTCCACAGAGTCCACGAGTCTGTTCCATACAGTCTGTTCCAAACATCTGCGTTTCTTTTGCTGTCTCACATGCAGGGTTCTAGTTAGCATCTTTCTAAACTCCATATATATGCGTTAGTATACTGTATTGTTGTTTTTCCTTCTGGCTTACTTCACTCCGGATAATAGGCTCCAGTTTCGTCCACCTGAGTAGAACTGATTCAAATGTATTCTTTTCAATGTCTGAGTAGTATTCCATTGTGTATATGTACCACAGCTTTCTTATCCATTCATCTGTTGATGGACATCTAGGTTGCTTCCATGTCCTGGCTATTGTAAATAGTGCCGCGATGAACATTGGGGTACATGTGTCTCTTTCAATTCTGGTTTCCTCGGTGTGTATGCCCAGCAGTGGGATTGCTGGGTCATATGGCAGTTCTATTTCCAGTTTTTTAAGGAATCTACACGCTGTTCTCCATAGTGGCTGTACTAGTTTGCATTCCTACCGACAGTGTAAAAAGGTTCCCTTTTCTCCACATTCTCTCCAGTATTTATTGCTTGTAGACTTTTGGATGGCAGCCCTTCTGACTGGTGTAAAGTGGTACCTCACTGTTTGCAGATGACATGATCCTCTACATAGAAAACCCTAAAGACTCTACCAGAAAATTACTAGAGCTAATCAGTGAATATAGTAAAGTTGCAGGATATAAAATCAACAGACAGAAATCCCTTGCATTCCTATACACTAACAATGAGAAAATAGAAAGAGAAATTAAGGAAACAATTCCATTCACCATCGAAACAAAAAGAATAAAATACTTAGGAGTATATCTACCTAAAGAAACAAAAGACCTATATATAGAAATCTATAAAATACTGATGAAAGAAATCAAAGAGGACACAAATAGATGGAGAAATATACCGTGTTCGTGGATTGGAAGAATCAATATAGTGAAAATGAGTATACTACCCAGAGCAATCTATAGATTCAATGCAATTCCTATCAAGCTACCAGAGGTCTTTTTCAGAGAATTAGAACAAAGAATTTCACAATTTGTATGGAAATACAAAAAACCTTGAATAGCCAAAGCAATCTTGAGAAAGAAGAATGGAACTGGCGGAATCAACCTGACTGACTTTAGGCTATACTACAAAGCCACAGTCAGCAAGACAGTATGGTACTGGCATAAAGACAGAAATATAGATCAATGGAACAAAATAGAAAGCCCAGAGATAAATCCATGCACCTATGGACACCTTATCTTTGACAAAGGAGGCAAGAATATACAATGGAGAAAAGACAACCTCTTTAACAAGTGGTGCTGGGAAAACTGGACAGCCACTTGTAAAAGAATGAAACTAGAACACTTTCTAATACCATACACAAAAATAAACTCAAAATGGATCAAAGATCTAAACATAAGACCAGAAACTATAAAACTCCTAGAGGAAAACATAGGCAAAACACTCTCTGACATAAACCAAAGCAGGATCCTCTGTGACCCACCTCCCAGAATATTGGCAGTAAAAGCAAAAATAAACAAATGGGACCTAATTAAAATTAAAAGCTTCTGCACAACAAAGGAAACTAAAAACAAGGTAAAAAAGCAGCCTTCAGGATGGGAGAAAATAATAGCAAACGAAGCAATGGACAAACAGTTAATCTCAAAAATATACAAGCAACTCCTGCAGCTGAATTCCAGAAAAATAAACGACCCAATCAAAAAATGGGCCAAAGAACTAAACAGACATTTCTCCAAAGACATAAAAATGGCTAACAAACACATGAAAAGATGCTCAACATCACTCATTATCAGAGAAATGCAAAACACTCAGTCTTTGAATCAACCAGCGTGATTCTCAGCTACAAGAACAAAATTTGAAAAAGAATGATAGATAAGTCTTTTCATCACACCTACTAGATATTTCCGTTACTCCTGTATCTGGAGATCCGTTCATCATCTTTTGGGCATGAGATCGTGTAGAAAGGAAGATGTGATATAATTCGTGGCATCTAATGAGAGAACAGAGAGAAATCTCGTTTAAATGTGGTAGCACAATAGGCATGTGAGGAAAGAGTGAGTATTAGGGAAATAGAAAATTAGTCTGCTGTGAAGGTTGTCATGCTCAAGGGCATGCCTGTTCTGTAGAGTCTCTGATTTGATGACCATTGGTGATATGACTCTTCCTCCTGCAAATGTCTCATAAAAACTAAGCTGAAGAGAGGAGCAAAGCGTCTTTAAGACTTTTGATAGAATATTCACTTAATAGTTTCCATCAGGAAAAAGAACTATCAAATGATCTATTTTTGCTCCAGGTGATTATGCATTATTCCTGAACACATTTTTATAAAGGATACATGTAGAATGCATACATATAGGAAAGTGCACACATTAGACTTCGTTGTATTTTACACAGCTTTGAAGATACTTGTACAGTCAGCACCAGTTCAAGAAACAGAACTTTCCTAGCATCCCAGAAGTCCCATAATGTTCCCGTCCAGTAAAATAGGTCCATTCCAAAAACTGTTTTCCCCAAGAATTAGCAATGTCCTGGTTTCTGATATTGAAAGTTTGCTTATTTGTAAACTGTGTAGAAATGACATTTTGTTTTAGTCTGATGCTTTTCACTCAGTACTATTTTATGTTTTAGATCACTCATACTCACTGGCTTATGATAATCATTATAAGAATTTCTGCTAACCAGGTATTTGTTAGAGAAAGACTTTTCATTTTATTTGACATTTAGTTATTGGAAACAAAGTGTGCTGGTCAGAAGGCAAAATATAGCAATTAAAGTAATCATGGTTTTTCCTTCAAGGAGATTTCAAGCTATAGGCTGGAGAATTAGTAATAAGTTTTAAAAATCTAATAAATAACTTCAAAATATGCAAATTCTGTGAAAGAAGGGAACAGAGTAAAACATTTTAAAAAGGTAGATCCTGTCTTAAATACTGTGTTAAAAATTGAAAGCATTTATCTTGGGTAATGCTTAGATAAAAATCTTCAGGCTCTAAAGCAATGGAAGCCGAATATTTTCCATGTTTACTTTTCTGATGACTAGCGAACTTAAAGTTAATGATGCCCCCATGAATCCTGTGGATATGGAGGGCAACTGTACTAGCTCATTTATGTAAGTGAATTGTGCACCCATGGATTTTAATATCCTCAGTTCATTCTTGAACCAATCCCCCATGTATCCCCCATACCAAAGGACAACTATATATATACATGCTAATTACATACATTTAACAATTGTTCTAAATTTATATCATATTTTAGTGTCCAAAAAGGTCAATACAAACAAATGAGCACTTATTAATTAATGAGTCTCTCATTTTTCATAGTATCAACACTGTAAGGTAGATGGAGACATTATTGTTTCTTTTTTGTAGTACAGAAATCTGAAGGTTAGCTTGTCCAAGTTACATGGCTAGTCAGTCCAGTTCAGTTCAGTCGCTCAGTCATGTCTGATTCTCTGTGATCCCAGGACTGTAGCACGCCAGGCTTACCTGTCCATCACCAATTCCCGGAGCCTGCTCAAACTCATATCCATCAAGTCGGTGATGCCATCCATCCGACCACCTCATTCTCTCTTGTCCTGTCCCCTTCTCCTTCTGCCTTCAATCTTTCCCAGCATCAGGGGTGAGTCAGCTCTTCACATCAGGTAGCCAAAGTACTGTAGCTTCAGCTTCAGCATCAGTCCTTCCAATGAATATTCAGGATTGATTTCCTTTAGGACTGACTGGTTTGATCTCATTGCAAAGTCAATAGTAGATCTGTTATTTGAACTCAGAACTTTAAAGTTAAATTAAGTGTTCTTTCCAGTACTCCAGAAACAAAGTAGGAATGCAAAGAATGTTGAGGGAAAAGGAAAGAAAAATGAGGTAAGAAATTCCAAAGTTTAATTTCACCTAGATTCCTTATACTGGAAGCCCTTAAGACTCTAAGGGAACAATATCCAACTGTGTTTCAGTTTTTTTAAGATATCAATAGAATTAGGAAATAAATATAGCACTCACAAAAATAGAGATAGATGGTCAAAAGACAATTTGACCAATGCTAAAATAATAAAAAGTAAGCAGATTTCTTTGCTATAGAACATATGTTTGCCTTTAATATAGTAATGTAGAGGGACTATTACTAACCATGAAATCCTTTTGCTTTTTCCTGTGAGACATTTCATAGTCTCACAAAACACACCTAAGAAAATGCATTAATAAATTATCCAAAATCAGCCCACACACAGATTTACACAGGAACAGTTAAGAAAAATATGTGTTATTTTATCCTGAACAGAATTATACCTAATGATCAGAACAGTTTATTACTCAGTGTTCTAAATATAAAGACTATGTACCATATTCCCAGACAGAAAATCTATCCTATAACCTTATCCTCCATCAAAACTAGGACACAGACTTTAAAGAAGGAAACTATGGTGGGTTGTCTCCTGAACTCTCAGTCTTCATGTGATTAATGTTTGACAAGAAATTATATATAGACATATTTAGGAAAGTAAAATAAGATCTATTATGAAAAAAAATATATATATTTAAATAGTCTTCTTCCTTTAAAAGTGAGAGTTCTAAAAATTGGAAGCAGCAGTCACAATCCATAAAGATACTTGACACATTAGTTTAACCCAAGTCATCCCAAATGGGCCAATAATTTGATTCTTTTTGATCCCAGATGATCAAATAGGTGAAGTTGCTCAATGAAATATGGGACCTATTTTCTGACCTCTCTTTGGGTTCACCAACTATTGGTTGAAGATATAACACCATTTGAATTTCTCTCTTCAATAGAATGATTCTTCTGTTCTTTTTTTCCCTCCTGTCATAAAAGTTTCACCTGTGAGAAGGTAGGGATGGACAACTTCTATCGTAGGTAATTAATTTTTAGCATGCCAGATCTTTTAATAGCCCATCTATTGTGAGGTTATTTCTGTTCTTGGGTCATTCCCAGGGGGATTTAATGTAGAAGCAATGTGTAATTTAAGGAGAATTAGAAACAGTGGAATGCTATTTTTGCCCCACCCAGTTGCCTAATATTCCCTCAACTCTGATGTGGCGTCCATCTTCTAGCTGCTGAAAGTTCTTAGAGTGATAGCTCACATCTGCATTCTTTCCTTGAAGACTGTCCTTTAGAGATGAATACTGTCTAACCGAGAGAATTGGGGGCTCTGTGGCCCTCTACTTCCCTTGCCTCAAGAGATAGCCTCTGATGCAGTTTAGACTTCAAATCCCTGGGGGATCATGTTGAATTTAAACTTCATCTGAGCCCACATTCTGGCTTCGTCCCTTCAGCATTACTGTCTCATTCCCCTCATCCTAACTAATTTCTCCTGAGACATTTCTCACCATAAATCACATGCACACGAATGTCAACATCGGGCTCTGATTTAAAGAACCTACCTTAATACAGATGTCAAACAGTAACCAGTAAGGAAAGGAGGAGCAAAGATATGCAACCTCAGAACTTGAAGGATTCAAGAACCAAAGAAAATCCAATTCTCTAGTTTTGTAGCATACTGATTACAACTAACAAACAAACAAACCAGGGTGAGGTTAGTCAGACACTTGTAAGTCATTAGTAAATGCATCAGACTGGAGACTAGTTTGAACTATTAACTAGCAGCAGAAGCGGGCAGTCAAGAGAATCATGTGCAAGTCAATAAAGAGAGCTTTATCTTGTTACAGTGCAAAAGGATATTAAAACACAAAAATACACTTCAATAAAAATTATATATGAGACTACTAAAGAATGGTGTGTTCAAAAGAGTCCAGGAAAATTCATTTCAGAAGAAAACATTCTTTCACGAGTGCAGAGAGAGTTCTGGGGGGCAATTTCATATTACTAGAATGCCTTCTAGAAAATGTGCAGAGTTAAGGAGAGACCTCTAATAGGAGTGAACTGTTGGCAGCGGTGGGGAGGTAAGGAGATTTGAAGTTGCAAACCCCCTAAAATAAAAGCAATCATTTAGCCTTGCAATTCACATTTCACCCAGTGTATCTGAGTAAATGACTATGAAGGCAGGACTGAAAAACACAAAAAAATATTTGCAGTCTTGAGAACTCTCACTGTGCTTGGAACAAAGTGACCCCTACTGCTGACTCTGAAGGGGAAAGCATGAACCAACTCTCCTTGGGTCAAATCTAATAAGAGAGATTAGTCATAGTGACTAACAGGGACCACATTAACACGCTGGTTGGTGGTTGGACTAACCAAAAGTGCTTTTGGTTTTATTGAAGCTGAAGCTCAGCTGCAGATTAACTTGACACTTTATCTTTGTTGCCAGATATAAAGACCCACCGTTTCTGAGAAAAGCTAAACAAAGTGGTAGTATACTTAAAACTCCACCATTATTCTACTTAAAATGCCTCACTGACAATAAAAATGCACAAGGTGTAACAAATATTAGAATTAGCAGGCAAGAATCTATAATAATGATTTTACATATGTTTAAAGACTGAGATGAAAAGATAAAGTGAATAGGTAAATGGATATGGATTCTCCACAAAGAAAGAGAATCTATAAAAATAATTGAGTCAAAATTCTAGAATCAAAAGTACAATACTAAAATGAAAAAGAAACAGAAAGCATAAAAGGAAACAATAAACACTAGATAAACTTAGTAAATAAATGGACACTGCACTTAGAAAAATCAATAAACTTGAGAACAGATCAATAAGTATTAACTAACTAACTAAAAATATTTAAAAAACAATATAAAAAACCATTTGAAAAATGACAAGCAGTCCAATATATGTGTAACTGGAGTTCAGGAAGGACAAAAATGTGTGCAATAGTTTTGCCCACAGCTTCATATGTATGAATCTCCAACACTATCTATTTCAGTTCAGTCCAATTCAGTCACTCGGTCATGTCTGACTCTTTGTGACCCCATGAACTGCAGCACGCCAGGTTTCCCTGTCTATCACCAACTCTCAGAGTTTACTCAAACTCATGTCTGAGTTGGTGATGCCATCCAACCATCTCATCCTCTGTCATCCCTATCTCCTCCCACCTTCAATCTTTCCCAGCATCAGGGTCTTTTCCAATGAGTCAGTTCTTTGCATCAGGTGGCCCAAGTATTGGAGTTTCAGCTTCAGCATCAGTCCTTCCAATGAATATTCAGGATTGATTTCCTTTAGGATGGACTGGTTGGATCTCCTTGCTGTCCAAGGGACTCTCAAGAGTCTTTTCCAACACCACAGTTTGAAAGCATCAACTCTTCGGCACTCAGCTTTCTTCATAGCCCAACTCTCACATCCATACATAACTACTGAAAAAACCATAGCTTTAACTAAATGGATCTTTGTTGGCAAAGTAATGTCTCTGCTTTTGAATATTCTGCCTAGGTTGGTCATAACTTTTCTTCCAAGGAGCAAGCATATTTTAATTTCATGGTTGTAATCACCATCTGAAGTGATTTTGGAGCCCAAGAAAATAAAGTCTGTCACTGTTTCCACTGTCTCCCCATCTATTTGCCATGAAGTGATGGGACCAGATGCCATGATCTTAGTTTTCTGAATGTTGAGCTTTAAGTCAACTTTTTCACTCTCCTCTTTTACTTTCATCAAGAGGCTCTTTAGTTCTTCTTTGCTTTCTGACATTAGGGTGTTGTCATCTGCATATCTGAGGTTATTGATATTTCTCCTGGCAATCTTGATTCCAGCTTGTGCTTCCTCCAGCCCAGCATTTCTCATGATGTACTTTGCATATAAGTTAAATAACCAGGGTGACAATATACAGCCTTGATGTACTCCTTTCCCTATTTGGAACTAGTCTGTTGTTCCATGTCCAATTCTAACTGTTGCTTCTTGACCTGTTTTAAGCAATCACCCATGAAATAGGCAACTCAAAAGAATTGAAACCTTAATTTTCATTTGAAAAAAGTTTGGAGTTTGTTTTTATTCCTGCAGTCAGGTACCAAAAGTCCTGAAAATATTTATTCCTGTAGTTAAGAAAAGGAATTTAAACATTCAAAACTGGCATAAAGAAGAAATAGAAAAATAAGACTAAGGCAACTGTTTGTTTTCTTTTTTTAAACCAGGACCATTATTGATTCCACACAGTGAAGCAGCAGTACATTGGACTCTGAGTTGGCTCTAGTCCAGACTTATCCCTTGTTATTTGGGTGAACTTGAATTCGGGTGATTTTTACCTTCTATACCCCAGTTTCTTCTACAGATGATGTATTTGGAGATGAATCTTCTGGGTCATATACCTCTCAGAGTCTATGAAATTGATGCTTAATTCAAGAGTCAGTAAACTATGACTAAGGGCCAAATTTGCCACATTGTCCACTGTTATAAATAAAGTTTTACTAAAACACAGCCATGCTCACTTATTAACATATTGTCTGGCTTCTTGAAGCTTAGATGGAAGAGTCAAATTGTGCCAACAAAGGTCACATGACCTTCAAAGCCAAAATATTGACTATCTGTATTTATAGGAAAAGTCCATCAACTCTTTGGCTCATCTGAATGGAAAGTGAGCCTCTGTAAACTATCCCCAGTGTCCTAGTTCTGCATTTCCTTGCATGGCCCTGGGGAGTGTCAGCTCTGCTTCATTAATTTGGTTGCTGCTGGGAAGCACTGACTGCCTTCCAAGCTCTTGAACACAAAATTCCCTCAAGAGAGGGCATTGACATTAAATTGCAGTTAGGAATAATAAAAGGGATTTTCAAGGAGAAAGTAATGCTTAACCCAAAAAAATAGAGAAAGTATAAAGATGTTGTCATCTAGAGAAGATATTTTATATAAAGGGATTTAATTATCACAAGTATGTTTGAAAAGTATTCTGGTTCTCCTATTTCTAACCATGTAGTAGGATTGAATATTCTATGGAAAATCTCTTTTTTCCATGTAATTTAATACAATTGTGGGTGTTATATATGATTATATTTATAATCCCAGAGATTCACATGGGGTATCTTGGTGGAGGATGCTTAAAATTCTAATAACCCACTTCTGCCTAACTTGCTTAAGAACATATGAACTGAGATGACATGTTTTATTTCATGGAGTTAACTTCAAGAGTTATGAAAGATTTTCTGTGAATCTTTTCACAGAAAAGGTAAACTAACAATATTCTAGCAATAAACTAGCAATATTGCACATGGTGTCTCTTCTGTCAGCTTTAATTCCAAAGTAAAATGACATAGAATAGAGATTCCAATCAATCTGTGTTGGACGAGACTAAGAAATGGATTTTTCATTTTCTTATTTGGAGTAAAATGTACATGCAATAAAATTCATTGACATTAAGAGTGACATGAAATGTATGGATAAAAGGATATACATATATATATCTGTATAATAAGATATACCAATCGAGATATAGAGAATTTCCAAAATTCCAGGATGTTTTCTTCTCATTTCCTTGCAGTTAGTCCTCACTCTCAGAGGCATCCACAATGTCACTATGGTGGGTTTTTTCTATGTCTTTGGCTATTATAACTAACACTTCGTGCACAATTTCTTATTTCTTTCTAGTAAATACTCAAGAGTAGAAGTGTTACATAATATTACATAATATAGGGTGCATGTACATGAAATTTTTAAGTATATTTTAGTTTTTCGAAATGCTTGCATTATTTATACTCCCAACAAGAATGCTTGAGGATTCTAGTTACTCTACATAGTCCAATTTTGGTTTGATCAGTTCATAATGCAACATTTTTTTTGAATATTGTATTCTGTTCCATGGCTAAATTCACTTATTAGTTATAGAAGAATTTCATAGGTCCTTTTTCAGATTTTTCTGGATCCCTTGAAATCTGGAAACTAGAGAATTAATTTTGAGCCTTTCTTCGTTACTAGTATCAAGATCTAAAGCTGCACACTAGCATGTATGTAGTCACTGTTGCTATTTCACCCCTTACATTTTGAAATGTTTTTTTGTCTGCTAGTTGAGATTTTGGTTTCTGATTTCCCCTTTAGATATTTTTCTTGACATGAAAATTATGTGCAATTGTGTTGTTTATTTTTCAAACATTTGTGGGCTTTCTGAGTATTGCTCTTAATTTCTAATATAATTCGATTATCAGAAATACTCTATAATTTTACTTACATGAAATTTATTGGGACATTTTATCAGCAATCATATAATGTACCTTTGGTACCACTCTGTTTACATTAAAAATATATACTCCAGCTTTTGGTTATATTGCTCTATAGATCAAGTTGATTTGATAGTATTTTTTGAAATATTTCATAACTTTGAATTTTTCTGTAGTTCTGCTACTAATACTTACAAAGAAGTGTTAAAATCTTCAATTTAACTGCAGATTTGTCAATTTTTGCCTTTAATTTTCTGTCAATTTTTCTTTACATATTTTCAAGTAGTATATCATCAGTTGCTTATAACTTTTTCATTATCTTTCTAATGGGTTTTCATCATTATGAAATATATTCATTTTGTCTGGTGATGTTTCTCATCTAACACATCTGTTTCCTCTTTTTTTGTGCTTACTATAGGTATTGTATGTGTGTCTGTGTGTGTGTATTTAACCATATTCTAACTGATCTTTCATTTTTATTTATAATATCTCTATTAAAAAACAGAATTGTCTTTTATTAAAATCCACTTGACTGTCTTTGCCTTTTATTTATTTAAAAAAATTCATTTATATTCAATGTAATTTTTAGTAGAATGGTTTTGAGTATAAAATCTTGCTGTGTGTTTTCTAACTGTATCATTTCCGCTACTCTGTTCCTCTTTCCTTGAATTCTTTTGGATTAATCAAGCACTTTTTTAAGAACCCATTTGATTTCATCTATGGACTTTTTAGCTGTGGCTCTTATCATTACTTTTAAATGATTGTTTTAAAAATTAAAATATTCATCTTTATACTATCAGTCATTTATTCTTAGTGTCGTTCCTCCTCGTTTGTTTTCTTATTTCTCATTAGGCTTCTTAGAATTTTTTCTGGTAGACATGCCCTACCTTCCTCTCACTGTAAAAGTGTAGACTTCTCAGGTTGAAGCAATCTTCAAGACCAGGTGGTCCAAGGCGCCTTCCTTGTCCTACCTCTCATTTCCTTTCAAAGCCCCTGTGATACTTTGAGGGGCTTCCTGAGGCTGCATAGGATCTTGTTCAAAAACCACTGCTTTAGACAACACATAAATATTGGAATATGCCTATTTCAGCAAAGAGAAAGTAATTTACAGGTAATTATAAGAAAACTTTTTCTTCAAAATGAGTAGGAATCTGTAACTTTCCTGTTTCTAAAGAGCGCTGACCTTGTAATTATGAAATTATGAAAGCAACCTGTATTTATTGCTATTACTAGTTAAAACAATGTGCTAACCACAAACAAAGTAGAATAAAGCAGGGAGGGTCTAGAGATGAATTCCCCTAGAAGTTTAAATTTGCATGCATAAGAAAGGTTCAAAATGTTCTAAATATTATATGATATTTAACCATAGGGATTGTTAAAAAAAATTAAATGATGTATTGGACTTTAGGGAGGTGACATCTTTGTAGAAATTAGAATAAATTGCTTAAGAGGTAGGCACTAGCTGAGGGTTATACATTTAAAATATTATAAGAAGAGAGTATTTTAACTAAGAGCTGATCTGAAATTCTACACAATCTTGTCACTTAGTTATTATGTAATACATCTCAAAATCAGTTTCATATATAAACATTTGGAAAGATATCTGTCTTCTAAGATTTTCTTTATGATTAAATGAAGTGAGGATCTATAAGACCACATCAATTGACAAGTCACATCCTCTGAGTTACTTTCAAACTCTTGATCAACAGAATTTATAAGTATAATACAGTTATTGCTTTATGCCCCAGACTTCATTTGTTGCATTAATACATAGTAAAAGTAATTAAAATGGACTTCTTATTAATACATACATTTAACCAAGTTAGAATGATTTTCTCCTCTTACCCTACCATTTGTCTCTTTCATTCTTAAATTTCCTCCTCTCTCTCTTCCCTTTTATCCATGTACCAATTATGATAAACATGTATCTGTGCTAAGTCACTTTAGTTGTGTCCAACTCTTTGTGATCCTGTGAACTATAGCCTGCCTGGCTCCTCTGTTTATGGGATTCTCCAAGCAAGAACACTGGAGTGGGTTGCCATGCCCTCCTCCAGGGTGTCTTCCTGATCCAAGGATTGAACCCACATCTCATAAGTCTCCTGCACTGGCAGAAGTGTTCTCTACCACCAGTGCCACCTGGGAAGAACTAATCTGGTGGGAAAAAGTCTGAAGCTCTCAGTGGTTTAACACAATAACAGCTTATTTGTCCTTTATTCCAAGTCTACAGTAGCTCTGAGAAGCTCTGAGCAGAATCCCAGGCTGTTTTACTTTTATAACCTCTATAAGCACAATGACAATGGCTGGAGAAGAAATTAGGAACAATTGAGCAATGGCTTTGAAGTATCCAGCTTTAACTTGGCTCACATTTCATTGGTCACATTAAGTCACAGAGCACACTTTGATTTTGAGAATGGGTAAGTCAAGTCCTTCTGTGTCTACTGAGGAAGAGGAGAATATGAGATCATTGTGATCACCAGCAACAACTGCCCCATCTAACTTCACTTTCCCTGCCTCCCTCTTCTCTTTTCAATACTCCTTCCGATTTCCCCATCCTTCCCTCCTCCCTTCCCCTTCCCCTTGCCCTTCTTCCTTCCTCTATATCTCCCTGTATTTCTTCGTCCAGATGATACAGATATGCAAGCTGCCTGTGTAGGCGTATGTATGTGTGGAAGCGTGGGTGTCACTAAGCTATCAGGACTTAGATGATGGGTCAATTCATTTAACATGTTTACAATTTATAGAAAATGGAAAAATGCAACTAAAGAAAACAAATGCATAGCCAGAGGGATCATTTGAATCATAAACCTAGAAATAAGCAAAGAATTTTAGCTAGAAAAGTGATATGAAGTGCTAAACAATGAACTCTAAACAGGAAGAAAAATCATGCCATAGAAACCCATGACTATCAGAATCTTCTCAGGTAGAGTCTAAAATATCAGTACTTCAGGGATGTGGTCTAAATTTAATGTCCTTCATAATATGTAAATTTTGGAAATCAGCCTTTATGTATTGTCAACAAAAAGAAAGGATCAAGCATTCTGATAAAAAAAAAATTTTTTTCAACCAGACACAAGGTGTTTTGAAGACTAATCTCAGCTTACTGCCAGCAATGTGACTTATTCTTTACCCAATCACCAAAGACTTCTAGATGTTCCCGTTAAATGATAGAAAAATCTCAACATCCCCATGATTCATTTAGAGCTAATGTGGTTATTGCAGTGTGTTGATAGCTTGTAGGTCTTAAGGCCACTCGTTTGTGCAGCTGGTGCTGTCTCAATAATTTAGGGTTCAAAACTAAGAGAGAAAAAATATTCCCCTGTATATCTTCCTGATGGATAAAGGTTCTAAGGCTGGAAGGAGAGATAGAAACGTCCTATTTCTCATTCCTCTTTCCCATCTAATTTAAGAGTAAATGAAATTGAGATTCTGAGTAAATTTGTCCAGCTCATTAGAATCAGTTTTACATCAAATATAATTGAATAAAAGTCAATTTTGTTTTCACCCCAGCTCTGTCACCTTTCTCATGCCTACCTTCGTTGTATTTATTCTAGGCTTAGGAAAACTGTAAAGATATACATAGAGCTTTGCCTCAAGTGAAGTTCCAGCTATGGTCTTCCTAGAACTGTTTTTCCTTCTGCCTCTAACTAGAAATAAAGGAACCAATGAACACTGTTCTTGCTTTCCTCCAGTCCTAATCCTAAAGTCTGAAATATATTAACTATTTATTGCCTCATGAATTCCTTGAATAATTTAAACCTCAAGTAAGGAATGTACAGTTGTTGACTAAAAAAAATAAAATAAAATAAATGCTGATCATAAGTGTAGTGCTTTTGGGTCCTATAAAAGATAGTTAACAATCCTCCCCACAGAAAGTGGATAGTCAAAGATGACACACTTCTTGTTTCATTTCTAACTCTGCTGCTAGCTATTCATATATCATGACAGGTAGCAATTTTCATCGGCCTCAGATATTTTATGACTATATAAAATTGTGTGTGAGTGTGTGTATGTGTGTGAGTGTGTGTGTGTGTGTGTGTGTGTGTGTGTGTGTGTGTATTAGCCAATCAGTCATGTCCAGCTCTTTGTGACCCCATGGACCTGTTAGGCTCCTCTGTCCATGGAATGCTTCAGGCAAGAATACTGGAATGGGTAGCTAGTTCCGTCTCCAGGAAATGTTCCCTGATCCTGGGTTTGAACCCGTGTCTCCTGCATTGCAGGCAGATTCTTAACCATCTGAATCATCAGGGAAGCCCTATGAAAAATTAAGGGTTGCATTAAATCAGTGTCTCTCAAACTTAAGTGTCCCTTTTTCTTAATTTTCGCCATAATTCCACCCGCAATTCATGTGTCTCCTACATTGGGAAGCAGATTCTTTACCACTGAACCACCTGGGAAACCCTGTAATTCCATGACCTAGATTATTTTCCCATAATATTTTTCTTTAGGTAAACTTAGAAGTGTTCTACCGCTCTATAATAAGCTCTTATAATAATATATAAGAACTGTACAACTTAAAGCACACGTTTCTTATCTCACAGTTTCTGTGGGTCAAGTGTCTGGGTCTGGCTCCAGGATCTTTGTTGTTGTTTAGTCACCAAGTTGTGTCTAACTCTGTTGTGACTCTGTGGACTGTAGCCCTTCAGACTCCTCAGTCTGTGAGATTTACCAGGCAAGAATACTGGAGTGGGTAGCTATTTCCTTCTTCAGTGGATCTTCCCCACTCAGGGATCGAACCTGTGTCTCCTGCATTGGCAGGCAGGTTTTTTACCCACTGAGCCACCAGGGAAGTCCAACCTAAGGCACTAATTAAGCTTGTGTTCAGGACTTGGTTCTAACTTAGAGGTTCATCTGTCAATGGATCCACTTCTAAACCCACTCAGATTTTTAGCAGAATTCACTTCCTTAGGACTATAAGACTGAGGGCCCTACCTTCCTTCTGGGTAGTGGCCAGAGACTGCTCACAGCTTTTAGAAGCCATCTTCAGACTCTAGAAGAGAAGCAAAAGGCAAAGGAGAAAAGGAAAGACATACCCATTTGAATGCAGAGTTCCAAAGAATAGCAAGGAGAGATAAGAAAGCCTTCCTCAGTGATCAGTGCAAAGAAATACAGGAAAACAATAGAATAGGAAAGACTAGAGATCTCTTCAAGAAAATTAGAGATACCAAGGGAACATTTCATGCAAAGATGGGCACAATAAAGGATGTAAATGGTATGGACCTGAGAGAAGCAGAAGAGATTAAGAAGAAGTGGCAAGAATACACAGAAGAACTGTACAAAAAAGATCTTCATGACCCAGATAATCACAATGGTGTGAACACTCACCTAGAGCCAGACATCCTGGAATGTGAAGTCAAGTGGGCCTTAGGAAGCATCACTACGAACAAAGCTAGTGGAGGAGATGGAATTCCAGTTGAGCTATTTCAACTGCTAAAAGATGATGCTGTGAAAGTGCTGCACTCATTATGCCAGCAAATTTGGAAAACTCAGCAGTGGCCACAGGACTGTAAAATGTCAGTTTTCATTCCTATCCTAAAGAAAGACAATGCCAAAGAATGCTCAAATGACCACCCAGTTGCACTCATCTCACAGGCTAGCAAAGTAATGCTCAAAATTCTCCAAGCCAGACTTCAACAGTATGTGAACCATCAACTTCCAGATATTCAAGCTGGATTTAGAAAAGGCAGAGGAACCAGAGATCAAATTGCCAACATCTGCTGGGTCATCGCAAAAGCAAGAGAGTTCCAGAAAAACATCTATTTCTGCTTTATGGACCATGCCAAAACTTCTGACTGTGGGGATCACAATAAACTTTGGAAAATCCCGAAAGAGATGGGAATGCTAGACCACCTGACCTGCCTCTTGAGAAATCTGTATGCAGGTCAAGAAGAACGAGTTAGAACTGAACATGGAACAACAGACTGATTCCAAATTGGGAAAGGAGTATGTCCAAGCTGTATATTGTCACCCTGGTTATTTAACTTATATGCAGAGTACATCATGAGAAATGCTGGACTGGATGAAGCACAAGCTGGAATCAAGATTGACAAGAGAAATATCAATAACCTCAGATATGCAGAAAGCAAAAACTGACTAAGGAACCTCTTGATGAACGTGAAAGAGGAATGTGAAAAAGTAGGTTTAAAACTCAACATTCAGGAAACTTAAGATCATAGCATCCAGTCCCATCACTTCATGGCAAATAGATGGGGAAACAGTGGAAACAGTGATAGACTTTATTTTTTGAGGCTCCAAAATCACTGTAGATGGTGACTGCAGCCATGAAAGTAAAAGACACTTGCTGCTTGGAAGAAAAGTTATGACTGACATAGACAGAATATCAAAAAGCAGAGACATTATTTTGCCAACAAAGGTCTATATAGTCAAAGCTATGTTTTTTCCAGTAGTCATGTATGAATGTGAGAGTTGGACTATGAAGAAAGCTGAGCACCAAAGCATTGATGCTTTTGAACTGTGGTGTTGGAGAAGGCTCCTGAGAGTTCCTTGGACTGCAAGGAGATCTAACCAGTCCATCGTAAAGGAAATCAGTCCTGAATATTCATTGGAAGGACTGATGTTGAAGCTGAAACTCCAATGGCCACTATATGGGAAGAACTGACTCATTTGAAAAGACCCTGATTCTGGGAATGGTTGAAGGTGGGAGGAGAAGGGGAAGACAGAGGATGAGATGGCTGGATGGAATCACTAACTTAACGGACATGAGTTTGAGTAAGCTCCAGAAGTTGGTGATGGACAGGGAGGCCTAGGGTACTGCCGTCCATGGGGTCGCCAAGAGTCAGGCATGACTGAGCGACTGAAGTGAACTGAACTCAGCCTCTAGAGGACACTGTAGCTCCTTGCAGCATGGCATGGCCCACCCTGAGGGTCCCCTCCCAGTATCGAAGCTTGTTTGAGTCTGGCCCTGCATTTACTGTTTAATCTAGGCACAAGACCCACTCACTCAGACCAGGACTCTCACTATCTCCTCCAGTCCTCACATATGATTAAGCAGTAACATCCTAAATACAGAACAATTTCATAAACTCCTTTATTAGCCTTAATCAATTGATTTTCTTGGACTTAAATAATTTTGACCACTCTGGATAACAATGCAGTTACCAAGTTTCTTTACTTAACCAAGCTGTCATTCATAAACCAACTGTCTTCTGATCATTAGAAACAAGAGTAAGTTAGTTAGCTGTAATGTTAAAAAAAAAAAAAATCAGCCTTAAATGTCTTAAATAGCTTGAATGATGGCAAGCTATTGAGGGCATCTTCTCTACCCCTGAGGTTCACATCTGACTGGGCTCAGATTGTAGACAATAAGGACCAAAACCTTTCAGCACACCCTTAACAATTTCAGAAAGGGCTCTCTTTATTACTTATCTATAGCATAAATGGGAAAAACTGAAGTTTCTTTAAATGCCTCTCAGTTTGACTTAAAATTCACCTACCAGTAGAGTTCCTGAGGGGAACCTATCCACTCAGGTTCCAAATGGACTCAACAGTCCTTTCCTCTTAAGACTGTCACATTCCATTACTTATTCAGTTTCAAAAAAGGAGAAAAAAGAAAAAAAAACAAGCTGAAACAATCATGAAGTTTGCTTAGCTTTCAGTTACTTTCACTAAAAGTTCACATTTTTGCCTTATTTTATGGAGAAGAAAATACAATATATCACTATGAAGTGAAAGAAGAAGTTGTAACAGTAACAGCTAAGTTCTGATTAGCTATTTGTTTCTAAAGAGCTTGAGATCTAGGTTTTATAATCAGGAAGACATATACTTTATTAATTTCTTTTATTCCATTTTGTTAATGTAATAAGCGTCTTTGTAGCTGCTGTTTTTAAATGGGAAATATCAGATTTTGACATTATTTCAGATATTTCCTTTAGAGCATTTATTTCATTGGTGGAAAATGAATATTAAAGCTTTTACTATAGATAACCTTTATTGCTGATTATTTACCAGTTATTTTGCTGCCTGCAGAGATATTTTTAGTATTTCCTGTATATGAGCTGACAGTGACAAATTTTATAAATACTTTCCCCTGCCATTTGAAGTCATTTGCATTTATACATATATAATTATTAGTTTGTTATAAAAATGTGCTTTAGAATTCCAAATTATTGCTGCAATCTTTTTGATAGTAATAAGATCTAGATTCTCTATGACTAATAATCAACCTAGGCATGACACACCTTTTTTAAAAATATCCATTCTATTAATGTTTCTAATTTCCAAAAAATGTAAACTTTTAGGAGAAATAATATTTCCTTGGTCACTCCCATTAAAGTTTGTAAAGATGTTACACATAAAACAGTGGGATCAACCTCAGTGTCCATCAGTGGAGGATTGCTCAAGTCAGTTATGGCGTGGCCGTACAATAACATATGACACTGAACCATTTTAATTATGGCATTTTGAAAGTCAAAAACAATTGAATATGAGCAATTTCATATGATCCACTTATTATTATTTAGCAGTTTAAAAGAAAGAAGTACACGTATTTGTAGAGAAAGTCATCCTCAAACTATGTTTAATTTAATAGAAAAGCAAATTACAAAAGAATACACCCTATTTGATTTCATTCATTTTACTTCCTATAGAAATAAATGTACTCTAAAATATATGGGAAATTTCAGAATGAGATGAGGGGACAGGGAAACTCAGGCTAGGGAATGGGGAAAACAGGGATCCTATTTTTTCTATTTACATATTCACATATTCTACTGTTTGATTCCTCAGTATAAGCACAAATTAATTGTGTAATTTTTTTTTTAGTAAAAAACAATCAGGCTCTCTTTCTTCAATGCTACTCAAAGTGTGGTTTATGGGTGATAACACCAGTTTGTAAAATTTACCAGTCTGTAAAACGGTAGGTACAGAAATTGAGAGAAGCATTTAGTAATTTTACAGTAATTTGGTAATTTTATGTTTATTCAATATAAAATGAAAAACTGGGGCTTGAATTTTGTATGTCCTTTTTCATTTTATTTGTCTACAGATTGATTTTCATTGTATTTTACAAAAGAATACCCATGACCAACTGGAAATAAAATAGAAAAGAAAAGAAAAAAAATTGGCTCCGACAGTTTGAGAAGCACACGTTTATCTTTATTTTTTCAGAATCCAGGACAGGTTCTGGCAGAAAGAATTACTGAATAAATGCATGATGAATCAATACATGATGAATGCAGCTGGAAAATTTGAAAGGCTCTAAGATAATAGAAAAGATAGGATTTGATGCTGCAGTGGATTGATGTTGGGGGAGAGAAGGAGGTGGAGACGGAAAACTCCCAGGTGTTTATATTCAGCTCCTGGGAGGTTGCAGATGCCATTTCCTAAAACTGGAAACACCGGAAGAGGAGCAGATTCACAGTGTGTTTACAGATGATTAATTTATCTTTGAACAGTTTGATGTTGAGGTTATCAGTAACATATCCAAATGGGGATGTCCAGGAAGCAGTTAGAGATAGGGGTTAGAAACTCAGGAAGCAGTCGGGAAGGTGTAGCTGGAGGGGTAGCTTTCAGAGTTGTGGCCATTAGAACAGTGGTTCCCAACCTTTTGGGCTCAGCTGGTAAAGAATCCACCTGCAGTGCAGGAGACCTGGGTTGGAGACCTGGGTAGGAAAGAGCCCCTGGAGAAAGGGAAAGACCACCCACTCCAGTATTCTGGCCTGGAGAATTCCATGGACTGTTTAGTCTGTGGGGTCGCAAAGAGTCAGACAAGACTGAGCAACTTTCACTTTCACCAATTTCATGGAAGACAATTTTTCCAAGGGCCAGGGGTGGGGAGATAGTTTCAGAATGATTCAAGCATATTCCATTTATTGTGCACTTTATATCTAATCTAATGCTGCCTTTGATCTGACAGGAGGTACCAATTTGGGCCTGGAGCTTGGAGACCCTTGCGTTAGAATGAATAAGCTCACCGGGACTGTAGAATGAGAAAGAGGCTGAGGACAAACCTCTGGGTGTTTAACACCGTGTCTGGCACTAGGTAGATGGGTAGTAACTGTCAAATGAAGAATCAGGTAGATATGAACCTAAGTCTGTTTTATTCCAAGTCGAGTCTCTAACTAACCCCATTTTTCTCCTAAACACCACAGCATTCTAACAGACACTGCTTAGAACTGGGGATGAGGTGAGGGGAAAAGAATCAAAAACATGACACCAAGAATGGGTTTAGCTGTGTTGCATTCTGCTAAAAAATCAAGGGAGATGGCAAGGGGGAAAAAAAGTGTATACCTGATTTGCCAACATGAAGGTCATGCTTTGACAGCAAATATTCTTTTGGGAGAATGATACAGTTAAGAGCTGTTTGAGGCTGGTTGAAAAGCAAATAAGAGTATATAAATGTAGACCATATGTCTATCCCTTATCAAGAAGCTTAGCTATAAATATAAATTGATATCATAGACATTTGTAAGTTATTTCAGTGTGGGCATAGAGCCTGATTAATCCACTGGACCTCCAAATAAAATGCTTTATTATATAATCTGGCTCGAACTATTTATCATTGTTTCATGAATACTAGTAACCAAAATAATGCTAGTGAGAAATATATAATTTATTAAATGATCATCATACCCTAGGTATTATAGGTAAGTAAGTTTACTTCATGTCAACTCAATGGCAAACTTATGAAATAGGTTTTATTTTTATTTTTCAGAGGAGGAAATTTGCATTTAAGAGGAAAAATGACTTGTCCGTAACCCATGTCTTAACTGATCATCTACCTTAATTTCCAAAATATTAGGGAAAATGCCCACATTATTATAAAAATATATCCACCTTCAGCAATTCACATATAGTCCCTTTATTAGCCCATGGAAGGCAAGAAGGAATACGAGTTCGTGCTTGCTCAATCATGTCCTCTGAGTCTTTATGACCCCATGGACTATAGCCCTCCAGGCTCCTCTGTCCATGGAATTCTCCAGGCAAGAATACTGGAGTGGGTAACCATTTCTTACTCTAAAGGATCTTCCTAACCCAGGGATCAAACTCACAGTCTCTTGCATCTCCTGCATTGGCAGGCAGATTCTTTACTATGGTGTCTTCTGGTAAGCCAAACAGGAAACATAAATTTAAAAAGCCTGAATACTTGGTCTAACATTTTAAAAAATCTGCCAAGTTTGCTATGGTAACTCAATTTTTTATGGTAGACCTGAATTATATCACGGGAAATTTTGTGTTTTAGGCTCAATAGTTCTTTATATAATTTTCAGCACTGGTATTCTGTCATTTATTGTAATATTCTTTCATTTCCCTGTTACTCATCTATTGATAAAACTCAAGGAGTCCTACCAGAAACAAGCCTGTTTACATTTATTTACTGAGTGTTTATCAATTAATTTGAGAATGAGACTCTTTCCTAGTGTTGTTTATTAGCAAGACCAAAAGGAATTATTCAAGGTTGGGTGATAAAAATCCACTTCTTGTTGCCACTTTAATTTTAATTATCATCATTATTATTAATTAACTATACTTTTTAAGGTCAGCTTGCTGAGGACTGAAATATTGAGCACTGGTATAGTTTAATGGAGAGAAAGCTCAGGAAGAAACTGCTCTCTAATGACAAGCTTGTGTGGGATGGAGTAGGTTAAGAGCATTGGAGCACTGATTGTGTAATATATATACAACTCCCTCCCCACCCAAAACTCTTTGCCTACTTGGCATTTGAAATCTTAAATGTTTAAAACTTCTGTTGCATCAGTCTTGGTGAGAGATGCCTGTGTCATGTCTGCCCTAATTTGTTTTCTGGGAATTCCAACAGCTAGGGTTCAAGAATACACTTCAGTTTGGCCAGTTTGATGCTTGGGAAGGGAACTTTAGACTGAGGGCAGATATAAACAGGGGACGTTGCTACTTCACACTGTGGATTGGATGCTGTACTGTTGGACATTTATTCATCATGAACTTATTTTACACTCTGAAACCTGACGGCAAGCAGAAAGCTCTAACCCACAAGGACAAACATTTTTAAAAGGAGAGGCGATGACAGGAATAATGTCTGGTGATTAGTAACTGACTTAGCATACCAGAAAACAAGGAACCTTAACCCAGTGTGAGAGAAGTCCCACAGTGAGGGGATTATCACTGTGGAACCACACACACAAAAAAATGCATCAAGAATTCAAGGTAGAAAATAATCTGAAAATAGGCTGGATGTGTAGTTGAAAGCCATAACATTGCTTGGAGGCCTATGGAAAAATCGTTTAGACACTCATATCTTCGTCCCCACCCAAGAAGGAAACTGGAAAATGATGAGCCAGAGAAATTCTGATCTTAGTGGCACTGGGCACAGCTGAGAGCTGGGCTGTCATAATTAAGAAAGTTAAGTGAAAAATGAGATTACTAGCACCCCTCCCCCCTCTACTTCCAGAATACTGCCAGCCAGGCTTAAAATTTTCAGGCAGAAAAACAGACATTTCTTCTGTAGTAAACTGACTAGTTCAAAAGCAAATACCTAGAGAAATAGATAACTCGGTATCTTTCCTATGAAACAACTCAAGAAGATCATCCTGAAGCCCAGGCAGGATACATGGAAAACATGGCTAATGCAGCTTCTCCGTTTCAGTCTTAAATAGGAGCAGAGTGCTGACGGTCACCAAACATTTGAGAGAATCCTGTAACATTAAAGACAGAAACCAAATAAAAAGAGAAAGAAATAAAATAAAGGGAATAGCCAATGCAGAAGTCAGGGTAGGGGGATACTTAAATCCGAGCCATTGTGACCCTCTCGTCTCTTTCCAAGTTCCTGAATACAGGAACAGAAGCCACTAACTGGTACAGGCTCAGAATCGATCCGCACCCCGGAGAGGAGCCATAATCTATGGAGTGACAGTTACTAGCTCAGGAATGTCAAGGAAGGAGCACTAGTGCTAAACTTTGCTGCCAAAATAGTGCATTTGAACCAACACCTCACCTCTGAAAATCCTGACAGTGTGTGCCACCATCAAAAAAAAAAAAAAAAAGTAAATATGAGGAAATGATTTCTATTAAAAAAAATAATAATCCTCTTTAAGTCTCTAGCTTAGGTGCAGAGGATAGACAGTTTCTAGGGGAAAAAAAAGAAAACAAAACAAAATTAATGCAGACTTCATGTTGCAGGTTAGATTCTTTTTATCAAGCAGAGTCTGAGATGGAGTTGAGTGCTAAAGTTGACTGATTTGTAACATCGGTGAAAAGAAAGGAAGAGGAAGCAGGACTTTGAAAAGGAATACATAGAGCCATAATACAGATCTGACAAAATCCTTTCCAACCCAACAGGAAGCTCCAGGGCAAAACTGTCCGTTAGAGAAGTTCCATATTGGACAAAAAGGTTCAGGCTATTTTGCCACCCATCATCTTGGCAAATCATTGACTGGGGCCACCCTAAGAAGAGTGGAATATGATCTCAGCTCAGTGAAAATGAAACCTGAAGGTGCTAGCCTCTGGAGGCACACCCTGTGCAGCTGTGCAGAGAATTTGTTTGAAGGGGTCCCTAACCGGGACTGATTAAAGCTACTGTTCCAGAGATAATCTTGTTTGAGAAATTCAGCCATTGGCATCTTGATGCAGCTATTGATCTGATATTTTTCCTTGATCCTAATAAACTGAAAACACTATTCTGTAATTATTTGGCTACAAAGACAGTACGCCTTTGCTAAAATGCATCAGGAGCATGTCATTTTTTGGCTTTATATTAATATCACACTTTTGTTGTTGTTCAGTCACTAAGTTGTGTCTGACTTTTTGCAACCCCAAGGACTACTGCATACCAGGCTTCCCTGTCCTTCACCATCCTCTGGAGCTTGCTCAAACTCTTATCTATTGAGTCGGTGATGCCATTCAGCCATCTCATCCTCTGTCATTGCCTTCTCCTCCTCCCTTTAATTCCCAACATCTGGATCTTTTCCAGTGAGTGTCCCATCAACCCATACTACACTGCAGAGGTTAACTTGAGTGTTGACTTCATGTTGATAGGATCTTAGCAGGAAGTAGCTGGTATCCTAGATATTTCAGGGTGACATATACACATAATAAGGTTAGAGATAAGCTTAGATCTAGACACTATAGATCTGTGTCACCTCAGTGAACTTTCTATAGGTCCAATAACTGGGACAAGTTCAGATGTTGCTTGAAAAGTCTAGAAACCTGTGTTAAGAGTTATACCCAATGATTAGTATGCATCTTTCAATTTTGATACCAAAATATACCACTTTTTGGTATGCTGCTCAGATGTATTTGCCCGATGACCTGAAATGCTTCTAGTTTGGGGATAGAAATCTAGAATCTGAAAAGATACTCCAGTAGGTACATGAGCAAGCAGCAGCGGTACTGCTTGTTGGCCCTTCTGGATGGTGAGGCCTAGGAGCGCTTGAAATGTCTGGGGGAGATGGAAACATAGTGTACCTGTGGTATGCTCCAGTGGTGGCTTCCCAGTGGAAACCTTTATAATTCGGGAACAAAATATTACCATCATCTAAATTTAACTTCCCATCATTTAACACAATAGCTTTTCTCTCCTACAAGAAACTGAAGACAGAATTAAAGCCTAATTATGAGATAACAATGACCATGCAGCTCAAGCTGCCAATCATAAGATGTTTATTATTTGATCCACTGATTCTTCACATTGGTTGTTTTTATTAACCTTTAAAACTCTTGTGAAAATGATAGATCCAAATCAAGATGATATTTAAAATACAGGATTGCACATCATCTCTGTGGGCTATTCCTGGTTTAGTGCCATTTCTCTTACGTAATTATAGCCTTATGGGGAGTTACCTGTGACTAGTTATCGAAGGAGGAAAAAAATCAAGAACAGCTAGATACAGATCTGCATGATAAACTGGCATCCAATGGAAACTGACTGCTAATCCGTTCTATGCCTAATCAGGTACTGAAAGATAGTGCAAAAGGAAAATACCTCTAGTAATAAACAGTGAGATAATGATTTGCATACACAATCAAGGACTTGGAAGAAGCTAGTGCTGTGCTAAGTCGCTTCAGTTGTGTCCGACTCTGTGTGACCCCATGGACCATAGCCCATCAAGCTTCTCTGTCCACGAGATTCTCCAGGCAAGAATACTGGAGTGAGTTGCCATGCCCTTCTCCCGGTGATCTTCCCAACCCAGGGACTGAACCCAAATTTCTTATGTCTCCTGCATTGGCAGGCTGATTCTTTACCACTAGCATCACTTGGGAAGCCCACGGAAGAAGCTAGAGTTCACAGCAAAGATACCTGTGGAAGACTTATATGGATGGATCTCTTGAAATAGGTCCAGCATATGATAATATCTGTTTTTCAAATAAATGTTTACTAAGTACCCTTCCAATGAAAAAGGTAATTAAGAAGAGTCTGCCAGATAATAGCTTCCTTCCTCAGCAATTCAGAGATTGCTCAATGGGCTTGTGAACAAGTAAAGTATGCATGGGTTCAATAACATGAGCTTCCAGTCACAAGGCTGATTTCCCTTTTGCTACTGTTCAACTTGTAAGCAATTGCAGTTAAACTTTGGCCCCCAAATATTATGACTTAACAAAATAAAGAAGCCACACAGCAACAGTTTGACTGTGTTGAACTCCTGTTTATCAGGTAGGAAATGTTCATTTATGCTAACTTGAAACATAGCTGAATTGATATTTGCTTCTTCTAGCTCATCATTCTTTTTTGCCTGGAATGCCACCCGAAACTTACTGAATGCCTTGTCTTATTTCCCATGCAAAGTGAACTCAATTTTCAGAGAAATAATGAAACAATGGTACCTATAGAAATCATTATGTTGTCGTATCCTCATTACTTAAGGAAATAGACTTTTAGAATGATAGAATAGCAAGGGAATCTCATGTAAGCCCTAGCCTGGAGATAGTGCCTTATAATGTGGGGATGGTGTGATATAAGATGTGCAGTCTAGTATGTGTACATGTATTTAGGAACCAAAGGACATAATTAGATGTCATTCCATGTATCATTAATCCTAACTCTTACTGGTGACACATGAGCTTTTAGAATCTATGACTCTGATTCTTATTAGTGCAGATATCTGAATGCTCAAAGTCAGAATGCTTCCACCACAGAACCCAACACGGTTCTAGAATGGAACAGATTCTATTAAATTGGAAAGTTTGGTATTCTACTTGGTCTTGTCAGTGGGTAAACAGGAAGCACAGGAAGTTACAAGGTAGGTTATCTTATCTATCTCATCAAGAGAAAAATGAGATTGCTGGTAAGAAAAGGGATCTGAGGTCACCTAGAAATGATTAGGTGATCCCTACTGCTGTTACCTTATACTACTCCATTCAAAAGTTAAGGATGCAGTCAGTATGTATAGAAAGCACCAATATAGGCTTAGTTAGATTCCTCAAAAATTAAGCTGCAGTTCTTCAAGCAATTAATAAAATGTAAATGACTATATTGTCTAGGAATTAGCAACTGCTATTGGGCAATGTGATTAAATGGCATATGTGGCTTTGAACATAAACAGACCAAGTAGGCACTGTCTGTCTGTGGAATGTTCTTGCTCAGGGCAAATTGCTCCTTTGGAAAATCTTGGTCATTCTTAGTTCTTGGAAGCAATAGTAATAGGGTTATTTCTCACTTGCCTACATGACATGATATGCTCCAGAGAGAGAGAGAAGCAGCCTTTGACATCAGAGACATTCTGTCACCCTTTCTTTTATGTGACTTATCAAAAGGCTAAGGCAAAGTGAAAAATAGACCAGCCAGAAACAAGGCGAAAAATGAGCTTGTGGGTTATGAGTTTCAATCGACTCTGATGATGTCTGGGAGACATTTTCATTACAATAGTTGAATGGGGAAAAGTAGTGGGCACCTTTTTCCTTTTGAAAGAATAAATGGCTCGGAATAGTTCTTTTTCTATTCTCTGGCTGAGGATCCAAAGATTTTTCAGTATTGGGCACTACCTTTGAAACACTTGGGGATTAGTACTCCAGGGAAATAGCCAGAGAGAAGTTCATTTCTCAGGCAGATAGTTTCTGTCCTGCGACATGTCCAGGAGAGAAGAGTCTCAGAGTTCTACTTGTAACATTCTGTGCTGGGTAAAGCAAGCACTCGGCTATAAGTCAGTCTATGCCTTCTACTGGTTACCAAGAGGAAATAGAATTCTTCCAAACAGCCAGTTCATAAAAACATCCTTCTCATAGTCTACTTATTGGGCTTTCCTGGTGACTTAGGCAGTAAAGAATCTGCCTGCAATGTGGGAGACCTGGGTTCAATCCATGGGTTGGGAAGATCCCCTGGAGGAGGGCATGGCAACCCACTCTGGTATTCTTGCTTGAAAAATGACGAGGACAGAGGAGCCTGGCGGACTACAGTCCATGGGGTCACAGAGAGTCGGGCACAACTGAGCGACTGAGCACATCACACTTATTTATCCATCCATTCACTCATTCATCCAGAGAGCCATTCAGTGAGCTATATAGCCAGCCAGCCAGCCACTTCAATGAAATTCATGTACTGAATAATTACAATACATCCAGGATTATATGAACTTCTGTGGAAAATATGAGAAAAAAAAGCAAAAAGCAAATAAAAATGTGTTGTAAAAAAAAAATCCATCTACTCCAACATTATCTTTATGAAGGTAAAAAATGAAAGTTCCAAGTAATAGGAACAAACCTTTTTATACAGTTATATGAATTTTCCATGTAATTTTGTGGCAAGCCTTGACCAAATCTCAAAGCAAGTTGGCAGCAAAATGAGGGCTAAGATCCAGAACCCCTGAACCTTGGAGAAGGTATCTACTCCTTATGAAATTATAATCCAAATGTGGAGGAAGAGCCAACATATGTGAGATAGTTCAAAATAATGAAGTGATGCAGTGTATTTATAGTCAATGTCACATACCATATCATTTGTTTTGAATTAGTCTCATGTGTGTTGGTATATATGTAAAATAATAGCTAAACTAAATTTTCATATAATTTACCTACTTCATGTGAAAGTTGTGTGTTGGTATATGTGCAAAATAATAACTAAATTAAATTTACATACAATTTACCTAATTTACCTATATATAAATGTGAAATGAGAAATGAATGTGGTATGATTTTAGACTAGCCAAGAAAGCCCTGAGAAGTTATTAGTATGGATGTATGTCGTTTGAGCCAGTGGTGTGTAGGATTTAACTAACTGGGAGATGCAGGAAGGGGTATTAGGTAGAGCATTGTGAACAGAATGGCTGTCGTGTTGTGTCGAGGTCGCTCTCTTCAGGGTAGATGATTTGACCCTTCTTTCTGCATCAAAAGATAAGAACCAGCAACAGTTGTGCATGTGTGTTCATTTCATGATGATAAAGTTTCCAGCTCACACACTTGGTCCCTATTAGGTGTTTGGTTGGTTGATTGCTTCTCTAGTTGTTTTCTTTTGGTTTGAATTGCCCCGTTCTTTTCCTGAGCTGCAGGAAATCAAGCTGTCCTTGCAGTACCTCCCCACGTTAGGTTCCTCTGTGAAGAGAGCACGGGGCCGTGCCTCAGGGTAGTGCAGGAAGAGCTCAAACTCGGACTCAGGCGTTCAGGTCTTAGTGAGCAGTGTCCCCGGCGCACTGGCTTGCTTTTCCCTCCTCAGCTTTCTGCAGTGTGTATCGACAAAGCTTAACAGTTTTTACCCTTGTTGATCTGCACAGCAGACCTCTACTAATTCCTAAACTACAAATTAAACGCTTGGGGCTGAACAGAGATCAGATTAAAAACTTCACAGTTCATAGAGACCAGCTCAGCAGGAGCAGTTAGACTCTAAGCCATCTTAAAGGAGTGGAAACAGGCTGTTGTCTGGAGCCCATTAAAGCAGAAGCTAGAGGAGCTATAATGTGATATTAAAGCTAATTTCCTACAGGCTGAGAGGTGCCTTGGACATAATAAATAATAATAATATTATACTGCCTTGTCAAAACATGCTTTATACACACATTAATATGACTTACTATTTAACAAGACAAGTGTTGGCTATAATCTCAATGACATCTACTAGAGTTTTATGAAGTGAAATTGATATTACAATAGTATCATTTCCTAAGGGGGTTTAATGCAGCAAGAGACCATTTATGCCAGAGTATAAATTGTCTTGAGATATAATTACTCATAATGCACTCAGAAATGTGGTACATATTGTTAGTAAAATAATTTCCCTTGAAAATATGAAACAATTGGCAATTGAAAAGTCTGAAAAGTTAACTTATTTTGGATTATATTAACTCATTAAGTAATGCATTTAAAAAAGAAAGGACTAAAATGTAGCTGTTTTAAATTGACAATATATATGGTTTGGGGAGGGCTTATTTCCTATTCATCACTGACATACCTAGCAGTTACTGTGGTGAGAAGACAAGATAAAGTGATGGCTAGAGTGAGATCATGTCAAGGAAGAAAAAGATAAAGAAATGGAGGTGAGTCAGGGTTTCCTTGGGAAAATCAACAGGACTTGGTACATGATGAAAGATTGGTGATGGAAGAGAAGGAAATCATACAACCTGATAAGATGACTCAAAATAAAATGGAAAAATATAAAAGTAAGTTTTTTAAATAACCTTGAATGATTTTGACCTATATTTAAGTAGAGAAGGTGAAAACCATAATGATATTAATGAATATTGAGAGAGGCCACAGCGAATTATAAAGTATGTGTTGGCATAAAATTAAAGGAAGAGATTGTTTCAAGTTGATGAGAATTCTCAACACTAATGTGTGTTGATACGAAGTCAGAAATGCAATTCTAAAGACTGCCTAAAAAATTCATTAGTGAAGAGAATCTTGTTGTCCATGGTACAAACAGTTACTTTAGGGCCAAGAAATTACCAGAAACTCTGATCATGGCATTCGGTCCCATCACTTCATGGCAAATAGATGAGGAAACAGTGGCTGACTTTATTTTTCTGAGCTCCAAAATCACTGAAGATGGTGACTGCAGCCAGGAAATCAAAAGACACTTACTCCTTGGGAGGAAAGTTATGACCAACGTTGATAGCATATTAAAAAGCAGAGACCTAACTTTGCCAACCAAGGTATGTCTAGTCAAGGCTATGGTTTTTCCAGTAGTCATGTATGGATGTGAGAGTTGGACAGTAAAGAAAGCTGAGCACTGAAGAATTGATGCTTTTGAACTGTGGTGTTGGAGAAGACTCTTGAGAGTCCCTTGGACTGCAAGGATATCCAACCAGTCCATCCTAAAGCAGATCAGTCCTGGGTGTTCATTGGAAGGACTGATGCTGAAACTGAAACTCCAGTACTTTGGCCACCTGATGCGCAGAGCTGACTCATTTGAAAAGACCCTGATGCTGGGAAAGATTGAGGGCAGGAGGAGAAGGGGACCACAGAGGATAAGATGGCTGGATGGCATCACTGACTGAATGGATGTGGGTTTGGGTGGACTCTGGGAGTTGGTGATGGACAGGGAGGCCTGGTGAGCTTCGGTTCATGGGGTCGCAAAGAGTTGGACACACCTGAGTGACTGAACTGCAACTCAAATCTCTTCTCTGAAAGTGTCCACCTATTTTCCACAGCTAGTCACTCTAATTCAAGGATCCATTGAAGATACTGGACACCAGGACTTCTCTGGTGATCCAGTGGTTAAGAATCCACCTACCAATGAGGGGGATACCAGTTCAATCCCTGGTCTGGAAAGACCCCACATGCTATGAAGCAGCTAAGTCTGGGTGCCGCAAATACTGAGCCCCAGTGCTGCCGCCACAGAAGCCTGTGCACCTAGGGCCCCAGCTCCGCAGCGAGAGCAGCCACTGCAGTAAGTCCCTGCATCTCAGGGAAGAGTAGCCTCACATCACCACAACTAGAGAAAGCCCCAGTGCAGCAACAGAGACCCAGGGCAGCCAAAACTAAATAAATTCAGGAAAAAGATATCGGATGCCAGCACAGATGTTACGATTTGCTGCAGCAGCATGGGGATTGCATGTGAAGTTAAAAAAAAAAAACAACACTGCAGTTTGTTGATAGTGAGTAAACCCGAGAATGAGCCTAGACATGGGGAGGAATCCAGGGGCCATGGGCCAAGAAGGAGCCACGGGTTTGGACTCCAGTGGCAATTCAGATTAGAACTTTTTTCCCCCCACAATCATAAACATCAGAGGAACTTGGAGAATCAGGTAGATATCTGAAACAATGTCAGTTGTTCATTTCATTCTATATTCTTTCCTTGGATTATCTTATCATCATATATATTTTAATTACTATATATGGTTATAAGCTTTAAACACATACATCTAACTGCTTGAAGGGCATCTCCCATTAAATGTTCCGCAAACTCCAGATATTCAGTCTGTAAAATTCAAGTTATAATCTACCTTTTTCAGATCTGCTTCTCATTCTCCTATCTCAAATGATGTTATTTTAATTCATCTCATTGGTCAAATAAAGGTCACGTGTCTTCCTCTTGTAATGACAGCTTCTAATCTTGCACCAAGTCTTGTTGATTTTGTTTACTAACTCCTACTCGACTCCATTTATTTACCTCTTCCTTGACATCATCTCATTTTAGGCCACCGTTATCTCTTTTCTAATATTTGTGATGTCTACTTGTCTATCACCAGATCCGATTCTTAACAATTCACCCTGCCTAAGGTAGGCAGGTGGAATAGGAAGTGGCAACCCACTCCAGTATGCTTGCCTAGAAAATCCCATGGACAGAAGAGTCTGGAGGGCTACAGTCCACAGGGTCACAAAGAGTCGGACATGACTGAGCAACTAACACACACACACACAAGGTAGGCAGGATGGTAATTTTAACTTGCATAATTAATTCTCTTTTTCTTCTTATTCAAACCCTTTGAAGCCTTTCCAGTGTTCTTAAAATAAGTTCTGATGTTATTAATCCAATTTGAAGAATTATAATATGGAACTTGCTTATCTCTGCTTATTTTTCACACTCTTCTTCCCCTTGCTTCTACCTCTAGACTCAGTGTCCCTCTTTGTTCTCCTCTAACTTATCGCACTCCTTCCCACCTTGGGGTCTTTGAATGTAGTCTGCCCTCTCCCTAAAGCATTCTTATCTGCATTTGAGCCATGCTTCTGCCTTTTCATTGGTTAACTTCTCTTTCTTCTTTGTTTTCTTTCTCAGAAGTTGCCTGTTTTGGTATGCCTTGCAATTTTTTTTCTTGAAGAGCAGGGTAAAAGGAATTGCCATACACAGTCCTTCAGTAATGTGTTGGTGAGATGCGACGGGGTGGGGTGTGGGCAGGTGGAGCATTCTGTATCCCTATGATTAGGACTCAGTCTCTACGGGACCTTATGCCCTTATGAACAGTGAATTTCACAGGAGTTTCAGTGTTTTCCTCCCCACATGGGTAGAACAGGATGGCTAGAGCAGCTGGAGTTGGGTATTTCCCTTCCCTCAGGTCAGTTAGGCTCTGATAATACCCAGCAGATTAGTCTCTGGTTAACTAGTTTTTTCCTTGGAATAAGTCTTGTTAAAAGAACAGACCATTTTCTCTGTTAATATTGCATATTGTAAAATGTGTCCTTTTCCTTTCTCCTGCCAGAAGCCTTTCTCAGATACTTAACTGTGAGAACGTGGTTGAGACCCTGAAGGTAAACCTCACAACTCACAGTCCCTGTGACTGTGTCCCCTTAGTTTTTAACTCTCTTAGTTGTCCACCACTGAGCATCCACCAGGTCATCAGCTTCAATTCTGGTTTCTCATGGTGGTCTCTGCTCTTAAGTCTGTGCCCAAGAAGCCATGACTTCCTGTAGTCACCTGTCTCTCCGGTTTCAGGGGGCAGATATTTTCCCTTTATCCCTCCCTCTCTTTCACTCTTTTTTTTTTTTTTTTTTGGCCATGTCATGCAGCGTAGGGGCTTCCCTGGTGGCTCAGAGGGTAAAGCGTCTGCCTGCAATGCAAGAGACTCGGGTTCCATCCCTGGGTCAGGAAGATCCCCTGGAGAAGGAAATGGCAACCCACTCCAGTAGTCTTGTCTGGAGAATCCCATGGACAGAGAAGCTTCATAGGCTACAGTCCATGGGGTCGCAAAGAGTCGGACATGACTGAGCAACTTCACTTCACTTCACATGCAGCATAAGAGATCTTATTAGTTCCCTGACCAGGGATTGAACTCATAACCCCTTCAGTGAAGGCATGCAGTCTCATTCCTGGACTTCCAGAGAAGTCCCTCCCTCTCTTAAAGATCCCAGAAGAGTTGTTGATTTTCAGTCTGTTCAGCTTTCACTTGTTAAGATGGAGTGGAGACTTCCAAGCTTTTATATACAATGCCACAACTATGAAGTTACTTATTTAGACAAATACTCTCTGTTTCACCCAATGTTGGTTTATTTGCACACACATTGCCTGTGTTCCTACTGCACCGTAAACTTCCTTTAAGAGGTCCCCTTCAGACTGTATGGTAATTAGACTCACTTGCTTCTCTTCCACAGATATGAAGAATCTAGAATCATTCATCAGTGTAGTCTCAGTGCAAAGCACAATAAACACAGACATTCTTAATAAATAGTATCAAATAAGTAAGCAACTGAAAGGTAGCAGATGTTGTCTTAGGTTTAACAAAAGACTAATAATACCTTAATCCATGTTTGATATTTCACAGCAGGCCTGCCATCATCCATAAATGCCACAACCAGTGTATATGGAACTAACCAATGATGCTACTCCTTCATTCTAAATCCATGTAAGACTTAATAATTCCTCTAAACTTGCAGCTACTCCCAACTCCCAGCATTTGCCATTTGGGAAATAATTTATTCTTTACCCATGTCCTTGACTATACAGCCTAAATCAAAACCGGTGATTTAAAGGTCTTAAACCTCTCGTAGGTTCATGGTGTTTGCTTTTTGTGTGTGTGTGTGCTGCATTGTCACATGAATACTACTTTTTTGGAAGCATAAAAAAGCTGCTGCTGACAGAACTGTGTCATTTCAGATTCTAAAAAAAGGCCAAGATTTTTTCCAATGATGGTAAATCTTAGTATTAATGCTTGGTATTCGTTGCTGAGACCCTTAACAAAAAATGGAGTAAAATAGGTCATTAAGAACATTCATTCATCACACACATTCATTCCACAGAGATTTATTAGCTATTTACTGGGTGTTTAAAATTGTGCTGTGGTTACTATGGTGAATCAACCATTATCCTTGCCACTGAAATCTCACAGTCTATTCAGTGAGGAAGGCGGGTAAGGGACTAATTACAGTTACATGTGATAAGGCCTGTAAACAAGTAATGCACAAAGTCCTGTGGCACAAAACAGGGACAATCAGTTGCTAGTGACAGAAACCAGGAGGAAACCTCCATGGAAGAAGTGATACAGCTTCATAGCTGCAGAGGCAGATCTTAGTGCTTTTCTTCTGTCCTATTCCATTCCCCAGTCATCCAATCAGTCTCCTTCTCGAACATCCCTGCTTCATCCAGAGTCACTCAGTCACGTCCGACTCTTTGCAACCCTTGGAATGTAGCCTGCCAGGTTCCTCAGTGCCTGGGGTTCTCCAGGCAGTGCCCTCCTCCAGGGGAATCTCTCCAACTCAGGAATTGAACTGAATCTCGTTTCTCCTCCATTGCAGTCAGATTCTTTACCCTCTGAGATATCAGGAAAGCTCCTCTTTCTGCCCCCTCATCCCCCACACCAAGACTAGTTTCCTTATTTCATTTTCTCTTCACTTTCAAATGATGGCTTTAATTCCTATTTCACTGAGAAAATAAAAGTATCAAGCAAAGAACTTCCAGAAGTTCTCTATAGCATCTTACCTAGCTACTGCTCTACCACTCCTTGGTGCCTCTGTGTGCCCATGTGCTAGTCGCTTCAGTCGTTTCTGACTCTTGGCAACCCACAGACTGTAATCCACCAGGCTTCTCTCCCCATGGGATTCTCCAGGCAAGAATACTGGGGTGGGTTGCCATGCCCTCCTTCAGGGGATCTTCCCAACCCAGGGATCGAACCCTCATCTGTTACGTCTTCTGCACTGGTAGGCAGGTTCTTTACTACTAGCACCACCTGGGAAGCCCTCCTTGATCCCTCTCTGACCTTACTCCCTTTTTCTGTTCCCTACCAGGCTCACTCCATGCTCAGCACACAGCCCTCCGCAGCGTTCCTCCAATCAGGGAGTCTATGTTACTGCCTCCTGGCTTCGGCACTTACTGTTTCCTCTGACTCAAAACTCTTTCCTTAAGCCTCTGAAGTACTTGTTCTCTCACAACATTAAGGTTACAGCTGAACTGCTTCCTTATGTCTGAAGTCTGCCCTGGCTATCCTGTATAAGCTGCATCTTCTATCCACTGTTTTATAGCCCCGCAAATCTGATTTCTTTTTCTCTATGCCCTTATCAGAGGCTATATTCGCTATCCAGTTTTTTTTTTTTTCTATACCCCCACTAAAAAATGAACTCTGTGAGGACAGAAATGTGAACAGCCTTGTTTGCTAATATCTTCCTGTGGCTTAGAATAGAGACTTTCTTACTTTAAAGTTCTAAATTCAAATATATATTGACATTAGATACTCAATAAATATTATTGAATGAAAAAATGGATTGAAGGAGTGAGAGCTAGCAAATAAGTTATGGTCAATAAATAATACTGAAAAAATTAGCACAGGCCAATAAATAAGTTTATACTGGATAACTTCAGATAACATAATTTCATACTCTAGATAACATAACTAAAGTGCTTCCCTGGTGGCTCAAATGGTAAAGCATCTGCCTGCAATGCAGAAGACCTGGGTTTAATCCCCGGGTTGGGAAGATCCCCTGGAGCAGAAAATGGCAACTCACTCCAGTATTCTTGCCTGGGGAATTCCATGGGCAGAAGAGCCTGGCAGTCCACAGTCCATGGGGTTTCAAAGAGTCGGACATGACTAAGTGACTAACACTGACTTCATAAAATGAAAAGAAAACATCCAGAGGTCATTATACAACCTTTAAGAGTAGGTCTTATGCCTTATAATCTTTGTAGCTCTGGTGTCTACCACAGTGTCTGGTAAACTGTAGATATGCATTGAGTAAATGAATGAAAATTAAGTAATACTCATTAAATCCATTAAGTCTGTTCAAGTCCATCAAATCATGCTTGAATATTTAATGATATGGATATTTTCAATAAATATTTTGTGAAAAAGGCATGTTGTAGTATGGACTTCCCTGGTAGCTCAACTGGTAAAGAATCTGCCTGCAAGGCAGGAGTCCCCAGTTTGATTGCTGGGTCATTAGATCCCCTGGAGAAGGGACAGGCTACCCACTCCAGTATTCTTGGGCTTGCCTGGAGGTTCAAATGGTAAAGAATCCACCTGCAGTGTGGGAGACCGGGGTTCAATCCCTGGGTTGGAAAGATCCCCTGGGGGAGGGCATGGCAACCTACACCAATATTCTTACCTGGAGAATCCCCATGGACAGAGGAGCCTGGCAGGCTGCCATCCGTGGGGTTGCAAAGAATCGGACATGACTGAGTGACACAGCACAGCACAGCACTTTGTAGAATTCTCTGGATAGTGTGATGCCCATATGTAAAAGAATATATTTAGGATAGCTATAGGCATAGGAAACTAGAAGGGTAATTTAAAAAAAAAGTAACAGTGGTTATATCTAGGTTATGGCACAAAGATGAACCAGCATATATTTAGTGTGTTTCATAATTTCTATAATTCTTGTTCTTAAATCAAAGTAAAAACATCATAAAAACCACAACAGGAGCAAAGGAAGTAGGAAAGAGAATCCAACAATTAGTGATCTGTTGGTTAAGATTACCTTTGCCACATGAGTGCAGGTTTATGAACCATTTGAACAGTTGGTATTTGTGTGTGGTGCCCAAAGGCTGAGCTGCCATCAGCAGTTTTCAGAATGTCACTTGAACTCCTGTCAAGTAACAGGATATTCATTCATCTTCATCAGCTATAAATTTGGAATCCCAATTTAATTTAAAAATATTTATTGAGCTCTTAATATGTGCCAGGCACTCTGCCAGGTGCTGGAACCACAAAGGCAAACAACACACAGTTCATGACCTCGGGGCTTTCCATTTAGACAGAAGAGAGACATGTTTAAAAACAAAAGCAAACCAAACAGGCAAACCCACCAAATTCAGTGTGACTATTATAATGAAATCTGTGTGAAAGCAGGGACTAAGTCTGTCGTATCTGCTTTTCATCTTCTGTGCACACATAATGGCCAAAATGTTGATGGCAAAATAGCCATCAACAGCTATTTGTTCAATTTTATTTTAATGAATGAAAAGTGAAACTCTCAAAGTATTCTCAAGGTATGTGGCATTGTGAACCAAAATTCCTTTTTCAGATAAAATACTGATTATTATTCTTTCTCAGAGGCAATTCCATGAATGTCAGTAATTAGGTCTGGTGTAAATGAGTTGTTCTTAGACTTGAAACTTTCCCTTATTCAGCAAGAATAGGAGACAACTACAGGTGGAAAACTTCTTTGAAGATTTTCATATAGCCCAGACATGGCATTCCTTCCAGTCTTATTAATGAAAATTAACTGGAAAGCTAAACACATAGGCAATATGTCAAGGGAAAAGAACATGGATTTGAGTCAGAATGAAGTAGATTTTCCCTGGTGGCTCAGTGGTAAAGAATCCGCCTGCAATGCGGAAGACACAAGTTTGATTGCTGGGTCAGGAAGATCCCTTGGAGTATTAAATAGCAACCCACTCCAGTATTCTTGCCTAGAAAATTCCCTGGACAGAAGAGCCTGGCAGGCTACAATCCATGGGGTCACAGAGTGTTGGACATGACTGAGTGACTGAGCATTCAGGCACATACAATTTGGATTTTACCCATAGCTTTTTAACATCTAGCTGGGTGACTTAGAGTAAATTGATTAATCTCTCTTGAGTTTACTTCATCCTTAAAAGTGAAGGTTTAGATACATCCTAGGATTATTGTGGACGTTAGATAAAATAATATATGAAAATTTCCGTGAAGATTAGAAATATCAAATATGATATATTAATCTTCTAGGGCTACCATAGAAATGTACCACATGTTGGGTAGATTAAACAGCAGAAATTTATTTTCTCACAGTTCTGAAGGCTAGAAGTCTAAGATCAAACTGTCAGTAGGGTTGGATTTTTCTGGGCCCAATCTCTGTGACTTGAGATGGATGTCTTTCCCTGTGTCTCCAAGTGTCTGTCCTCTGTGTTTAGATGTGTGTTCTGGTTTTCTCCTCCATATTGGATTAGGACTGACTCTAATGATCTCTTTTTAGCTTCATTACCTCCTTAAAGATCCTACCTCTAAGTGGAGTAGCATTCATAGATACTGGAGAATTAAGACTTCAGCATATGACATTTGAGAGGACACATTTCAGCCTACAACACTTGAGTTCCCTTTCTTATTTCCTCCCCATCTTTGGGGGGATAGAATTCTGGTACTCTTATCCATTGAAAGCTATTGCTAAGTGAAAGACACGCCCTGCCACCATCACAGAAGGTAAGCAAATTATGGGCATGATTTAGCAGAATGAAGGTTCTTCTTTGGGGTCAGTGTGTATTCTCAGATGTAACTTGAGTTTAATGTAGATACCTTATGACAGTTTAGACCTGATAGGAAATGGAAAAATTTATAAGCAACTTAAAAACATTGTGTCTGTTTATATACAAACTTTTAAATGGAAAGAAATGGGAGCTTATGGGTAGTTTCAGCTCATTTGACTACTCTTAAAACTTGATTCCCACTAACTACTGTATAAATGAGAAACAGATGTAATAAAACTAAGTATATAGATGCTGTCTGTTGCGGGACTCACTGACTGTCCTGGCTGAGCTCAGACAGGTGCAATATTACCAGCTTCATTTTCTGGGCATAGTAAAATTGATATAAAGAGCAGCTCAATAGAAGAGATACAGTCTGCAGTGAAGAGTTTATAACACTTGTCATAATGGATCTGTCAGGAAAAAAATGTTTACAGTTCATTGCAGAATATAAAATGTTTGCTAAATCAGCAGTAAAAGTCAGAGCGCAGATAAATTTGCAGGAAGGGTAGCAACACAACACAGCATAACATAAATACACCCAGCAGGAGAGTAGAAGAAAAAAAAAAGGCAGCAACAGCTTAGTTCTGAGCAGGATTTGATTTATGTCATACATACATATAAGGTGCATTAGGAAGATTAGTGCATTAGGATGTTAACACAAATCAAGACGTCCTGTGCCAAGCGGGGCTGTGTGCACAACAATAAACAGTGCAGTGCCAGGTAAGTTGCTGCAGCTTCTTTCTGAGCTCATTTCAAGCTGAGAAGTTTCTGGTTGTGGGACAGCAGTGTAATTACGAATAGTGTATTATGATGTTCAACTGGAACTCAACTGTTTGGACCATTGCCTGACCACTGACGTAGCGCTTCCTAGATGGAAAATTGCTGGTTCTGAATTTCGAAAAGGAAAAGAAAAGGAGGGGGGTGGCTATAATGGAAAGGATAATGATCTTTTAGGAGGCAACTCTTCCATGGTGGAAGCTAGGAGATATGCTTGTTTGGTCTCTGTTTGTAAGGTAATGGAAGAAGCCCCTGGCAACCACGTTAGCCCTCTGTGACTGCCTCCCAGTGACAGCTCTGTGGATCAAGAGTGATCACCAAACATCAGCCGGACAAATATGACTCTTTCTGCCACAATTTGGAATTGCTTGTGAATGAGGTGGCCTCTGGGTCATTAAATCTGTAGTATGCTTGCTCCCATGTGACACAGCATACCCTGCAGCCCACCTCTGGGCTAGAATAGCAGTATATAACCCGTGCTCCCAACTTCTGTTTCCAGAAAATTCTTCCTCCCACCTTTACACACAGTCCTACTTCCCAGCCTTGTTGTCCTCACCTCCAGTCTCTTGGGTCTCTCTTTAACTCTTTGAATACTGTAGTTCTTGGCTCACTGTTTCATTCTCCCACAATATCTCATCATAACTGTTAGTGATTTTAATGTCCATCAGGATGAGCTTTCCATTATGGTAGTGGTCAATTAGTCGCTAAGTGGTGTCCGACTTTTGCGACCCCATGGACTGTAGTGTGCCAGGCTCCTCTGTCCATGGGATTTTCCAGGCAAGAATACTGGAGTGGATTTCCATTTCCTTCTCCAGGGGATCTTGCCAACCTAGGAGTCAAACCCAGGTCTCCTGCATTGTGGGCATTCCATTATATTGGGCTGTAAATTCTCAGCTTTCTCTGATTCGATAAAAATGTCCTCCACTACATTAAGCACTTATTGCTAAAGTCATATCCTAGGTCAACGTGTGACCTGTAAAGGCAGTCTCTCTGTAGCCTAAATTGTGGGCCTCCCACAATTAGACCATCACCTCTTACCTTTCTAAGTTGCTCCTTGGAGCACTTGACTAAGAACTTTTCTGCTTTAGCAGGACCCTCAGTCTTCTGATTTCCATCTAATTTTTAATGACGTGCATTTCCTCTACCTTCCATGTCCTTGTTTTGATGCTTGAGCGTTCAGACGTTCTGGACCATCACTGCAGTCACTCCTTTTGCATACGTCCTTGACTGTCTCGCTCATGTCTCACTTTATATACTCACCTGACAAAATTCTAACCTTGATTATCTCTAACTCTCTTCCCATAGCTGGACTAAACATCACAGCTGCACATAGCTGGATAAAACCACGACCATCCCTCTCGGCCTCTCTGTAAACCTTTGGCCACTATCCTCACGGACTCTCTCCTGCCCAGCGACTGTAACTACATTTCTCTATCCATTCACTCTCCCACTAACCTCGTTCACCTCTTCTCTTCTTTCCCTAAACACTCAGCACTTCCTCTTCTCTCCAGTGTCTCAGACACCTGCCTTGTGTTCTATTTCATGAGAAAACAGATACTGAGAGAATTTCTACCCACCAACTGGCATATTTGCCCATGTATTTCTTCCTCTCCTCCTGTTAATGTGGAAGAACTGTGTGCACTCCTCTCTGGGTGTATCTCCACCTGTGCATTGGTCCCATCCTCTCCAGCCCATTTAAGAACATCATCCCAGTAATTCTCCTTCTCTCCTTCACTATTAAATTCCCTTATCTAGCAGATTATTCTCCCAAGCCTGCAACATCTGTCCTCTTAAACAACAGCAACAACAACAAAAACCTCATTTGAGGAACTTCCCTGGTGGTCTAGTGGCTAAGACTCTGCTCCCAATGCAGGAGGCCCAGTTTTGATCCCTGGTCAAGAAACTACATCCCACAAGCGGCAACTAAGAGCCAATGTCACCATATAAAAATAACTATTAAAGAATTTTCGTTTGATTACTATCTCTCCATCTATTGCTATAAATCTCTGATCCTGCTTATCCCTACCTACTGGTTCTAATTCCTTTTTTCTTTTATTCTCTCTTAAATCACCTCTAATCAGTTTTTCCACACCACTTCACAAAACTGCATTTGTAAACATCGGCACTGTCCTTGTGACTAAACCTAAGTCCTGATCCCAGGCATCTGGTTATCAGAATTTGCAGCTAATTGCTATGTCCTTAATTTTTCAATCTTGCCTCCCTTGGGTTATAGAGCATGGGAGAGTCTTGATTTCTCTCGTATTTTAGTGAGCTTTTGATCTCAGTGTCCTTTGCTCATCTTCTTTTATTGCCTCAACAACCAAAATACTCAACTCTTAGACTTTATCTATATAAACAGATATCTATATAAAGCCCTTTGAATCTCATTGTTCTCATCTAGACTCATGGCTTTAGATATACAGGCAAGAATACTGGAGTGTGTTGCCATTCCCTTCTCTAAGGGATCTTCCCTACCCAGGGATCAAGCCTGTGTCTCCTGCATTGCACGCAGTTTCTTTACCATCTGAGTCACCAAGGAAACCCATTTATCTGGTTTTAACCCTAAATATATGTGTTTATCCCAATCTTCTCTTAGGAAATTCAGATTCTTGTTTCAAATTTTCTACTCATCTTCTCCACTTGGCTATATAAAATACCTCTCAAATTTAATGTGTACAAAACTGAATTCCTAATATTTTTCCTCCTATGCTTTCCAAAGCCACTGTTCCCACAAGATGGCAACACCTTCCTTTTGGGTGCTGAGGCCAAAGCATTCATGGAAGGAAAGTACCAGTGGTTGATTAGTGCCATCTTTTATTCTCAGGGATAATTGATGATTCTAATCTTGATCAAATCTTCCCCCACTATAGTAACTCATGAACTTTATGGGAGTATAAGAGATCCAAACTGAGTGAGATTCTGGCCAAGGTTATTATATATAGGACCAAGCACCTGTACCTTGGTATTGAAATTGTTTATCAAGTAATGACTAACCAGTATTTAAGAGATACACATGCACCAGAAAATGAGCTCAAAATATAAAGCTGATGTCAACCTGTCTCACTCAGCTTCTTCCCTTAAGAACTTGTGCATGCAGAATGCAAGGTGATCTAAGGGTTTCAGAAACTGCTATGTGAGTCAGTAGATCTCTGTAATATCATTGTCATGAATTCTACATTGATTCTTACCCTGCATCCTTTCTTAAAGCTAAGTAAATGAGATGCTTAATGAAACATTGTATCCAATAAACTTGACCATCAGTCTGAAAACAAGACCAATGCTGCTGATCAATCACTATGAGTGTTGCAGTTTAGAATATTATTCAACTCTTTTTTTCCTCTCTATTCCATATATTCAATCCATAAGGAAGTCACATTGGCTGTATTTTCCAAATATATTGAGAATCTGAAAAAAAAAAAACCTCACTGCTCTGCACTGCTCTAATCCTGATCTTAGCCATAGACCACTCCTTCCTAGTTGATTTAATAGCCTTCTGACTTGTGTGTCTGTTCTCTCTCTGTCCATCCACTTTTCCTAAAACTGCAGGTAAAGTATTCTTTTCAAGATGGGAGGCAGATGATGTCACTGTGCTGAGAATCCTGCCAGTGGTTTCCTACTTCATTCGAAGTAAAATTAAGTTCTTCCAGTGACCTGCAAGATCCTACTGGCCTCGCTACTTCTCTAAGATCCCATCTCATTTACTCTCCCCATTGATCTTTCTATTCGAGTCACAGTGGCATCCTTGTTCTTTATGCAAATGACCAGCATTCCCACCTTGAGGACTTTGCACCTGCAATTATTTCTGCTAGAAGAATCTTCCTCAGAATATTTGCCTACTTTTTTACTCACCTCCTCTAGGTAGACCCTTGTTTCAACATTATATTCTCGATGAAGCTTTCCTTGACTAAGAATAATCTCAGAATCTAGAATTGCAGCCCCTCCTTCTCTATTCTTCTCCATAGTCCTTAACAGCCTGACATATTAAATAAATCATTTACTTATTACTCCCTCTCCTAGAATGTTAGATCTAACAAGACATGATTTTTTGTTTGCTTATTCATTTCTGTATTTCTAGTATCTAGAATAAACCCAGGACTTGGTCGATGCTCAATAAATGCTCATTGAATAAAGTAGGTGGTTGTTGTTCAGTTGCTAAGTTGTGTCTGACCCTGCTGCCCCCTAAACTGCAGAATGCCAGGCATCCCTGTCCTCCACTAGCTCCTGTAGTTTACTCAAGTTCGTGTCCATTGAGTTGGTGATGCTATCCAACCATCTCATCCTCTGCCACCCTCTTCTCCTTTTGCCTTCACTCTTTCCCAGCATCAGGGTCTTTTCTACCTTACGTGAAGAGCCAACTCATTGGAAAAGACCCTGGTGCTGGGAAAGGAGGTTGTGGACTGTTAAAAATACCAGATGTGGTGTGTGCTCTGGCGCCCCTCACTGGTCCACTTTTCTGGGCAAGTGCACTCGTTCCCACCCTGGCCCCGGCCCCCAGCTGCTGTGAGTTCACTGTTAATGGCACATAGGTGTTTCTTTCTCTGTCTACCAGTTGGTGACTGGTTGGTTGTACCTTGGAGGAGCAATCTATCTCTAATGTCTGGTTACATAGTGGTACAAAATGCTGCCCTCTTGACCCAAAGAGGGACTAACTATGGTGCGTTAATTGTCCAGACACTGAAGTCAGACTGAAACTAGTCTTCAACTGAAAACATAGTCTGGATTAGTATTTTTCATCTCTCCATCCTGATTTATTCACTCCCCTTCTCCTCATTTTGAACTGTGGTGTTGGAGAAGACTCTTGAGAATCCCTTGGACTGCAAGGAGATCTAACCAGTCCAGCCTAAAGGAGATCAGTCTGGAGTGTTCATTGGAAGGACTGATGTTGAAGCTGAAACTCCAATCTTTTGGCTACCTGATGCAAAGAGCTGACTCATTTGAAAAGACCCTTATGCTGGGGAAGATTGAAGGCAGGAGGAGAGAGGATGAGATGGTTGGATGGCATCACTGACTCAATGGGCATGAGTCTGGGTAAACTCTGAGAGTTGGTGATGGACAGGGAAGCCTGGCATGCTGCAGTCCATGAAGTCACAAAGAGTAGGACACGACTGAGCAACTGAACTGAACTCCTCATTTTCCTCTTTTAATAAATCTGTTGAATAAGATGTTCTCCCTTCAAACTCTACTTCTAGGGAGTACAACCTAAGATCACTGAAAAAAAAAATAAAGGATGAGAATTTATATAAAAAATGTAGCTCTCTCCTCTCTAATCTTTTATTTTATTTTTTAAGGAAAATATAGAAAGCAGTGAAATGGAGAAGGTTACTTCTCTGGAACATTTCAATGAGCACCTATTAAAAGTGACATATTAAGCAAGTCCTTGGACTCCTGGCATGTGTGAAGGATAAAATAAAATCTCTCATACTTTCAATTTAGCTCTAGCCTTTATCACATTACTTTGGGATAAGGAAATTTTAACTACTAGCTTCAAATGAGCTTTAAGATGGTAGCCATTTTATGAGACTCTTTGAGTTACATAAACGTAAAGTTTAGAATGAAAACAAAAGTCCCCAGCTTTCAGAGTTAAAGTAAGAATTATATAAGATCATGTAGATGAAATGACTTAATATAGTTCCTTGTATATGATCTATAAATCAGCATAGATTCCCATTGGAAGAGTAAGGATGGAGGTAGTGAGACCATAAAGCAGATCCTCACATCTTTGTATAAATGTGGGTTTTTTAATTTAATCAATTAATTTTTGGGTCTGTGCTGGGGCTTCATTGCTATGAGGGCTTTTCTCTAGTTGTAGTGAGCGGGGACTATGCTCTAGTTGTGGTGTGTGGACTTCTTATTGAAGGGGCTTCTCTTATTGCTGAGCACGAGTTCTAGGCCGTGCAGGCTTCCATAGTTGAAGCACGTGGGCTCAATCAATAGTTGTGGTTCCTGGGCTCTAGAACACGGGCTCAGTAGTTGTGGTACATGGACTTAGTTGATCCATGGTTTGTAGGCTCTTCCGGGACCAGGGATAGCCTGCATTGGCAGGTGGGTTCTTTACCTCTGAGCCACCAGGGAAGCCCTAAATGTGTTTTTAAAACTTGTTGCTGGTTGATTGCCTTGGGAAATAGAATCTAAGACATTGATTAGCTTGCAGTATGTTTATTAAGGAGTATCCTTAGTTTCAGCACTCATGAAAGTGAAAAGCAGCAGGATTGGGCAGAGGGAAAAGTTACTTTGGTATGTAGGTCCAGTGGGACTCTTCACCAAACCTTGAGACCTTTGGAGCTTGAATGGCACCTCAAAATGTTTCCATGTTTGGCTGAGGTGGTCACACCTTAATAGTCCCATGTTAATTCATCATTGCCATGGCTCACCTTGGGAAAGAGTATGACCTTGAGCTAAAGTAGCTCTTTGCAGCTGACAGTTCTGAAGGTGCTGATAGTTGAAGGCTGCCGACAATATTTCTGGGAGCTAGGGCAAAAGTTGAAGGGGAATCCAGGTAGCACATAACATCAGTTCCCAGAAATCCTAATATATTTGAAGAAAATGGAGACCTCTCTTCTTTCATAATATTGCTTATTCAAGAAATATCTGTTGAGCTGTATGTCTGTGGTACTGTGCTAGGTACTAGAGATATCATGAGGAGTAAGACTTGGTCCATGACCTTGAAAGGTAATGATCGAATGTCGTGGATGACTTGTATGTAAACTAATAAATACAAGTTTGTGAGTGCTATTTAGAAGTAAGACAAAAGTGCTGTGGGAGTACAAAGGACAGAACAAACAACTCAGCATAGGGATTTGGGGAACTCTCCACCTTGGCTTCACCACTCACTTATGGCTAAGTAGCTGAGCTATTTCTACAGATGACTGCAAAGAAACTGCTTGCATAACATATCACTTTCAATAGGGGTTCACTGAAACATTTTAAACTGTTGTTTAGAGCAAGAGTTTGTCTCCAGACAAATGTGTGCCCCCAAACTATCCATTTAGCTTATGACATATATATGGCATAGCAAATCATGTTCTTTCTCCAAAATTACAAAGATTTAGGTATGTGTGTCAAAGAATATGTATTCTTCAACTCAAGAAAATTTTAAATGGCTGAAGGTAAGTATCCTTACAGGGGAAAATCATTTAAGGGAAAAAAATGAAGAAACTGGCTGGCACAATTTACTGTCGGATGGATTCAACATGGTGGCCAGGCATAAGTACTCAGCAAATGCTGGCTATTATTCATTAATAAAAATTAGATTCACTCAATAATCAAATGCATGCTGAGAGCCTACAGTAATCAGGAATTACTGGAATTATACATTATTATGCTCTTTAAAAGCATAAGTCAGACACCTACAGTGTGAGTCTTGAAAATGACTTAATCATTGCCTGGACAATGTATATTTTAACCACTGATGTTAGTGTATATTTATGAACTTTTGGAGATGCCCTAAAATAGAAACAGCATTCCAGCTGAAAGTTCAAATAAACAGACAAACCAGAGCCTGATTTGGGAACTGGCCATGGAAAACTGTGGAGTACCGTAAAGCAGGGACTTTAGAATCTCAGGAACCTGTGGCTTTTTTCTTAATCTGAGCTTCAACTTCTTTATCTGTTAGAAAGGGAAAATAATATTCTTCCCCGAAGTTATTATAATATTTAAATAAGATAACTGTTAAGTGCTTGGGTCAGAGTAAGTGCTCACAAATGTCAGTCTCTTTTCCTTTCCATCCCCTGAAAACACTTTCTAAGAAAATTACAATGAGAGGTTACAATGTTTAATAGAACTCGCTCCACCAGTGAAAATAGCACTTTCATCTCAGTGTTCAGAAAGGTTAATGTCAATACGCATTATAAATAATGATTGCATCAGTAATGACCCATACTGTCATTTACATAAATGGATGGGAGTCAGAGTGCGTGTACACAGAGAAAACTCCGAGTCTTTGTAAAACAGCAGGAAGACCATGGGCATTGCTGCATGTAGATTTTTTTTTTTTTTTTTGAGTTAAAAGCTAGTTCTTTTTTTTTTTTAAATTTTTTTTTTTAAGTATTGTTTTTGCCATACATTGTCATGATATCACCATGGGTTCACATATGCTTCCCCTCCGGGTCCCCCCTCCTTCCTCCCTCTCCCCCAGGAAATCTCGCTGCACCAGTCCCAAGCATCAATCCTGGGCTGGCGATTGATTAGACATATGAAAATTAACATGCTTCAATGCCCTTCTCCCATATCATCCCACCCTTACCCTCATCCACAAAGTCCACGAGTCTATTCTATACATCTGCGTTCCTTTTGTTGTCTCCCATGTTGGGTTCTCGTTACTGTCTTTCTAAATTCCATATATATGTGTTAATATACTGTATTGTTGTTTTTGCTTCTGGCTTACTTCACTCTGGATAATGGGCTCCAGTTTCGTCCATCTGAGTAGAATTGCTTCAAATGAATTTTTTTTTAATGCTGAGTAATATTCCATTGTGTATATATACCACAGCTTTCTTATCCATTCGTCAGTTGATGGGCATCTAGGTTGCTTCCGTGTCCTGGCTATTGTAAACAATGCAGCGATGAACATTGGGGTGCACGTGGCTCTTTCAATTCTGGTTTCCTCAGTGTATATGCCCAGCAGTGGGATTGCCGGGTCATATGGCAGGTCTATTTGCAGCTTTTTAAGGAACCTCCACACTGTTTTCCATAGTGGCTGTACTAGTTTGCATTCCCACCAACCTATGCATGTAGATTTGAATTTTAATTCCAGCATCCCTGCAAACTAACTTCTTGACCTTGTAGCTCTGATTACTTAATCTCCCTGAGAATCCAACATCAACATAAAATTGGGGATCAACTATTCCAACTGCACTGGGCTTTGGTAAGGATTAAATAAGATAATGTGTATTAAATGTTGGTTACAGTCTTGGTGTTTTAGCCAGTGAATGAGCCTAGACTCTTATGGCACCTCCAAGGATTTCAGATCTGCCCAGCCCTTTTCTTTCCCCTGTTTCACCCCTAGTCACTAACTGTCTAATGCTTTCTTACTTTATGTCAGAAAAGTTTTGTAAGTAATTTATTGAATGACATCAATCTTCACAGTTAACTGGAAGCCCATCCACTAAATGTTATTCTAGTTTATCAAGCAACACCCAATATTGTGCTTTCTAATATAGAGATGGAATTTCAGGACACAAACATTCATAGGCTTGAGAACTGTTAGAGCAGGAAAGGGGACTTAGAGATGTCTACTGTCATCAGCTCATTTTACAGATGAGATTGTATTGATAAAATGCCTCCATTCCTGAGGCTTAGAATACCTCCCAGGCAAGTCCTTGGCCATAAACAAGGTACAGCTGACATTTGGACACAGTATTTGGAATCACCTTCCACCTATTAGGTAACACTTGTTTTTCCTTTGATTATCAATTATTTTAATGTTATAAGAATTTTATATAATTTGTAACTTCAAATACACTTGCCTATGAATCTAGAAATTTAACTGTGTGATCTTGATCACATTCCTCAATTTTTCAGACCCTCATTGCAAACTGGGAACAACAATGACTATTACCAAATGGCATACAGTGTTCACACTGTTAATTAAAGGTATAATCTCTCTCCTTCATTTCTAACAGGTGGTAATTTTGTTTTTATATCAGACACTATGCTTATGTATCTTGGTGTCCCTGATAAATCTATAAATGTCCATAGATTTAAAACCTTTTAAGTTGACAAAAATTTAATACTTGACTGCTCCAATGATTCATGAAAAATGACTATCATTTTCTGAGCACAAATGTCTTGTCAAGCACTGGACTTTGTATTTCACATTTACTATCTCTTATAATTTTATATCCACCTCTGCAATAGGTACTATTATTATGACCATTTTTCAGATAAAGAAAGTGAGTCACAGATATTAATGTGTTAATAATTTTCCAAAATTCACATATGCAATAAGTGGGAATGTGACGATTTGAACCCAGGCAAACTAAATACCCTCTGAACTGAGTGAGTGTTTTATTCACAAGACTATTTTTAGAAGCTCAGGAGTAAAATAATCTGATTACATTTTCTTCAATGTTGTTGGTTATTTTTCTTGCTTCTAATATTTCGTCATGCTTGGATCTCTGGTTTGTATACCATATTATTGGATACTATGGTAGTATAAATTGATCACATCACATGACCTCTGTGTGATGTTTGAAGGAAAAACTCCTGCCCTGAACTAACTAGATACCATAACATTTTACTCAAAGTCCTTCCTGTCCTTGTCAGCAGCAGAATCAGCAGCTGTAGCCAGGAGTGTCAGTAAGGCGGCTTGATTAAATATAAATATGTCTATGGAGTCATACTTAAGGCAAACTTTTTAGGTCACTGCAGCTGGGAATAGAAAATGATTTTGGATTTTGAGTGTGAGATTAATTTCCAAATAAACGAGGCTGAAAAATATAGTACATGGCACCTTCAAGCAACTGAGAAAAAATGTTAAATGTTAGTCGTTCAGTCATGTCTGACTCTTTGTGACCTCATGGACTATATAGCCCACCGGCCTCCTCTGTCCATGGAATTCTCCAGGCAAAAATACAGGAGTGGGTTGTCATTCCCTTCTCCAGAGGATCTTCCCAACCCAGGGATCAAACCCAGGTCTCCTTCATTCCAGGCAGATTCTTTCTTGTCTGAGCCATCAGGAAAGCCCCTTTAATAATAATAAAAAAAAAACTTACTATGTGAAACAGGCTATAGTGTTTTTGGCTTATCTTCCCTCATAAAATAATCACAACTAGGAAGACTGTAAATGAAATATGTCTAATAACATCCACTAGTGGTAGCACTTGAAATAGAATTTTTTTCCACTCAACTAACTGTGGAGGAAAACAATCAACACAATGAAAATACGTGCTGAACTCACCAGAACATATGCTTGACGTTTTCCATAAGCAGTAGGTCTTTAATGATAATGTGAAGGGGTTTCTGGTTCTAGCCAAAATGGAGTAACCCTTTCCTTCTGGATTCTCCTCTTTAAAGCTAAACAAAATCCAGACACGACACAACACAGCAAACAAGCACAAGAAAGGTGGAAAGCCAGTGAGTTGCCTAGAAAGCTGGGGACATGAGAAGTGACAGTGTTGAATTCCCTGTTTCCTTGTCTGCTCCCACATATTCCAGACAGGGCACCATATAAACCCTCAATCCTGAACATTCAACAGGCTAAAAGAAGAATTGAGAAAGTCTGTAATTTTTAGCCAAACGACTGGAGAAGTCATGGCTTAAGATGACAAGAAACTGTTTTGGCGATACTGATCCTAATCAAGGAAGCACTCACAGAAAACCTGCTACCCTCTTCTCCATGGTTTCAGGAGGGTTGATTGAGTTGTTTGCAGTCTCTCCACCCCACCAACCCACAGAAGCAGACATGGTGCTGAGCTTCTCCTACCTTTCAAGGAGAGTGCCTAAGTAACTTGCTAATCCTTCATTCCAGCTCAGTTCAAGCAGCTGGTGATCAAGTTAGGCCGATTGTCAGTTGAAAGCCAATACTCCAGAGACCAGTGTTGGTAAGAAAGGAAAGTAGGTTTATTTCAGAGGCCAGCAATATGGGGAGAAGAACATGTCCCAGAGAACTAAATTCCCACTGCCAATCAGAGGGCAAGAGCTTTTAAAGGGGAGTTTCAGGGATATATAGTCAGAGGGAGGGGTCTTCATTCAGCACAGCTGTCAGAGTCAAGAGTCATCTTGAGATGGGTCTTGTGGTGGTCTGACCCATGTCATCCTGATTGTTTTAAGCACAGTTGATCCGCAGTTCAAGGCTCAGTTTGTTCCAATTTCCTTGAGGCCAGCTCTTGAAACTGTGCGAGATGTAGCCACCTATGTCATGGCTCTAGTCTGGTCATTGAACAGCTAACCTTGTCTACCTGGTAGGGCTTTCAGTATCTGCAAACCAGCACAAAGGATATGGCTCAGAGTATTATCTATAGTCCTTGAGAAGGAACTAAAGATCCTTGACTTTGTGTAATGACTGAGCTATTATTTTGTCTTGTTTGACTGCTTTCCTTTGCGTCTGCGTTTTCTTGCTTCTCTGATTAAATTTATTCTTTGGCTAAAGTTTTTTTTTTTTTTTTAATGGACAAGAGGAGGCAGGCAAAGGACATAGATAGAATTGTGAAGCATTCAGTGGGGACCACGGAAGAAGGAACTGTACCTTGTTCAGTGATGGAATCCATCCTTTAATTCCCACTGTACCTTTGCTTATGCCCTGTTCTAACCTTCAAGCTTCAGCATCCTGATATTTCTCCTGTGATTAACAGATACCAAATCCATTTAAGAACCATTGCACTACCACCATCAAGTTAAATCATCCCTTGGAGACTGAGACTAGATTCTGATATTGGTTTATTGAATTGCTTAATTCTATTTAAAAAGAGAGGGGAGCTGAAGTATAAGCAATGGCTGGATGCCAATAGTACCATATTCCACACAGGCCTCCCCTTCTTGGGTTTGCCGTCAATGAAAGGTGATCCCCTGGGTTACACCACATCAAATTAAGCATTTTTTGTGGTTTTTATTTTACATTCTTATTTTTCATATATAACATCACAATGCCAAGATATTATCAATGACATCATTGCTTTCCCTAGCATATGTTTTCAAATACCTTAGAATTTTCCTGTGTCTATTTTTAACACATTGACCACAGCAATACTGAAATCACTAATTGAATAAATTATTGTTTAATATTTTTTTTCACTGCTGAAATTTGTTCAACTTAATAAATTTTCTCTACCTTCCTTATCACTGAAAGTGCAGTTTTTAGAAAAGTGTGTAGCACAAATTAAAACCTTGTTGAATGAAGAATGGAATGCTAAGAAAACTATCTTCATGCCAATGCATTTCAAGCTTTAAAATATTCAAAAATTCTGATCGCTGTCCCCTCTCCTAGCTAGACATTTTGTTTCACTAAATCGGGACAGAGATCATAATTTTCATTTCTAGCAATTCCAAAAATGATGGTCAAGCCACTGGCTTGGGTACCACAATTGAACAGCACTTGTCCACTTGACTGTATGACCTGACTGAAGAAACCAGTGATCAGATTCCAGGTCTGCACTTGAACTGTTCTGGCCTCCATAATCCATTTGAGATACTGGGCACAGTGATCAGGGATTTCTGGGGTCCCCATATAAAGAACGGCAGTATGTGTCAGATCACTATCTGGTTTGTATATGGGCCAAGAAAATACTGAGGTAGCCCAAGGAACTATGAAATTCCCTAGAGAGTGTTACCCTGGACCCTACCCATCTACAGCGCACGTATCAGTACATACCCTGATGCTGGGGTACCTTCGTCATGACTTTGCATTTCCTCCTGCACCAGCTTCAATCAAGCTACTGACCAAAACTGTCTTCCTCTTAGGACTTCCGAGCCACTGATTCATTTCTGAATTGTGGAGAACCATCTCAAAGAATTTGAAGTTCATATTTACCTACCTGTTACTCACCATTTACAGACTGATTGTCAAGTCCCATGGACCAATTCAAATCTAAGAGTGTGTAAAGTGCTCTCTTATTGACACTACAGCTGGATCATTTGCCTACTGCCACCTTTCTTGTTGCAGTTCTCTATTCATGATGTCCAGTTTCAGAGAAATTTAAATTCAAGTCAATGATATACAGCAACAGTTGTGCAATGGTTGACGTTTTCATAACTGTTTGGAACTGAATGAATTGCAAGTTATCTCTGCTCACTAGAGTTTTGAGGAAGACTGCTGGTCTCAGGTTTTGAGGGAGAAGAAACAGTGAGTTAGTCAAGGAAGCTGGAGAAAAGGGTGATAATGCACATACAGAGAGCCCTTGCAACTCCTCTGACTCTGTTCCCATTCTTAGGAGGCAAAGTGGTCTGCAATTCTTTCACTTTGATTATAATAGAACCTCTTCTGTATTCTTACCATAATTCTCCCTTCTCTGAAGCTGGACTGTAAATGGGTATTGTCCCAGAAATCAAGGCAGACAATGGAATAACTCTCTATTCTCACACTGATCTCCAGCTCTTAGACTTCAGACTGATTTGGAAGTTTGCCATCGGCCACTCTTCGACAAGGGACTGGGACCTTCTCATTGTTGCCATTCTTCCTAGTCATCAACTCATCGTTACATGGTAGAATATGCCTACACGGAGCGTATTTCCACCAAAACATCCCCAAATTCATAACTTTTCTTTTAAAAGAAAGAAAGGAAAAGGCATACTCTTTAGGCAGCATCATATTTGGTAAACAGACAGTGAGGGTAAGTAGACTTGGATTTTTCCATTCAAGGTTCTAGTCTTCCTTTGGTATCATACTGTTGTCTTAGAAATTACAAATTTCTCAGCCCTCTGATGATAATGAAGAAATCTCCATGTATTAAAGTCTGTTGTGAATCACAAGTCCAGCTCATTGGGAATTTACCATCACTCAGAGTTTTGAACTGAGAAAGTATCCCCTCTCTTTTAATTACATGTTACACTGATGTTATTGTCCCTTCATGCTATTTTCTGTAGATCATTTTGTTCTGAATTTCCAGACCTGTTTGTTTATCAGTAAATCACATTGGCTCCTTACACAGACTTCAACAAGTGGGATTTTCCTATATCAGTCTTTCTTCACCCCCTACATTAATCCTCTCTTTTTGGACATTGATGAGTTGTTGTTCCCCCTGCCCTTAGTTCCTTTAAAGACACACCTCCACTTTTTCTAGTTAAATAGAATGAAGTTATCACTGGCTCCAACCCACAGAACTTAAAAAGCATGACCTTGACTTCTTGGCAACTTTGTATGAATAAACAGATTAGATTTCTGTTTCCTCATGTAATTTACTCTCTCTAATAAAGACTGTATGAAGTAGGTTAAGAAGAGCAGTAACTACCACACTTGGTATCTGTAAAGAGTTCTTGCTTACCAGCATGACTGATGCAAAGCTTTTGAATATATTTTTCAGTAAATATTTCTTAGCTAAGGTACATAAGTGTTCTTTAGCAAAAGACAGCCCGTGATGCAGGAGAACAAAAGTCTTTGGTTGAAAAAGCACTAGAATGGAGAATTTTACATCTCATGTAAATGCTAAAAAAGTATTCACTGAATTGGATACCATAGTAAGTAAGTTAGAAAAGTACTGTATATGAAGATCAGTGTTTCTCTCCCAGAGTTCTCAATTATCTATGCATGTAGCAAAGAGTATAGTCATAAAGTAGGCAATTGAAGAACCTTTATTTCTTTACCCTCACTTTATAAGCAAGGACACCTGCCCTCCCTTGTTTAATACATTTGTCTAATCATTGGGGGAATAAAGAAAGAAGAATGTTTCTTGAAGCAGAGGAATGTGCCCTATTGAACTTTGTGGCCACAGTGCTTAGAAATATGTCTAGACTGTAGTAGGTATATGATGTATGCTCGCTGAATGAGAGGGATACTGGAGGGAAAATAAAAAAGCAAAGCCGTGAAAAAACTCACCAGATCACACCCTCTCCATTCAAATATTCATGAACCGATGAGGCGAAGAAATTGTTCTGCTCCGTTACAATATCTGTCCCCATTCCCTCTTCCACACGTGTAAGCAGCAAGCACTTACTGTCAGATTGGGACCCTGGGGAAGTCATTCATTTCCACTTGAACCAGCTGTTTCAAATAACTTGTGCATGTTGCATTTACCAAAGGAAAATTATACCTTTTCTTTCTTTGATTCACTGAGGGATTTTTATTTGGAAAACATTTACTTGTATCTTTCAGCTGCTGTGATAGATTTCACAGCAAGCTTCTGACTATGAAAGAGGAACCCCTACAAACTCTTAACCTTCTTCAAGGTCTCTTGTGGTGCTAGGCAAAGGAGAAGGGGAAGGGAGGTGGAAGGCAAGCAGAGTGTTCTCAGGGAATCAGAATCACATGGGGGCCCTTCTGAGCATATCTGTTGGAAAGCAGTCTATGGGAGGGAATCAGACTTGGAGCAGTCAGGGCAGGGTTCGAATCTCAGATTCAGAATTTTAAGTGATTGAACCTTTATATTTCACCTTCATAAGAATAACTAAGATATACCCCTACAGAGTGTATCTAATGTAATGTTTTTAATACATTAGATGTGCTCAAAAATTGTAGCTACTATTTTAGTCATTAAAAAAAACTGCCCTTTAAATAAGGAAAGAATAAAATTTACACATCACTAGGGACATCATGAGGGAGAAATTCAGATTGTTTCTCCAATAGAAGTGGTAGAATTACACTAACTGAGACAGCAGTGCACACATTCTCTAGCTTGGTCCAACTTGTCAAATTATTGACAATAATTTGTCAATAATTACATTTCTAGGGGACAAGTTATTTTTCTCTGGTACCTGCAAATAGTTCCAGCATATAGTAGGTATTCAATCAGTATGTGTTTAATAATGAATGGTAAGGACCTAATGGAAGCAGAACAGATTAAGAAGAGGTGGCAAGAATACATAGCAGAAATATACAAAAATGGTCTTAATGACTGAGATAACAACAGGGGTGTGGTCACTCACCTAGAACTTGGCATCCTGGAGTGTGAAGTCAAATGGGCCTTAGGAATCATCACTATGAACAAAACTAGTGGAGGTGATGGAATTCCAGCTGAGCGATTTCAAATCCTAAAAGATAATGCTGTTAAAGTGCTGTACTCATTATGTCAGTAAATTCAGTCAGCAGTGGCCACAGGACTGGAAAAGGTCAGTTTTCATTGAAATCTCAAGGAAGGGCAACACCAAAGAATGTTCAAACTATTGCACAATTGCACTCGTTTCACATACTAGCAAGGTTATGCTCAAAATTCTTCAAGCTAGGCTTCAGCAGTACATGAACTGAGAAACTCCAGATGTACAAGCAGGGTTCAGAAAAGGCAGAGGAACCAGAGATCAAATTGCCAGCATTCATTGGTTCATGGAGGAAACAAAGGAGTTCCAGAAAAACATATACTTCTGCCTAATTGACTGCACCAAAGCTTTTGACTGTGTGGATCACATCAAGCTGTGGAAAATTCTTGAGATATAGGAGTACCAGACCACTTTACCTGTCCCCTGAGAAATCTGAATGTGAGTCAAGAAACAGCAGTTAGAATCAGACACAGAAAAACTGACTGGTTCAAAATTAGGAAAAGAGTGCATCAAGGCTGTATATTTTCACTTATTTAAATTTATATGCAGAGTAAATCATGCAAAATGCTGGGCTGAATGAATCACAAGCTGGAATCAACAACCTCAGCTAGGCAGATGATACCACTCTAATTGCAGACCATGAAGAGGAACAAAAGAGCCTCTTGATGATGGTGAAAGAATAGTGTGAAAAGCAGTGAATCTCAAGAGTGAAAATCTTGAAACTCAGCATTAAAAAATAACTAAGTTAATGGCATCTGGTCCCATCACTTCATGGGAAATAGAAGGGGAAAAAGTGGAAATAGTGACAGATTTTATTTTCTTGGTCTCCAAAATTACTCCAAACAGTGACTGCAGCCATGAATTAAAAGATGCTTGCTTCTTGAAAAGAAAGCTATAACAAACCTGCATAATGTATTGAAAAGCAGAGATATCACTTTGTGACAAAGGTCTGTATAGTGAGCCATTTAGTCATGTATGGATAACAGAGCTGGACCATAAAGAAGGCTGAAAATTAAAGCGTTAGTAACTCAGTCATGGCTGACTCTTTGCGACCCCATGGACTGTAGCCCACGAAGCTCCTTTCTCCATGAGATTCTCCAGGCCAGGATACTGCAGTGGGTTGCCATTCCCTTCTCCAGGGGAACTTCCTGACTCAGGGATTTAACCTGAGTCTCTCGAATTACAGGCAGATTCTTTACCATATGAGCCACCAGGGAAGCCAAAGTTCCAGTTCTTTGGCCACTTGATGTGAAGAGCCAACTCATTGGAAATAACCCTCATGCCGGCAAAGATCGAAAATAAAAGGAGAAGAGAGTGGCAGAGGATGAGAAGGTTAGAAGGCATCACCAACTCAATGGACATGAATTTGAGCAAACTCCGAGATGTAGTGGAGGACGAGGAGACTGGTGTGCTACATTCCATGGGGTCTCAAAGAGCCAGACACAACTTAGCAACCACAACAACAAATATATTAGCATTATGGACTCTGATAATGATGAGCAACAGTGCAACATTTATTTAGTAAGAACTGGCTACATGCACTGCTTTACACGTTACATTAAAATATAAAAATGAATGATGGAGATGTGGCCTGTGGCCTTTGCCCTCCACTGTGGTTTAGTATTCTAGGCATACAGGATATGTTCCAAGAAGAGTGAGTCATGTTATGACTTGTGCATCAGATTTGGGGAGCTTTGAGGTTTAATGTTAAATATATTTGGAAATGTGGAATGATATGATATTAATATAATATATGACTTTGAATTCTCAGAAACCATCAGGGATATTTGATCCAAAGGAAAGACTGATTAGATGGGAACAGTTAGGAGGAAATTAAAATGGTCTGGCTTGCTAGTTTTACAACTGAAACTACAAGATACGAAGAAATGACTTGCAGAGTTCAGAGATCCATATCCTTATTTTGGCAATAGTCAACCTACTTTTCAGTTCAGTTCAGTCACTCAGTCGTGTCTGACTCTTTGCGACCCCATGGACTGCAGCACTCCAGGTTTCCTTGTCTATCACCAACTCTTGGAGTTTACTCAGAATTATGTCCATTGAGTCGGTGATGCCATCCAACCATCTCATCCCCTGTTGTCCTCTCCTCCCACCTTCAATCTTTCCAAGCATCAGGGTCTTTTCTAATGAGTCAGTTCTTTGCATCAGGTAGCCAAAGGATTGGAGTTTCATCTTCAGCATCAGACCTTCCAATGAGTACTCATAACCAATTTCCTTTACAATGGACTGGTTGGCTCTCCTTGCTATCCAAGGGACTCTCAAGGCCGTTCTCCAACACCACAATTCAAAAGCACCAATTCTTCGGCTCTCAGCTTTCCTTATACTCCAACTCTCACATCCATACATGACTACTGGAAAAACCATAGCTTTGACTAGATGGACCTTGGTTGGCAGGGTAATGTCTCTGCTTTTTAATATGCTGTCTAGGTTGGTCATAGCTTTTCTTCCAAGGAGCAAGTGTCTTTTAATTTCCTGGCTGCAGTTGCCATCTGCAGTGATTTTGGAGACCGCCCCCCTCCAAATAAAGTCTGTTACTGTTTCCATTGTTTCTCCATCTATTTGCCATGAAGTGATGGGACCAGATGCCATGATCTTAATTTTCTGGATGTTGAGCTTAAATCCAACTTTTTCACTCTCCTCTTTCACTTTCAGCAAGAGGCTTTTTAGTTCCTCTTCACTTTCTGCCATAAGGATGGTGTCCTCTGCACATTTGAGGTTATTGATATTTCTCCTGGAAATCTTGATTTTAGCTTGTGCTTCCTCCAGCCCAGCATTTCTCATGTTGTACTCTGCATATAAATTAAATAAGCAGAGTGACAATCTACAGCCTTGATATACTCCTTTTCCTATTTGGAATCAGTCTGTTGTTCCATGTCCAGCTCTAACTGTTGCTTCCTGACCTGCATACAGATTTCTCAGGAGACAGGGCAGGTGGTCTGATATTTCCAACTCTTGAAGAATTTTCCACAGTGTATTGTGATCCACACAGTCAAAGGCTTTGTTATAGTCAATAAAGCAGAAGTAGGTGTTTTTCTGGAATTCTCTCGCTTTTTCGATGATCCAGTAAGTACTGGCAATTTGATCTCTGGTTCCTCTGCCTTTTCTAAATCCAGCTTGAACATCTGGAATTTCAGAGTTCATGTACTATTAAAGCCTGGCTTGGAGAATTTTAAACATTACTTTGCTACAGTCCATTGGGTCGTAAAGAGTCTGACATGACTGAGCAACTGAACTGAACTGAACTACACTGGGGTCTGGGAGTCAAAAGTGCACAAATGAACAAAAGAAATAAGAATAAAAGTGATACCACTGGTCACTTTTTTTTCCCACTAAAGCTGTTCTGTATGTGCATGTGTTTTCTCCTAATGATAAAAAAATAATAATAAATAAATTTTAGCCCTGTAGAGTCTAAGTTTTACTTTGGTTAATCTGGCCCTTTCAGGGATGAAAGATTTCCTATCTCCTTCACAAAACCTTACTCTCCTTTACTCCGCAACCTGCTAAATCCAAGGTATTAAATCTCCTCCTAGGTAAGAGGAAAGCTCAAGAGGGAGGGGGTATATGTGTACTCATGGCTGATCCACATTGTTGTACAGCAGAACATTGTAAAGCAACTATCCTCTAATTTAAAACAAAGTAAAATCTTGTAAAAATTAAGTACAATCACACCATTTCAGGGGGTTTCCCTCATGGCTCAGTTGATAAAGAATCCACCTTCAATGCAGGAGACTGCCTGTAGGAGACCTGGGTTTGATCCCTCAGTCACAAAGATCTCCTGGAGAAAGAAATGGCCACCCACTCCAGTGATCTTGCTTGAGAAATCCCATGGACAAAGAAGCGTGGTGGGCTACAGTCCACAGAGTTACAAGAGTCAGACGTGACTTAGCAACTAAAACACCACCCCATTTAATATTTGAGACAACTTTAAGTATCATGTGGTTCAACTGTCTCATTTAAAAGAACTGAAAATGTCAAAGGAATTCTCTATTTGTTCTCTAGATGCAAAGCTGTTTATGGGCCAGGATGATTTATTATTTACTTTTGTATTCTCTCTATTCCATTTCATATTTTCAGTTTTTCAAAACTGATAAAACTGCATTATCATTTTAATGTGCTGTGTTGAATTACCCAAGATGTTTATTCCTTCTCTCTCTGTCACACATGTGTATACCCACATGAACAGGCATACACATATATGGATTATGGTCTAGATTTAACTCTTCAGCATAATGTTACTGGAGCAGATTTAATACCTGCCAAAATGTGACTTAACTAGACAGAACAACCATCTATTTCTTACTTCACTACGTAAAAAAAAATTCATAACATAGATAGTGAGGAATCTTCACTAATTTTTCCATTTTCACAGAATATTTTCATGTCTTTCTCAATATGAATGGAATGAAAATCTAAGGATATAGAATTTCGCATAAGATTGTCTACGAAGTTTTGCTAATGGCTAAAGGAAATCCTAGACAGTCCAAGGGGTCGCAAGAGTCAGATGTGACATAGCCACTAAACCACCACCACCACCACGTTTAAATTACACTTCAATAGCTATCAAGACTGTAGCTGAGCAATTCCACACCCCAAGTGAAATTAAAAGGAGAAGAAAAATACAAGGAGATTTAAAAGAGTAGGAAAGATTTCGAACTTTCCTTCAAACCTCAAAGATATGTGGAGAATTTGATTGAATGACAGTCAACAGGATAATAATCCTACTTCCATAAAGAGATATCCAGTGTTCAGAGCACTCTCACGCACATTGTCTCCTAACACTGACAACACAGTATGATGTGCTGATTCCAACAGAAACTGGTTTCTTCCATTAGTACAGAAGAACATTGAGAAGGTTGAGTTACTTTCCTAGTATTTAGGAAGCTTTGTCACTCTTTAAAATGCCCAGGAAACACCACCTCTGAGGAGAGACTGAGTGGCAGTGACACACGGAGCGCACCGAGCCCTCCTCTTGAAGCGAGTCTGGAAGGGCGAATCGCTGACTTCGAGCAACTCCATTTTGCTTTTGAACCATATTTTCATCTTGGCAAAGATGAAGAACACAGTGTTTCCAGTCTGCTTCGGCAGCACGCAGATCCATAATAGCCCGATCTGATTAAAGGTCTATTCACTTCTGCTATTGCCATAACACTAGGTTGCTCTGCAGTGATAAAAGTAAGTTGAGCAAGGCAAATCCCATCTGAAAATGGACAGTCCTGTCTATTTATTGACTTCACCTTTTTCTGTTGTGGATTCACTTGGTATTCATTTCCTGGGGCTTTCTGGAGCGACTGTTTGCTTAAGTGAATGGAAGAAAAATTGAACACATCGATGTTTACCCGACCTGAGACTTTCATGGCAAAAGCTAAGACCAAAGGGCAGATTAATGCATACATTGGTTACAAACTATGGAGGCAAATGTTTGGAATGTCTCAAAGTTTTAATGCATACTTTGTACTCCATTGGGAACATTTGAAAGCTTTGACCTTAGCCTATAACAATCTGGGGGAAAAAGGAAGGGTGATGAAGTCTGAACTACACATCTAAATTCCTGCCTGATAATGTGAAATGTTTATTGCAGCCAGCACAGCAGAATGTGATCATCCATGGACTTGAGATAGGGGAGATGAGTTGCAGGTGTTATGGTAGTTATCAGTGTGCTTGTCCTAAATGATTTCGACTCTATAGTTTTGAGATAGAAAAGCCAAGGCAAGAGGACTGTTTTGCAATCAGAAAATTCTAGGCTAGGATTCTAATATACATTAGGAGCCCCCCTTACTCCAGCGAGTGTAGCTAAACCATGCATAATCCAAAAGATGGATATTATGCCTCTAAGCTAAAACTTAAACCACAAATGTTATTATTAGCCCTCTCTCCTGAGACTTCCTAGACTAAGCTAATTCCTAATTGAGAGATAAGCTTGAACCTCATTTACAATAGAGATTTGAGCAACATGTGAAACCTGGGCTATCAAGGAGGCCAGGAAAAGTGCAAATAACAAAGTAGAAAATCCTTCATCATGTTAAAGTTCTAGCCTCAGTACATTCTCTTGTTCCTAATCTTAACCCTCACTCCAGAGACAAATGAAGAGGGAATAGAGCAGGATGCATGTAATATGGGTTATTGAAACTTTATAAAAATATCTGACAAAGTGCCAGGCATATAAAAATATGAAAAGAATTTTAGTTATTGTTATTATTATTGTCATCACTATTATCATGACCCTCACTATCAGCAGCAAAATCCCCAGCAAAATCATCTTAAAGGCATTAGGTAGTCCTATGAACCAGTCCCTGAGTTAGCAGCTTTGACTGTAGTCTCTATTCTAAAATGACTCAGTACGAACTTTGAATTTGTAAGGACATAAATGATAGGTCCAGTAGTTGGATATTCAGGTGCAAATAATCCCTTCACATAAGACATGCTCCCCCCTAGTAAAATATCTTTCAAAACTTCCAACTATCCACTCATTCCCATTCCTTTCATTGTCTTTATCTCGAGCACAGATGAATGCCACCCAGGTGTTGGTGTAAACTGAAGAGGTTAAACTGCTTTGAACAAACTGAACTAAGTACTCTCACTCTCTCTCTCTCTCTCTTTAGTCGCTAAGTCATGTCCAACTCTTGCAATCCCATGGACTGTAGCCTACCAGGCTCCTCTGTCCATGGCATTCTCCAGGCCAGATTACCGGAGTGGGTTGCTATTTCCTTCTCCAGGGGATATTCCCAACTCAGGAATCAAACTCAGGTCTCCTGCATTGCAGGCAGATTCTTTCCCAACTGAGCTATGAGGGAACCCTATGACCAACGATCAACTGGAAGGTAACTTTGGAGTCATGGCCAACCTGTACCCTCCAGCTCATATAGATCCCAACTTGCGAGAGGGAATCAGTGGTATAAAACACTCCCTTTCCAGAGGCACCGTGTTCCCCCTTGAGTATGCAAATTCTGTGGAAGTCGGACAGTAGCTTGTCTTTCCTTGGAACATGGTGACTACACTTCAGGGGTCAAAAAACCTGTAAATGTTGAAGGAAATAGCACTAGAAGGTCATGGAGCCCTCAGATGACTGCAGAGATCTCTTTAAAGTAAGACCCCCTTATTTACTAGAGGACCTTCTTAGAAGGAAAGCCAATTTTAGTTTTTGTGTTCCTTGCAGGCAGTTAGTTGTCTTGATGGTACAGGGTCATGCTATCAAAATTTGTCCCTGGAATGCATGCAGATTGGACTCTACTCATTCGCTAGGGTTGTTATGGAAGATTAAGTTATCCTAGACTTCCTCCTTGCAAGCCATTTAATATAATCACTAAGATGGTCTTCTGTACCTGGGTTAGTGCCATGGACCAAATGGAAAAGTCAATAGAGACTTTTAAGGAGAAAGCTGCCTACTGTCTAAGTTAGACCCTAATAATTTGGAAATTTGTTTAACTTGTTAGGTCCAGGGCCCCAAGCCTGGATATGGTCAACATTGTAGGTTGATCTCCTCCTGCTGCCTGGACTCCTGTCATTAGAAGTCTTTATTCAATGCTATATGACTTGACCAATTTGTTGGATCAATTGGAATGGCAGATGAACTATCAGATTCATGAGAACCGTTTCTGTAAATCAAAACTGTAGGAATGAAGGGTAAATCTTCTGGGGAGATCATTCTTCACGTGTCCCTCACACTTCTACATGTCTTACAAGCAGAAGCACTCTTTTTTTTCTCCTATATTATCATCTCAAGGATATCGGTAGAACAAAAGCCTTGGAAGACAGTGATAATGGCCTCCTCCAGAAAAAAGTGCAGATTAGTTTGCTGAACAGTGTAATTAATATGGTGCCTCCATCCTGAGCAATGATTAAGTAGTCTCATTGCCTGTTATCAAAGATATGAATTCTCTTAGCTGAGATTCCTCTCCTATAAGCACACACTGCACACATAGGTGTCATGTAGCCTTTTTTGTGCTATTCTATGGGATGTGTACAAGGTCACAAACCTCTGTCCGTATTTCTTCAGGCACTCTGTCTATCAGATCTAATCCCCTGCATCTATTTGTCACTTCCGCTGTATAATCATAAGGGATTTGATTTAGGTCATACCTGAATGGTCTAGTGGTTTTGCCTACTTTCTTTAAGTCTAAATTTGACAATAAAGAGGAGAGTGAAAAATCTGGTTTAAAACTCAACATTCAGAAAACTAAGATCATGGCATCTGGTCCCATCCCTTCATGGCAAATAGATGGGGTAACAATAGAAACACTGACAGACTTTATTTTGAGGGGCTGTAAAATCACTGCCAATGGTGACTGCAGCCATGAAATTAAAGCTTACTCCTTGAAAGAAAAGCTATGACCAACCTAGACAGCATATTAAAAAACAGAGACATTACTTTGCCAACAAAAGTCTGTCTAGTCAAAGCTATGGTTTTTCCAGTAGTCATGGATGGATGTGAGAGTTGGACTATAAAGAAAGCTGAACACCAAAGAATTGATGCTTTTGAACTGTGGTGCTAGAGAAGATTCTTAAGAGTCCCTTGGACTGCAAGGAGATCCAACCAGTACATCCTAAAAGAAATCAGTCTTGAATATTCATTGGAAGGACTGACTGATGCTGAAGCTGAAACTCTAATCCTTTGGCCACCTGATGCAAAGAATTGACTCATTGGAAATGACCTTGCTGCTGGGAAAGATTGAAGGCGGGAGGAGAATGAGATGACAGAGGATGAGATGGCTGGATGGCATCACCAACTCAATGGACATGAGTGTGAGTAAGCTCAAGGAACTGGTGATGGACAGGGAAGCCCGGAGTGCTACAGTCCATGGGATCCCAAAGAGTCAGGCGTGACTGAGAGGATGGAATATGCGGCTCTGAGAACCAGCGCAAATGCTGATAGTCTGGATATTGCTGTGGCTGCAGCTGATATGTATTTTCTCTCTGATCCAGGAGTCTCCTGCTTTCTGCCACCCTCCATGCACTTGTGACAGGCAAACTTTTTAGTTTGCAAGCAAGGTAAAGTCTCAACCTCTCCAAACTTTTTGACAGAGTATGGGCAAGGTCTAGGAATTATAACAAATGTTCGTATCTTCTTGTTTATTTGCATATTATTGCATTTTTTGATGGCTAATGTATCTGTAGTGATTTTTTAACAGTTGCTCTTAAAAGAGTATCTCTCTAATGTGGAGGCTGACTCACCCTGATATCACCAAGTTCATCTATTCTTTCTCATTGGGAAAATAATGATGTTATCACATTGTGACTATTTTCCACTGTTTTAAATAAATTAGATTAAAATCATGTGTCACTAGGGACAGATTCACAGGAGAATATGGAATATCTGTGAATACTAACACAACCCTCAAAATTTCAGCAGCACAGACAAAAAAATTATTTCTCATTCTCACAGAGTCTACTGGCAATGCCCCAGGAAGAATCCCTTGTACAGTGACCTTAGCTGTCCAGAATGTAGATCTTGGCTGCCCATGTTTGCCCACACACCTGCCTCAGAAAGGAAAGTGATATCGGACTAATGCACAAGAGCTTTTCACTGCCTCAACATGAAAGTGACACATGCTAATTCCACTCATAGTTCATTGATGAGAGTTAGTCAGATGACCCCAACCAAATGGAAAAGAAACTGAGAAGCGCAGTCTTTCATACGTTTAAGACACCCAGTGCTTTCTAATCACCTGTAGAAAATTAGGGGGAAATACCTTTGAATCCCATTAGGAAAAAAAAAATCATGATTGGGTCATTATTGGTTCCCAGTGTCTGCAAAGGGAAAATAAACAGGGCCAAAAACACCTTCCCCATACCTAGGAGGGCCACCTGATTGTCTCAAAAGGAGATGTGCTCTAGGCATTGTATGAAACTCGCCTTGCATCCCTCTATGAGAGAACAAATAATGCCAGTTGTCAGCCTTGGAAATATTTGGATAAATATTCAGAGACATTTAAAGTATATTTCATATACATCATCTCATTTAATTCTCACAAAACCCAATGAAATTTTTATCAATATCCTTTCCTTGAACTTTTCATCTAATATTGGAGTTTAGTCAATTAACAATGTTGTGATAGTTTCAGGTGGACAGCAAAGAGACTCACAGAGTACTCTTATTTTAGAAATGAGGAAAGGTAGTTAAGGAGAGGTCAAAGGATTTGTGCTCCTGGAAGTTTAGCTCTTGAGTCCAGACTCTTCTCCACCTCTACTATCTCCTTATAACATCCACATATAGCTAAAGCATGCATTTGACAGGAAGGGCTTCCCTGGTGACTCAGTTGGTAAAGAATCTGCCTGCAGTGCAGGAGACATGAATTTGATCTCTGGGTCAGGAAGATTCTCCTGGAGCAGGAAATGGCAACCCACTCCAATATTCGTGCCTGGGAAATCCCACAGAGGAGCCTGGCAGGCTACCACCAAGTGGTTAATATCTATTTAAGATCCTACAAGGTCAGTCATATTGTTAAAAAGTGGAGCTAAAGCATGGTCTGGTTCCAAGCCTGTAGACATTCAAGTTTAGCAAAACCTAGAATATGAGGGTTACTCCAAGAGTAAAGGAATTTGAAGGCTTTGCAGTCAATCTGAGTTAGCTTTTTTGCTCCATTTTGCCTCATAATTTGTATCATGAAGACTGATGTGACATGTTAGAATCTTAATTATCTGGCTGATATTTGCCTTATTTCCATGGTGCATGGAATCCCATCCATATTTTAAAACCTTTTTTCAGAATATAATTGAGTCAGTTATGATTATATTTGGAGTGGTAATCAAAAACTGGTGAATTATATTGACTACAGTGTTTAAATTTTACAAATACTGTATCAAAACTACATGGTAGTGTATTGGCCATATTTTAAACAATAATGATAAGCACATTATATACATATTCAAAGCCATTTTATGCCTATTATCTGACTTAGGATTTTACACACCTGGTTAACAAGTTAAAGTGTGTATTGTTATCACCATCAATGAAATGAAAAAACTGTGGCAGAAGTTAAATGACTTTATTTTTAACACAAATTAAATGTAAGCTAGGTTGGGTGACAGAGTGAAATAACGTATTTCTTAGATGTCAAAGAATATGCAGTCTCCACAAGGTGATGAAACTAAATTTGAATCAAATGTAGTTTTATTCAGGTTCCATTAGGAAAATATTTTGTTACTCTGGTTCTTATCTGATTCAATTAAATATAAACACAAAGAGAAGTTATAATTCAAACTGGTTTGGTTCACGGTTCAATTAATACATAGTATTTTGAGACAATTAAGTGCATTCATGACTTTTCTCCCCTAGTTTTAGATGCATGATTTGATTGTCAGCAAGTTGCTAATTAAATTGGAATACATTTAAGAAGGAAACAGAAGGAAATAGTAATTATATTTTGAAAGGTTATTTGCATACCTCTATATCACTTCATCTTTACTAACTCTGTAAAATACCTGCCATCATCCCCATTTTACAAGCAAGAAAACTTAAAATATTATGTTGGCTAACTGTCTTTACTGTGGTCACCCAATTATAATGTGTGAAATTTAGAATTGCTCTAATTTGTTCACAGGCTTTATGACTTTGAAGCTTGTGTAACATTCTTGGATAGTGTGTGTCTTCTACGTGTATGATAGTGTGGTCATTCTACATGGGCAACTATTCTTAATTAACTTTCTACTTATTTTCACCTAATGAGAATATTCTCTGTGCAAAACCTGTGTCGTTTCATCTACCCAATAAGCCAGAGTGAAGGCTTTGTCGAAGAACTTCTTTAGAAACATAGTTTAGTTTACAGTTTTATGAGCACACTAAGCTATTTTCTGTGACAAGGCTCACATCTGTACATTCTCATAAACTCTTTCCAATCACATTTTTTTACTGTCATACAAATATGGCCCAGATATTATGGAAGATGCTGAAAGTCCCCAGGGAAAATCTATTCCAATTCATGGAGAAGTGATTTAGAATAAGCGAGGAGGGTAGAATTCATAATTCTACATCTGGATCTGGAAAATTACCATTTAGATGCAGTACTGACCCTGACTCAGAGATTTGTCTTGATATTAAGAAAGCTTTTTTGTATTACCATCATCCCTTCAAGCTAGGGTGTTATTGCATCTTTTAAAAAAAATTGCAAACTAATAAAATCTAGAAGAATTCATCAGGTTTCTAGAGTCTGAATTCCACACGTGCAAACTGTCAGCTTTAAGTAAGTCAGGCAAAACTCTTTAAATAATTCAACCTCTCCCTGAATATGGGAAATGGGACATGTTATTCAGTAGTTAGAATAAAACAGTTTGAATGGTGAGGAATAGATGAAACTTGCTCACAGTCACTGAGCAGAGATAATAAGAGATGGTTTTAAAGTGGAAATTGTCATTTGTGATGGGTCTTCCTGTTAACACACTCACATGTGTGAAGGCATTAGAGAGTACGGGTGAAACCAGTGAGCACACCTCCATCTCTGGAAATCAGACATTTACCAGAGGTTTCTTCCTGCTAGGATTTCTCTTACCTGGCTTGACTTCCATTCCACAGCCAACCCAGACATCCATGAATGCAGATCAGGAAACCCTGTAGAAAAGGTCCCCTGAAGACATCTTCATGGGGTGGGTCCCAGGCAGCCAAAATTCAGGCAAAAGAATGCTAAGGGCAGGTGGCTTTAAATGTGTGGCTGAAAAGCTCGTAGTGAACTTGGGGAGTAGAGCTGGATTCCAACCCTGCTTCTGTCCTTTTCCGTCCTTTATGTTAACCTGATTGGGCAAGTTACATGATTTCTTTGAGTCTTAGTTTCCTCATTTGTAAGTAAGTGATAATAATGGTTGCATGTATCTCATCATGGATCAAATTAGGCCATATATGCAAATGCACAGCACACTACCTGGTCCATAGTAAGCACTCAAGCAATGTTATTTGAAATGCAAGACTGAGAAGAAATCTTTCAAACTTAAATCCCTTTTGGACTCTTTGAATAAAGAAGCAATATGTTTACCAGCATTCTAAATAGTTTATTAATCAGTATTAAATTCTTACTGTGCATCTATTTCTGTCCTTCTATAATGGAATCCCTGAGTACCCCGACACTGAAGGTAAGACATACTTCCCTAGAAAACATCTGATTTCCCCCATTTCACAAAATCCATCAAGTGTGCATACCTTAAATCTTGTATATTTTACCACTTGCAGAATGTGGGGCTCTTCTGACAACTTTCCATGACAATCCCTCCCTCCCCTTCTGTTTTACTCTGGGGGAAAAACTCACATTGCAATTTCCTTTTTCTTATTCTCCTCACCTCTTTTAGACTAACTCTTAGTGTAAAACATTTCCTGTGACTGCTAAATCTCTTTGGCTATATGCACTGGTTAATTACTTTCCAGAGCATCTGTTGCTTGTCAGGGAAACATGTTCCTTCCACATGTTTGTTAAAATGGCTTTTCTTTCTAGAAATTACATTGAAGACATTCTGTAATACATGGAAGAAGAAAATGAAGTCCCGCTCATGTGTTAGGCATCTGTTATCTGTCAGGCACTCCTCTAATGATTTTGTCTAATCCTTTCAGTAACCCTACATATAGGCAACATTGCACTCATTTTACACTAGGAAAAAGAATTGTAGAAATCAAATCACTTGCTATATAAACAAAACTCAAATCCAAGTATTTGTGCTACTCAGAAGTTCTTCAGGCAGTTTTCTGATTTGATATTTGGATTGTGGGAATCATGTAATGAAGTCATATTACTTCTATTTTATTAAAAACAGCAACAGTAATAGCCATGAATGTCCACCTTCACAGCCACCACCTAAAATCCACAGTAATTTTAGGTTACAGAGCATCACTCTCAAGGAAAAAGTTCTGTATCAATAAGTGCTTATAGGGCAAAAGAAGTGTTGCAGGCAGATCTCATTTATCTCCATGATTTCCACTCCTCCCCACTATATGTTCCCTATATGACCCTTTCCCCTTGAATGTGGGTGGGATTCGGGAATATAATGAGTCATTGCATCTGTGATTATGTTATATTACACATCAAAAGGGATATTTCAGATGTAACTAAGATCCTTCATCAACTGACATTGACTTAGTAAAAAGTGAAGTTATCCTGTGTGGGCCTGACCTAATCAGATGAGTCCTTAAAAGAAAGTGAAGATGTTAGTTGCTCAGTTGTGTCTGACTCTTTGCAATCCCATGGACTGTGGCCCACCAGTCTCCTCTGTCCATGGAATTCTCCAGGCAAGAATACTGGAGTGGGGAAGCCATACCCTTCTCCAAGGGATTTTCCCAACCCAGGTATCAAACATTGGTCTCCTGCATTGCAAGCAGAGTCTTTACCATCTGAGCCACTAGGGAAACCCTAAAAGAAATCAGATTTAAAATAAGAGATTGCTTCTGCTTGCATTGAAGAAGAAAACCATGTTGTGAACTAAACATGGAGAGAGTCACATGGCAAGGACACAAGGTTCAGCCTCTCGGTGCTGAGGGCATTCCCTAGCCAATAGCCAATAAGAAAATGGGGACTTGATTCCAATAACTGTAAGCAACTTAATTCTGCCAATAGCCAGCTACCTTCGAAGAGGACCCTGAGCCCTAAGTGAGAACATGGCCTGTATTAACATTCTGGTTTCAGCCTGGTGAAACCCTGCACCGGAGACCCCGTTAAGCCATGCCCATTGATAATGTATCTATATCGTCTATGCTGTGCATCCCAAGGATGGGGGAGCCTGGCAGACTGCAGTCTGTGGGATCCCACAGAGTTGGACACGACTGAAGTGACTTAGCAGCAGCAGCATGCTAAGTAGCCTTTTAATAGTATTGAAAGGAACATTTTCTTAATCAATTTACTGTTTTTAATTTTTACAAGGACTTCAGAGTTATTCAGTTAACTGACAGGCTCCTCTGTTCATGGAGATTCTCCCGGCAAGAATACTGGAGTGGGTATTATATATTATATAATACTGCCGTTCCCTCCTCCAGGGAATCTTTCCAACCCAGAGATCGAATGCAGGTCTCCTGCATTGTAGGCATATTATTTTCTGTCTGAGCGACCAGGGAAGTCCAAGAATACTGTAGTGGATAGCCTATTCCTTCTCCAGGGGATCTTCCTGACACAGGAATTGAATCGGAGTCTTCTGCATTCAGGCGGATTCTTTACGAGCTGAGCTACCAGGGAAGCCCATCTATATCTATATCTATCATCTGTATCTAATCTGTAGTTCAAATGGCTCAGACAGTAAAGAACCTGCCTGCAGTGCAGGAGACCCAGGTTCAATCCCTGGATTGGGAAAATCCCCTGGAAAAGGAAATGGCAATTCACACTAGTATTCTTGCCTGGGAAATCCCACGGACAGAGGACTCTAGCAGGCTACAGCCCATGGTATCACAAAAGGGTTGGATGTGACTTAGCGACTAAACAATAGCAAAAAGAATGTGTGGGGGCAGGTATATGGGAAATCTCTGTACCTTCCTCTTAATCTTTATGAGCCTAAAACTTCTAGAGAAATTAAGTCTATTAAGAAAGGAAAAACAGAAGGGAAGCATGATAATAAACTGGAAATTCGTAAAAGGATTCAAGTGAATTTGGGTGATGTATCAGCAATATCTATTACAATTATGTACCATTGAAAAGATTACAATTAACAACTTAATAACTCTGGAGTCCTTCTTCTAAATATTAACAAACAGTAAATTGATTAAGAAAATGTTCCTTTTAATATTATTAAAATTGATACTTGTTAAATGACTATTATGTCCCAGCCACCATTTCATTTAAAAATTACCATAACCTTGTGACATTATTTTTACTACAATCTTCATTTTACACATGAAAAAATCTTTGTTATAAGAGATAAAATAATTTGGCCAAGTGAATGTATCCTATAAATAGGTGAGCAGAGATCTGAATTATCTGAGTCAAATTGTGTGCCCATGCCTCTCCAGTGAACTACCACTTTTTTCAGTAGGTTTAAGGTAAGATGTTGGCAAACTGCTTCAGATAATAACGATAAGAAGTGTTTACTATGTGCCAGGATCTTCTAAGCACTTTATATAGATTAACTCAGTACTTCAAAAGAGTACACTTTTTAATCTTTTTTTTGTTTTTGAAAGAGGTGTGTTATTTATTATGGTCAATCAATATATAGCAATGACAGATGCTTTAATACCTTGAAAACTTTGTGCTCATGGTTGTTTGTTTTTTTTTTTATCTCCCTCCCATTCCCTTTTCCTTTCTTTTCTCATCTTTCCTTTCTGTCTTCATTTAATCTTTAATTTGCTTTGAATACCACGTTTTTAGCAAAAACCATGGATGATATTAGAGAGTTACAAAAGATCGAAAATGAAGCCTGCCTTTCAGGACCTTACAGTTTACTACAAAAATTAGTTGAATGCATAAATGTCTATAGCATAAGCTGAAAAGGGGGTTCAGAAAGACTATGCATAGATAGTCACAGAAGGAAGAAATTGAATTTACAGTTGACTGTTGAACAAAACAGTTTTGAACTGCACAGGTCCACTTATAAGTGGATTTTTTTTTCCAAGAAAAAAAAACAACCCACTGTAGTGCTATACGATTCACAGTTGGTTGAATTCACCAACACAGAACTGCTCATATGGAGGGACAGCTATGGGATTTGAGCATCTGAGGATTTGAGTAGATGGGTTAGGTCCTAGGACCATTCCCCAACCATTGTTCAGGGGTCAGCTGTATTTGAAAATGTTGACAGTTAAAATAGACTTTGAAGAATAAATGGGATTTAGAAGGAAGGACATGGACACATTTGTGAAGACAGGAAGCAGCAGCTTTTCTGTTATCCAGGTTAGTACTTCAGTTTGGTTGTAGCGAAGAAAGGGTTAAGGACTAAATGGTCTACTCTAAATGCCAAGTTAAGAAGGTTAGGCTTCAATTTTCACTCAAAGTTCTGATTCTGAAGTCCCAATTGGATAAGAAAACTACCAGATTTTGGACAATGGTTAAGCATGTATTTTTACTCAAGGTAATTGTCTGTCTCTTGATGCAAAACCAAAGGGATATTTTAAGACTGTTTATTTTGCTGTTTCAGTACACACCAGAGAAGAGGATAATATTGAGTTGAAGTTCCTCTAAAATAATGTCTTATGACCAATGAACACCTGCCATGAGATTGTGTTTCTTTTTGATGTCTTTTTAATCAGCTTACCAATTACAGTTAGAAAACAAAGCAACTAAAGCCGCATTAAGTCAGGAAGCACAGTAATCCTCACCTCCCTCTCAGATCAACATAGCTTCTCTTGAGCATGCTTATTTGTCTTTGTCTCTATTCAAGAAGGGGGATAAAAACCTTATTTATGAAGCTTTCATTAGTGACCTGAAATTCCACCACAGGGACAATGGTTTTTCCTGGTTTTTATTTGGACAATCAATTATTTGCTTGCAATGTAGGTATGTGGAATTGAGCACAGAAAATAATGGACAAGAACTTACTAACAATTTCACTGTGAGTCAGTAAAATCTCAAATTGCATCTCATCATATCAAACTACAAAGCATCCAAAAAGGATGGATTTTTGACTGCCTTCCAAGACTTCAATTAAATAACCCAAAGTAAAGTTCATTTGTTGAGAAGTTCTAACCACAGATGTTACCTGCTCTGTGACTGAGTACCTATATGTGGGAGGAACATGCAATTTATTATCCAAAGAGGGATGGTTTTGACAGGGAAAAAAAAAGGAGGTAGTAATAATTATAGCAAGACCACAAGGATCTATGTGAGCTGTCCCAGGCAAACTTTTCCTTGGAACACTCAAACTCCAATATCATGCTATTATTGTTCCAGATAATGAAAGATTTGAAGGGGAAAAAAGGGAATTTTATAAATTGACTATCTTGAACACTTCATTTAAAAATCATGTTGATTTTGACTCTAAATATATGTGCATGGAATTCTCCAGGCCAGAATACTGGAGTGGGTAGCCATTCCCTTCTCCAGGGGATCTTCCCAACCCAGGGATTGAAACCAGGTCTCCCACATTGCAGGCATTCTTTACCATCTGAGGTACCAGAGAAACCCATAGGAGCTATATGATTTTGACTCTAAATATATAACTGACTCATTTCAATCCCCTTTTCATGGTAGCTACATGACTTCTGAGAAATATGTCTTTAATAATGTAGAGGAAAGATATTTTCCAGGACGTGCATCAATGTTGTGCTCTCTTTTAGCATTTAGGATCTCAGGAAAGAAGCACAGAGTAATGTACAGTTCCTGGTGGGCGGACAAATGTTATGTCAGTTTATTCTTTGCACTTCCTAGATGAGTGATTCTTAACCTATCTGGACTTTAACTTCTTCATCACCTAATAATACTCCCTATGAATCAAACATTCTGCTAAGCACTCTACACTGATCATCGCGTTCTGTCACAACACTATGAAGTAGATATTTTTAATATGCATGCTGTCAAAGCAAGCACAGAGGTAGGTACTTTTAATATCCGGGTTTCAGATGATAAAAGTGGTTACTCTCGAACCTCTACCCTTGCTTTATTTTCTGCTTATAGTATCTTCATTTATATACTTATATTTCCAACTGATTTGTATTTTCCAAGGGACAGAAATTGTGCCATTTTTGAGGACTGTAGACACACAATTTGATACTTAAAAAAAATGCAAGTGAAAGAAAGGAAGGAAGAAGAAAGGAAGTTGCTAAAAGTGACACATCTATTCTGGATTTGAATTAGGAGTTTAACCCCAGTCATCTGAACCCACAGTCTTCACTACTGCTTTGCATTTTCTCCCTAACTTACAATGCCATTGTGAAAATTAAACGAGAAGCATACTGAAGTATGAGTTCAGTGGATGTGTTCACTCCCTTTTCTTCCTCTCAGATCTGTGGCTTTTGGACCACTGAGGAAAATAGGAAACATTGCCTTGCCCAACCCTCAAACCCTCAAGGGACTCATTCATATTGGAGGGCTCATTTAATGATTTACAATGGATGAATATCTCTTTCCTTGGCAGGAAATCTATTTAAAGAAAACAAATTAAGATCAGTTACTTGATGCATTTATGGGACCTGATCCAGGGAAATCCATAAAGAAATTACTTTGTCAGACTCAGTCTTTTTCAAAAATCTAAGCTACTTTTTAAAATATTCCTGATTAGACTAGACTTTTAATGTACATTGATGTGTTATTATTGTTGTTATTAATGAAAATAATATTCTTCAAAGATGTACAAATGATTAATGGTGTATAGTTTGTAATATTTCCCAAGTGTGAATTTGAACCTTGCATGACAGAAGACTGGTATTCACGATAAGACTTGTAGCTATCAAAGAGTGAGCCACTTGAGGATATGGAAAAACTGGAACCCTTGTACATTTCTAGTAAGAATATAAAATGATGAAACTGCTTCAAAAAGCTAAATACAAAAATTACCATATGATCCAACAATTCTACTCCTAGGTATGTAGACAAAATAACGAAAGCAGAAACTCCAACAGATAATTACAAGCCATATTCACTGGAGAGTCACTCATAGTAGCCAAAAGCTGGACATAACCCAAGTACTCATCAGCAGATTTAAAGGATGAACAAAATGCATATATATACAATGAAATATTGGGCTTCCCTGGTGGCCAGATGGTAAAGAATCTGCCTGCGATGTGGAAGACCTGGGTTTGATTCCTGGTAAGGGAAGATCCCCTGAGAAGGGCATGGCAACCCACTCCAGTATTCTTGCCTGGAGAGTCCCTATGAACACAGGAGCCTGGTGGGCTCCAGTCCATGGGGTTGCAAAGAATCAGACACGACTAAGTGACTAAGCACAGCACAATGAAATGTTATTCATCCACAAAGAGGAATAAAATTCTAACACACGCTACAGCAATGATGAACCTTTAAAAATCATGCTAAATAAAATAAAACAGGTCCAAAAGAATAAATATTATATAATTACTTACATGAAATTTATAGAAGTAGCAGAATCAGGGAGACAAATTTGATCAGAGTTTATCAGCAGGAGAGGGTTAACGTGTTAATTAATGGTTACTGAGTTTCTGTTTGGGGTGATGAAAACTTTTGAAAATAGATAATAAAAATGTTGTATGATACTGTCATTGCAGTTAATATCATTGAATTGTTCATTTAAAAATGATTGAAGTGGAAAATTTTGTATATACATTCCATCTCTAGAATTTTTAATAAATATACAATAATGTGACTTTCCATTGTCTTCTCAGGCTAAATATAGTAAGTCTCTTAATAGAATGTAAAAATTGTTGTTAAAAAAGAAAAGGATATTTTTGAAAAATGGGACTCTGGATGAACTTGGAGAGGTGCCGAATTGTGGCAAAGAAAATACATGACTATCCATGGGAATGTAATATACGAGAAACTTGATGAGAACAAATTTAAAGATTTGCAGACATTTCAGGAGACATTTCTGGTGAACGTTGTGGTTCCATTGTGCCACAAAAATTCCCAAAGTTGTACTAATATCTCCATAATGGCATTTTTCAACATGAAAAGCGGCCTCAGAGTCAGCAGTGTGGGTAATTTGGAGCTCCATCCACATCTTCATCGCAGCAGCAGTGACATTTGATATTCTAGCGCACACTGCAGATCGCCGACAAGAAGATACTGTCTTCAGCAGTTTCCAAACTCAGTTTACGCCCATCATCACTAAGACAAATATTTATCCCAAACTGCTATCTTCTTGAGGCTGCCGCATGTTGGAGCTGCTCTCTCACTAAATGGGAGGCCAAGGGTGATAGATTATATTTTTGACAAAAGATGTTTGTATTCCTCCTTGAATCAGGATTTCTCTTACCCATTCTGTGGATGTCAGCCTTGCTCATGGAATTTTCTTTGGTCAGTGAAATGCGAATGGAATTTCCTGAGAACTTTTTTTTTCTTTTTTTAAAATTTTCTTTATTGTGTTAGTTTTGCCATACATTGACATGAATCCACCATGGGTTTACATATGCTCCCTCTCCAGAACCCCCCTCCCTCCTCCCTCCCGACTCCCTCCCCCTGGGTCATCCCAGTGCACCAGCCCCGAGCATCAACCCTGGGCTGGCGATTGATTACGCATATGGTAATTAACATGTTTCAATGCCATTCTCCCATATCATCCCACCCTTGCCCTCATCCACAGAGTCCACGAGTCTGTTCTATACATCTGCGTTCCTTTTGCTGTCTTGCATGCTGGGTTCTCGTTACCGTCTTTCTAAATTCCATATATATGCATGAGTATACTGTATTGTTGTTTTTCCTTCTGGCTTACTTCACTCTGGATAATGGGCTCCAGTTCCGTCCACCTGAGTAGAACTGATTCAAATGAATTTTTTTTTAATGCTGAGTAATATTCCATTGTGTATATGTACCACAGCTTTCTTATCCATTCGTCAGTTGATGGGCATCTAGGTTGCTTCCATGTCCTCACTATTGTAAACAATGCAGCGATGAACATTGGGGTACACGTGGCTCTTTCAATCCTGAGAGCTTTTAAGAGCCAGTGTGTGGTATTCTTCCCTCTTCCACTAGAAACATTCCATGTAGAAGCTGCTCTCTCAGCCAGATTAGTGATAGACATGTTCTGAACATAGGAAAGGAAGAAAGGGTGAATATTTGTGATCAGGGGAGTCAGCCATGGTAAACATTACTATTGCCTAAAAGTATCTTCTCCTTTTCCCTGTAGAAAGATTATGCAATGTCAGGCTTGGCTGTGAGACTCATGTGGCAGTGACGTGTGAACAGAAGTAATGTGTGTCCTGTCTAGTGAGCCAAAGTATGGTGTCCCTATTCAGGGCATTTTAAGTATTCTGCATAGATGGACTATTCAGTCAGTTTGATCCTGGATTGAAGGTGACCTATAGTTCTGCTATGATTAATAATTACATGAGTTAGAAATAAATTATTATTTTAAGCCACTGAAATTTGGAGTTGTTTGTTACCGCCATACCTAGCCTAGCTGAACTAATAAGTTAGGAAGCCCAAGATATACTGATTAATTATCCCATCTTCTTCTTTTTTTTTTTATTATTGTTTTTGCCATACATTGTCATGATATCACCATGGGTTTACATATGCTTCCCCTCCGGGTCCCCCCTCCCTCCTCCCTCCCCCCCGGGAAATCTCGCTGCACCAGTCCCGAGCATCAATCCTGGGCTGGCGATTGATTAGACACATGACAATTAACATGCTTCAATGCCCTTCTCCCATCTCATCCCACCCTTACCCTCATCCACAAAGTCCACAAGTCTATTCTATACATCTGCGTTCCTTTTGTTGTCTCCCATGTTGGGTTCTCATTACTGTCTTTCTAAATTCCATATATATGTGTTAATATACTGTATTGTTGTTTTTGCTTCTGGCTTACTTCACTCTGGATAATGGGCTCCAGTTTCGTCCATCTGAGTAGAATTGCTTCAAATGAATTTTTTTTTAATGCTGAGTAATATTCCATTGTGTATATATACCACAGCTTTCTTATCCATTCGTCAGTTGATGGGCATCTAGGTTGCTTCCATGTCCTGGCTATTGTAAACAATGCAGCGATGAACATTTGGGTGCACGTGGCTCTTTCAATTCTGGTTTCCTCGGTGTATATGCCCAGCAGTGGGATTGCCGGGTCATATGGCAGGTCTATTTGCAGCTTTTTAAGGAACCTCCACAATGTTTTCCATAGTGGCTGTACTAGTTTGCATTCCCACCAACAGTGTAAGAGGGTTCCCTTTTCTCCACATCCTCTCCAGCATTTATTGCTTGTAGACTTTTGTATGGCAGCCATTCTGACTGGTGTAAAGTGGTACCTCATTGTGGTTTTTACTTAGGAGTATTTCTACCTAAAGAATCAAAAGACTTGTATATAGAAAACTATAGAACACTGATGAAAGAAATCAAGGAGGACACAAACAGATGGAGAAATGTACCATGCTCATGGATTGGAAGAATCAATATAGTGAAAATGAGTATACTACCTAAAGCAATCTATAGATTCAATGCAATTCCTATCAAGCTACCAGAGGTCTTCTTCAAAGAATTAGAACAAATAATTTCTCAATTTGTATGGAAATACAAAAAACCTCGTATAGCCAAAGCAATCTTAAGAAAGAAGAATGGAACTGGCGGAATCAACCTACCTGACTTTAGGCTATACTACAAATCCACAGTCATTAAGACAGTATGGTACTGGCACAAAGACAGAAACATAGATCAATGGAACAGAATAGAAAGCCCAGAGATAAATCCACGCATCTATGGACACCTTATCTTTGACAAAGGAGGCAAGAATATACAATGGAGAAAAGACAACCTCTTTAACAAGTGGTGCTGGGAAAACTGGACAGCCACTTGTAAAAGAATGAAACTAGATCACTTTCTAACACCATACACAAAGATAAACTCAAAATGGATCAAAGATCTAAGCATAAGACCAGAAACTATAAAACTCCTAGAGGATAACATAGGCAAAACACTCTCTGCTATAATCCAAAGCGGGATACTCCATGACCCACCTCCCAGAATATTGGAAATAAAAACACGAATAAACAAATGGGACCTAATTAAAATTAAAAGCTTTTGCACAACAAAGGAAACTATAAGCAAGGTGAAAAGACAGCCTTCAGAATGGGAGAAAATAATAGCCAATGAAGCAACAGACAAACAATTAATCTCAAAAATTTACAAACAACTCCTGCAGCTCCATTCTAGAAAAATAAACAACCCAATTAAAAAGTGGGCCAAAGAACTTAACAGACATTTCTCCAAGGAAGATATAAAAATGGCTAACAAACACATGAAAAGATGCTTAATATCACTCATTATCAGAGAAATAATTATCCCATCTTCTTAAGGTACTATGAATGGTGGAGGAATGGGCTCCTTGGTCAAATCAGGCTAGTTAACATTCTCTTCCAAAATTCTAATTTGAAGAATTTGCTTAAAGGCAATAAATATTTAATCCTGTTTTAGAAATGGAAGAATTTTGTCTTATAGTTGATGGGAGTAAAATCATTGGCCACAGTGAGAACCAGTCACTGGGTAATAGCTTTTAAAACTATTGATGCTGCAGTTTGGTATTAAATCAGAATTGTCAGTGATTTTGAAATAGTTCTTTGAATTTTAAGAAACAAATCTTAACAATTTTATGGTGCTGTTTCTTAGTTATCTCTTGTCATTAAATTGTAACTGTGACTTGATGCAACACATGATGTAGATTAGAAAATGTTTTGTGTTACTTTATGACAGGTCTTGTCAGAGCTTTTTCATATACTAATATGCCCTATGTTTCTTTGGGAGGAGCTGTATCATACATAGTTATCCCCTAACATTTTTATTATAGAATCCCCCTCCAGAGATTAATAATTTATAGAACTTCTCTTGAAAAACTTTGCTCTATAAGTAGCTTATGGCTTCTGAATGTTTTCCATCATGGAAGGTGGAAGTCCAGGTCCCTGTAACCCAAATAAACTTTGTGTTAATGATTCCAAATACTAAACAGAGATATGTGCCAATCACGCTTAGTGAGTTCACAGGGACATCATTTGCCCCATGGGGACAAACTATTCATTATCATTATTTTGGGGGAGAAATCATGGAGAAATTTTATAGGTATATCTGAGATTAGTGAACAAAAGGCTGAGTATACAGACCTCAGCTCCAGAAGAAGATCTAATCTCCTTACTCTTAAATCCACATGAAGAATCTGGTGTTTTCAAGAATCTGTGAATTCTAGTTGCATAACTTTATTATTATATTTAGCAGGCATCTTTTATAATATGCATCCATAACCCACCCAGCAATTCTCTGAAATCTCTGGGCCAGTTTACATTTCCTTGGAAATTGTGATTGGAATTAAGAAGCTGCTTCTGCAATATAACTAAAAATGTAACACACACTTAGGAGAGAGGCACAAACATTTTCTACTTTATGAATGACCAAAAAAAAAAAAAGAAAATTGAAGTCTAGAGAGGCAAAGAAGATGGAGCAGATGCCCCAAGAAGAGTTAAGTTTCAATGGCCTTACACTTTCAGATTCTGTAAAGGAGAAGTATTGAGGTTAGTTTTTGTATCACAAAATTATACTGAGGAGCTTAAATGAATTGATACATGCAAAGCACTTACATAGATATCAGGCAGAAGTGTTCAATTTGTGTATTATTTATTTTCTGCAGCTATATAGAAAACTCTGTAATAGTTTTGGTTTTATTCTCTGGTTGCTGCTAAAACTTAATCACTGTATGTAGGCAATTTTATTATGATATGGCTTGCTATTTTTCTGTGTGTGCATATATGTGTGTTTGCATGCATACGCATATGAGTGAATGCTTAAGGATTATCTGTCTTATGATTTATTAAAATATTTCGTTCCATGAGTTTAAATTGGGGAAATATAGGGGCCATTCTAACTTCAAATACACCATCTACTCGGTACACTGTTTTTCTTTGAGATGTTATTACAGATATGCCAATTGTTTGATATTTTCCCACATATACCAAACTTGGTTTTGTATTGTTCAATCATTTTCTTTCTCTTTGTATTTAGTTTTGACAGCTTCTGTTTCTATATTTTCAGGTAATTAGTCTTTCTTCTGCAGTCTCTGATTTGAGGTTAATATTATTCAATAAATTTTTTATTTCAGATAATGCACTTTCTTTCTAGAATTTCTCTTTGATTCTTTCACCTTTATATTCATGATGTCCTGTAAATTACTGAACATATTGTTGTAATTGTTCTGATTTCCTAGTCTCCCAATTTCTTTGTCTTTAACATGTCTGGATCTGTTTTCATTTTCTAATGTTTCTTCTGGATTGGGTCAGTTTCCTGCTTCTTGGAATGTTTAGTGAAATTTTTATTAAATGCTGGAATCATCATATATTACATTGTTGGATGTCCCATTTCTTTGTATTGTTCTAGAGAATGTTGAGTCTTGTTCTCTCAGGTAGTGAAGTTACTCACTATTGAGGCAATCCTTCTTAGACTTATTGCTAACTTTTTAAAAGTCTTCCTAGTGAAGGCTTTAACTTTAGAGATAGTTCAGCCATAGCCCTAAGGCATGACACTTCTAGGTTCTCTCCTGAATGCCGCTGGTATTCAAGAAAGACTGGCAATTTTGACAGGTTGAAAATCACGTATTTTCAAGCTCTTTGTGAGCTCTCAGGATAGTTTAGTTTGTGATTCTTTGCTCTTTGCTGAGCCTCATGGAGCTTCACAGTCAAAGCTCAAGGGTTGTTTTCTGCATAGCTTCTCCTTTCCTGGAAATCTTTTAAAATAAATTCCAGCTCCCTCATTTTCTCTGAACTCTTATCTCTGTCTCTTCAACTCTGTGGGGTTGCCATTTTCTACCTATGACCTTTCTCGCTATATCACTCTTCAAAAATTGCTTCCAGCCAAAAATCCGTCACAAATTTAAGGATCATCTCATTTGTTCTCTTATTCTCAGGTATCACAGTCTTGTGCTGTCATCACTCTCTCTGAGAATAACTTTTACAAATCTATAGTATTTTTTCTTTGGTTTGTTTTAAAAATATCTTTGCAGAAGAAGGGTAAGTCAGTTCAACTTATTCCATCACTGCTGGGGGCAGAATTTGCAATATTGTTATTGCTGCTTTTAGAGTTTACGAGAGTGGGAATGCATTTTGCCCCCATAACTTTAATAGCTAACCTCACCAGTATTGTTTCTGATGTTTTTCCTATTTCTCAATTTCCTCGTGTTGTTTCTCTTTTGCTGCTACTACTGCTCCTGGAAGACGTAAGTATTTTTGTAATGCCATTACCTTTTTTGGGCAAAAACTGTGCTTCTTAATAAAATAATTTTGTCATAATGGACTAAATCAGAAATATTTGCACTCTAGTTAAACTTTCATCTGGCGGTTTTACATATTTAGCTACTTTACTGAGTGTCTACTATGTGTCATATTTGATGTAAATGATCTCTAATTTACTGGATACACTGTATATAAAAAGTAGGTGTTTTTTTTTTCACTATTGAGATGGATTTTTTATTTTAAACTCTTAATTAATTGGCCAGATAATAAGGTAGAGGGCTACAATTTGAACAAAAGTTTTTAAAGTGTAGGAAAAAGAGAAGCCAAGTTAGAAACAAAAAGTTATAGTCACCTGAGTGACACATACTAAACTTATGGGCTGCAAAGTGCTTCCTGCTTAAGAGTAGTTCTCCACAGTAAGGTAATAATTTTGCTTCAAATGTAGATAAATTGGATCACTAAGCAGAGTGTTAAATTTCTGCTGAAGATGTTCAGAACAAAACCTTTTTGATGAAAGAAGCAGTGAAGTATGTTTTCTTTAACATTCTGTTGCAAGCTGCTTATATCATCATAAATTACTAACAAAGAAGTCTGCACTTGCTGTGATGTTGTCTTACACTCTCTGGCTTCATAGCAGGGGTGGACCTCAAGAAATAAAGAAATGTGAACAGAAATTAATTGGAGTATTTCTTCCTGCTCTTGGCGTTATTTAATGGCGATAAATAATTCAGAAAAAGTCATGCACGATATTGACAGGATGACGTAAACATGTTATAAAAGGCCTTCATTTTTCACATTAAGGCACTGAGATATCTGGGGAAAAAATTAAAATTTTCCTATGGATAGTTGAAGCATTGGAAAGCTGAATCTCGAGACAGCATGGTATTTAAACATAGGCTTTGTTGCCAGATTAACCTCCATTACCATTCTCTTTGCCATTTACTATCTGTGTTGTTCACTCAGTCATGTCTGACTCTTTGTGAGCCCACGGACTGCAGCACGCCTGGCTTCCCTGTCCTTCACCATCTCCCGGAGTTTGCTCAGACTCATGTCCATTGAGTTGGTGATGCCACCCAACCATCTCATCCTGTCATCTTCTTCTCCTCCTGCCTTTAAACTTCCTCAGCATCAGGGTCTTTTCCAGTGAGGCAGTTCTCTGCATCAGGTGGCCAGAGTACTGGGGCTTCAGTTTCAGCATCAGTCCTTCCAATGAATATTCAAGGTTGATTTCCTTTAGGATGGACTGGAGTCCATCTCCAGTCCAAGTGACTCTCAGAGTGTTGAGCAATTTCTTTAAGCTCTAGTTTGTATTAAATGAGAATTGAATATATGAATGCTCAGGTCACAGAATTGTTATGACTATTAAATAGTCCATGAATTTTTTAGGAAATAGCCAGGGCCTGTTATCTTGTAACTGATTAACAAGTTATATTGATTGTTAAATTATCTGCTTGTGTATTCTTCTGCAGTCACATAGCCCTTTTACTTTACTTATCTTATATTGCTCATATATCCTCACTTTATATGTAATTTATTTGTTTAATTTATCCCCCTGATTACACTATAAACTCCTTCAAAGAAGATAGCATGGCTTTGGATAAAATATGCAAATAGTTCATGTACAATCGTTATGACTGAATAAACAGATAAATTAATTAACACCTTAATTTACACCAAATACTAAGTTTTGCTGAGCTATGCAATAATGTCACTTTCAAAGCTTATCACCTAAGCACAGCACAGTGCCTTGGAGGATAATTTGAATGCTCAAAAGCTTCAGTTTTCTTCTTCTTTTTTTTGCCTTTATTAGCTTTCTAGGGCTGCCATACTAATAAAATATCATAGACTGGATGTCTTAAACAACAGAAATGTATTTTCTCACAGTTTTGGAGGCTAGAAGACTCAGGTCAGGTTGTTGGCAGATTTGGTTTCTTCTGAAGCCTCTCTTTGATTTGTGGATGGCTTACCTTTTCCAGGTGGTTTTTCCTTGGTGTCTCATGTCAAAATATCCTCAGATTAGATTAAGGACCATTCTAAAATCCTCATTTTAACTTAACCACTTTTTCAGACTTTACCTCCAAATATAGAGTCTAAGGTAGTGGGGGTTCAGAATTCAACATATGAATGGGGGCATGGCACACACCAACCCAAAACATTGCCCTTTCCCTCTTCCTCTTGAATAAACTTGTTAATTAACTGCAGAGACTTGAATGAGTAACTTGCTGACCACACCTCTTTGGGTGATCTTGTGTGTGTCTGTGTGGATGACAAACAGACACCTAAGCACCTAAGGACACATGATGCTCCCAAAGGAAAAGAAAGAAAAACACACAAGAAGGCTTCATTTGCATCAAATCACTAGTGTATTTCTTTGGACTTCTGACAAACTACATACGTGACTTAGGAAGGCCCAGGTAGCTCAGTGGCAAAGAAACTGCCTGTCAGTGTAGGAGAGGCAGGTGACATGGGTTTGATCCCTGGGTTGGGAAGATCCCCTGGAGGAGAAAATGGCAACTTACGCCAGTATTCCAGACGGAAATTCCATGGACAGACGAGCCTGGCAGGCTACAGTCTATGTGGTCACAAAGAGTCAAACATGACTGAGCATGGACATACGCACTATAAATACAGTATTCTATGTGGGGTAGTTAAAAGCTTCAGGATATTATGCATTTGACACTTGAACATTTTTGTCAAGAAATTCTGTTTTTCTCCAAGGAGAAAATCTCAGGTGGGAATCATATTGTAGGAAAGGAGACACTTTCCAGGACCTGAGAGTGAGCTCTTGTCTAGCACTTGGAAATGAACTGTCCAAGGAGACATACATGCTAACAGAGCAAGAGACTTTATTGGGAAAGGGCACCTGGGCAGAGAGCAGCAGGGTAAGGGAACCCAAGAGAACTGCTCTGCCATGTGGGTGGCAGTCTTGGGTCTACGGTGATGAGGTTAGTTTCTGGGTTGTCTCTGGCCAGTCATTCTGAATTAGAGTCCTTCCAGGCACATGCGTTGTTCAGCCAAGATGGATTCCAGTGAGAAGGATTCTGGGAGATAGGTAGGAAATATGGACGGGGTTTTCCTTTCTCCTTTTGACTCTTCGCTAATTCTTCTGGTTTGTGGTAACTTGTTAGTTCATCATTGCTTACAGGAACCTCCTGTTCTAAGATAAGTCATTCAAGTGGTTAGTATCAGGCCTGGCCAAGGTGGGTGGTTTCAATCAGGGGTTCCCCTAACAGTGTTTGAGTATCTTAAATCCTTTTTTTTTTTTTTTTGCCTTGAGGGTGTGTTTCCAGCTGACAGAACTTTATGTCTCTTTGGAATTGCATTTCACACAACCCCCTGAATCACCACGGAAAATTACCATGATCAATCAATGAAGACCAGAGAAATGAAAGAAAAACCACTTATCTGTGGTCAGTTTCCTTTGATGCAATACATATACTAGTGAGCTAGAGATTTATGAGTTTGAAAGCTAAATTCGATTAGACACTGAACTTTTATTTTTATAAGGAGCTGTTTTATCTTTGTGTGTAGCTCTCTGCTCACATAGAAGTTTGTTAAAAGTATATGGCAAAAAACTAACTAGAATTAATCATAGCACTATAAAAATTTAGTTTTAGAGAAACGTACAGTATTAGTGTACACACATTATTTTATGGAGTTTTTAATGAGTGTGTTAGCGAACCAAACGTGGGTCTGCTAGTCTGTGTGCCGTAAAGTCAATCTGCTGACACGGGGCTGTGTTGAAGTGCAACATTTATTGCAAGGCACCAATGCTCAAAAAAAAAAAAACCCACAACAACACTGTGTTTCAGGGAAGCGATTTTTAAAGGCAAGGTGAGGGAGCTGATTCATGATAAATGATTGACTCACTTCTCTACTTGGTTGATGGTGAAGTAACAGGGTCATATCACAAGGGCTAACATTATCTGTTCTCAGGATCCAGGCGTTCTGGGGGCTCTGTGTTCATGGTCATCCAGTAGTTAGCTTCTTCCATTTGGTGGGGGGTTTTAGCATCTGTAAAACAACTCAGAAATGTGCATCAGATACTGTTTTCTATGTACTTCAGAGAGGAACTGAAGATTCTGTGACTGCCATATAGCTGATTTGCTGTTTAAATTGTTACGAGTCCTCCTGGTCCAACTGCTGCTTTTGCCATGTCATGTTTCATAGCCTTTCTGTCCTTGGTGCTTGTGCCAGGTTTTGTGTCTCAGGGGAGGCCTGGGAGACCACAGTTTTTCTACAAAGAAGAGGCAGGCAGAAGGACATGAGGAGAGGAGTCTGTCCTGGAAAGTCCTGTAGATGTCCTGCTCAGTTGCAAGGGAAAGTAGACTACCATTTGGAGGGTTACCAGAATAAGCCACCTGGAAATAAGCCTCTTTGGCATATGGATTTGAGGTAAAAGGCATTGAGAACAAGCAGATGCAGGAAGAGCTTTAAGAAGTGGGCACATGTTTGTTTTTCATTTGTAAAGGACATTTACATTAAAAAAAAAATTTACATTTGTAAAGATGTCTCCTCTCATACTAGGATGCAGCCTCTTAATAACTCATCAATGGAGAAGGCATCAGTTTAAATCTGCATCACAAATCTTACTAAATAACACTTTTCCACCATGCTTCCTACTCCTGTGTGCATGCTCTCTTGAGTCCTGTCTGACTCTTTGCAACCCTATGGACTGTTGCCTACCTCTCTCCTCTGTCCCTGGGATTCTCCAGGCAAGAATCCTGGAATGGATTGCCATGCCCTCCTCCATGGGTTCTTCCCAACCCAGGGATCAAACCCATGTCTGCACTGCAGGCAGATTCTTTACTGCTGAGCCACCTGGGAAGCCCCACTTCTTGTTCACCTTCTCACTATAAGCCCAAAAGGAAACCTTTTTTCCTTTGTTTAAACCTAAGGCACTAGGCATATAAGCCCAAACCAGTGGTTGTGGTGTGGTGGTTTAGTCACTAAATTGTACTCGACTCTTGTAACCCCATGGACTGAAGCCCACCAGGTGCTTCTGTCTATGGGATTTCCCAGACAATAATACTGGAGTGGGTTGCGTTCCTTCTCCAGGTGATCTTCCCAACCCAGCGATCTAACATGTGTCTCCTTCATTGCAGGCAGACACTTTATTGCTGAGTCACAAGGGAAGCCTCATTTCTGGGTGTACATACACAATACACATGTTAATAAACTTATGTTTGTTTTTATCTTATTAATTTATATTTGCCACTATAATTCACAGCAACCCAGCTGTAAAATCTAAGGTGACTGGAGGAAAAACATTTTGTTTCCTTCCCTTACGATGTTATAACAATCTGAGTGACAGAAGTTCAACTGCTGGTGATTTAAGATTTTAGCAAATGAAAAGAGAAGACTTATTCACTTCTGAAATGTTCACACATATTTCTCCTCCCAGTAAATATGACCTTTGTTAGAGCTGTACTCAAAATTACTTTTCTAAATCCCTCAGGTTGGCTTATAAAAAGTTGGGCAACTTGATAGCTGCGAGTGAAGTTTTCTTTGGGGCAAAATGAGGGCTGCAGCCCAGGAGGCAGCACCTCAGAAGCGCTGGGAGGCTGCCTCAAAGCGGCCGTGGGGTAGTGTCAGTGTGGGAGGCTTTGGTGGGGGGAGTTCGATACCAGGAAGCACCCATTTTACAAAAGGCTTTTGTTAGTCACAAGGGTCTGATGTCGCCATGATGAGATTCAATGCTTCTCTAGACATGAGGAGATGCAGGGATTGAGATCATAAAACCTGTTCCTACAAACATCCGACCACCTACAGACCCATGCCAGCAGATTCCCTGGAGCACAGAGGGCCTCACTCCAGCCCGATCTCCCTCAGGGGTTGTGGAAGGTCAAAAGCTATAGCAGCATGGGGTTCAGTCTCCATAGAGCTCAGCTCAGTCGCTCAGTCGTGTCCAAATCTTGGCAACCCCATGAACTGCAGCACGCCAGGCCTCCCTGTCCATCACCAACTCCCAGAGTGTACCCAAACCCATGTCCATTGAGTCGGTGATGCCATCCAACCATCTCATCCTCTGTTGTCCCCTTCTCCTCCTGGCCCAAGCATCAGGGTCTTTTCCAATGCATCAGCTCTTCCCATCAGGTGGCCAAAGTATTGGAGTTTCAGCTTCAACATCAGTCCTTCCAATGTACACCCAGGACTGATCTCCTTTAGGATGGACTGGTTTGATCTCTGTGCAGTCCAAGGGACTCTAAAGAGTCTTCTACAACATCACAGTTCAAAAGCATCAGTTCTTCGGTGCTCAGCTTTCTTTATAGTCCACCTCTAACATGCATACACGACTACTGGAAAAACCCTAGCCTGACTAGCCTTGCAGAGGCCAGTAGCCTGGTTTACGCCTGCGTCAAATGAGGATTCCCACACCTTTTCCCAATCTTCTTTCCCCACGCTCCACACCTCAGACCGCCCTGCCACTCGGTTGGTAAACACCTCCTCGAGCGAGCTCCTGGCTTGCAGAGGCTGACTGGAGATTTGCTCTTCCTGCTTGGCTGCCCTGCGAATAAACCATCTGCTACAGACCTTGGCATCTCGGGGTCCGGCTGGCTCCATGTTAGGCACAAATGAACCTGGTTCAGTGATGCCATCGCTGCCCTCCTGACTCCCAGATGCAAACAGATGATTTTAAAAGCTCCTAAAAACCCGGCGGCCAGGAGGAGCTACCCCACTCCCAAGGAGGGGCAGCTGCATGGGCGCAGGAGGGCCGAGAGGAGCTACTCCACGATCAAGGTCAGGAGGGGCGGCCGGGAGGAGACACCCCTTGTCCAAGGTAAGGAGCAGCGGCTGTGCTTTGCTGGAACAGCTGTGAAGAGATACCCCACGTCCAAGGTAAGTGAAACCCAAGTAAGACAGTAGGTGTTGCGAGAGGGCATGAGAGGGCAGACACTGAAACCATAATCACAGAAAACTACCCAACCTGGTCACACAGACCACAGGCTTGTCTAACTCAATGAAACTCAGCCATGCCATATGGGGCCACCCAAGACAGACAGGCCATGATGGAGAGGTCTGACAGAATGTGGTCCACTGGAGAAGGGAAAGGCAAACCACTTTGGTATTCTTGCCTTGAGAACCCCATGAGCAGTATGAAAAGGCAAAAAGATAGGACACTGAAAGATGAACTACTCAGGTCAGTAGGTGCCCGATATGCTACTGGAGATCAGTGGACAAACAACTCCAGAAAGAATGAAGCAATGGAGCCAAAGCAAAAACAATCCCTAGTTGTGAATGTGACTGGTGATAGAAGCAAGGTCTGATGCTGTAAAGAGCAATATTGCATAGGAACCTGGAATGTTAGGTCCATGAATCAAGGCAAATTGGAAGTGGCTAAACAGGAGATTGCAAGAGTGAACGTCGACATTCTAGGACTCAGCAAACTGAGATGGACTGGAATGGGTGAATTTAACTGAGATGACCATTATATCTACTATGGGCAGGAATCTATCAGAAGAAATGGAGTAGTCATCATGGACAACAAAAGAGTCCAAAATGCAGTACTTTGATGCAATCCCCAAAACGACAGAATGATCTCTGGTCATTTCCAAGGCAAACCATTCAATATCACAGTAATCAAAGCTGATGCCCCTACCAGTAACACTGAAGAAGCTGAAACTGAATGGTTCTATGAAGACCTATAAGACCTTTTAGAACCAAAACCCCAAAAAGATGTCCTTTTCATTATAGGGGACTGGAATGCAAAAGTAGGAAGTCAGGAAACACCTGGAGTAACAAGCAAATTTGGCCTGGAGTACAGAATGATGCAGGGCAAAGGCTAATAGAGTTTTGCAAAGAGAACCCACTGTTCACAGCAAACACCCTCTTCCAGCAACACAAGAGAAGATTCTACATGGACATCATGAGATAGTCAACAGCGAAATCAGATTGATTATATTCTTTGCAGCCAAAGATGGAGAAGCTCTATACAGTCAGCAAAAACAAGACTGGTAGCTGACTGTGGCTCAGATCATGAACTCCTTATTGACAAATTCAGACTTAAATTGAAGAAAGTGGAGAAAACCACTAGACCATTCAGGTATGACATAAATCAAATCCCTTATGATTATACAGTGGAAGTGAGAAAAAGATTTAAGAAAATAGATCTAATAGACAGAGTGCCTGGTGAACTATGGATGGAGGTTCATGACATTGTACAGGAGACAGGGATTAAGACCATCCCCAAGAAAAAGAAATGCAAAAAAGCAAAATGGCTGTCTGAGGAGGCCTTACAAAGAGCTGTGAAAAGAAGAGAAGTGAAAAGCAAAGGAGAAAAGGAAAGATATTCCCATTTGAATGCAGAGTTCCAAAGAATAGCAAGGAAAGATAAGAAAGTCTTACTTGGCGATCAGTGCAAAGAAACAGAGGGAAACAACAGAATGGGAAAGACTAGAGATCTCTTCTAGAAAATTAGAGATACCAAGGGAACATTTCATGCAAAGATGGGCTCGATAAAGGACAGAAATGGTATGGACCTAACAGAAGCAAAAGATATTAAGAAAGGGTGGCAAGAATACACAGAAGAACTGTACCAAAAAGATCTTCACGACCCAAATAATCACGATGGTGTGATCACTCACCTAGAGCCAGACATGCTGGAATGTGAAGTCAAGTGGGCCTTAGGAAGCATCACTATGAACAAAGCTAGTAGAGGGGATGGAATTCCAGTTGAGCTATTTCAAATCTTAAAAGATGACGCTGTGGAAGTGCTGCACTCAATATGCCAGCAAATTTGGAAAACTCAGCAGTGGCCCCAGGACTGGAAAAGGTCAGTTTTCATTCCAATCCCAAAGAAAGGCAATGCCAAAGAATGCTCAAACTACCACACAATTGCACTCATCCCACAGGCTAGGAAATTAATGCTCAAAATTCTCCAAGACAGGTTTCAGCAATACATGAGCCATGAACTTCCAGATGTTCAAGCTGGTTTTAGAAAAGGCAGAGGGATCAGAGATCCAGTTGCCAACATCTGACAGATCATCGTAAAAGCAAGAGAGTTCCAGAAAACCATCTATTTCTGCTTTATTGACTATGCCAAAGCCTTTGACTGTGTGGATCACTATAAACTGTGGAAAATTCTGAAAGAGGTGGGAATGCAAAACCATCTGACCTGCCTGCTGAGAAATCTGTATGCAGGTGAAGAAGAATGAGGAATGAGTTAGAACTGGACATGGAACAACAGACTGGTTCTAAACCGAGAAAGTAGTACATCAAGATTGTATATTGTCAGCCTGCCTACTTAACTTACATGCAGGTATATCATGCAAAGTGCTGGGCTGGATGAAGCAAAAGTTGGAATCAAAATTGCCAGGAGAAATATCAATAACCTCAGATCTGCAGATTACACCACCCTTATGGCAGAAAGCAAAGAACTAAAGAGCCTCTTGATGAAAGTGAAAGAGAAGAGTGAAAAAGTTGGCTTAAATCTCAACATTCAGAAAACTAAGATTATGGCATCTTGTCCCATCACTTCATGACAAATAGATGGGGAAACAGTGGAAACAGTGACAGACTTTATATTCTTGGACTCCAAAATCACTGAAGATGGTGACTGCAGCCATGATATTTAAAGATGCTTGCTCCTTGGAAGAAAAGCTATGGCCAACCTAGACAGCATATTAAAGAGCAGAGACATTAATTTGCCAACCACGATCTGTCTAATCGAAGCTGTGGTTTTCCATTAGTCATGTATGGATATGAGAATTGGACTATAAAGAAAGCTGAGCACCAAAGAACTGATTCTTTTGAACTGTGTTGTTGGAAAAGACTCTTGAGAATCCCTTGGACTGCAAGGAAATCAAACCAGTCCTTCCTAAAGGAAATCAGTCCTGAGTATTCATTGGAAGGACTGCTGTTGAAGCTTAAACTGCAATAATTTGACCACTGATGCAAATAACTGACTCATTTGAAAAGACTCTGATGCTGGGAAAGATTGAAGATGGGAGAAGAAGGGGACCACAGATTATGAGATGGCTGGATGGTCTCACCAGTTGAATGGACATGAGTTTAAGCAAGCTTTGGGAGTTGGTAATGGACAGGGAAGCCTGCTGTGCTGCAGTCCACGGGGTCGCAAAGAGTCGGTCATGACTGAGGGACAGAACTGAACTGATTCAAAGATCTGTTCCACCAGTTCCCTGGAACACATAGGGCCTCACTCTCCACCTTGAATCCCCCTGAGGTGGTGTTGAAGGGCAGTAAGTACAGCAGCCCAGGGTTCAGTCTCTGCAGAAAATGTGTTAGTTTCTAAGTGGTGTCTGATTCTTTGTGACCCCACGGACTGTAGCCCACCAGGCTCCACTGTCCATGGGATTCTCCAGGCCAGAATACTGGAGTGGGCTGCCATTCCCTTCTCCAGGGGAACTTCTGGACCCAGGGATTGAACCCGGTCCCTTTCATTGCAGGCACACATTCTTTACCATATGTGCCACTAGAGAAGCCCATTCTCTGCAGAGGCTCATGCCCTTGCTGTTGTTCAGTCACTGGCAAATACTCTGGGCAAGTGTGAATTCATAATTGACAGGCCAGTGCCAACATGAAGTTGACTGGCAAGTGCCAATTTGTAGTTGACAAAGGACTTTACAGAGTTTTATTAATAGCTTTTGGTGAAATTCAAAGATTTTTTAAAAATCTTTTCACTTTATCAGAGGTGTCCTAATATTACCAACTTGAACTGTAAAATATTTGGCCCTTAATTGGGATCTAATGTTCTTCCATCCTTATGCTTCAAGACTATGTCCACCACTATTTCTTGAATTGTGATACAATGTAATTGTGCAAAAACACTGAAATAGGAATTTCTCACTTTTTATTGAGTGAGAAACCATTTGGAGAATCCTAAAAAGCTTTGAAATTCCTCTCCAGGAAAATGCATATGGGAATTTACATGCATACTTTTGCACACAAGTTCAAGGTTAAGATTTCTGATTACATGTCACTGATCTCAAGTGTTTTTTTTTTAATTGCATCATCATAAATGAATTTGGGCCTATGAATTTTCTGGGATGACTTCTTAGGTTTGGTTTATGTAACTCCAGGAGAAAATTTCTGATTAGTTCTTATTAAAAAGTCATTATTCTTATCCATAAGAATAGACAAACTAATCTATGTTTTAAGTCTAGTACAAAGTATTTTCGTTTGGCATCTTTGATATAAAAGCCCTATGGAATTTCCTAATGGCCCAATATTTAGACTTAATGATTTCCCTGGCAACAGCCAGTTCAGTCCCTGTTTGGGAAACTAAGATCCTGCAAGTCACACAGCTCTGCCAAACAAACAAACAAAAAGCCTTTAGATATAGATCTGCATCTAGTGTAAACAAAGATATTTATTGTAAAAATAATTATGTGAAAAACTAAATATTGTCAAAATGCACTTCTGAGTAAAAGTGTATGACTTCCCACTTAGATTTTTATATTCTGGGAAACTGTGATCTAGAGATTGATGTGATTTATGGTATGACATTAATGGTAACCAGATGATTTTATATTGCTATATATCGAATGCCATTTTATGCTAAGGTATGTATTTGACATGGTAGAAGGACTTATGAGTGTCAACTTAAAGAGAAAACTCATATAAGAATTGTGAGTTTGTTTTACTCAGCGTCTTACAGAAGACTGTAGTTTAGTAGGCAGCTCTCAGTAGTTCTAAGAAAGTGCTCCAGAGAGGTGAGGGAGGGAGCTATTTTATATGGGATTTTTGGCTGTGGAACACATGCAGTCAAACATACATCTTTGTAAAAGATTACTGCTGGGCCCAAAGAACAGAAATCTCAAGTTAATGATTTTAATGCTTTTCTATGTGTGAAAAGATTCAAGAATATAGATTCATTAAAATTCCTCCTGAGATATACCTCTAACTATCTGTGGAGCCTATTTTTGCAATGCCTAGTGTTCCATTCTGTTTTTTAACCCCAGATTCCTCTCAGGGTGCACTGTAGTTCAGCAACTGCAGTGGGTTATGATTTCATCCATAAAGAACTTGGTGGTGAGCTACACTGTTCTTTGTTTACATGGGTATTACAGTTAAGTTAAAATCAACACATGGACCAATTAAGGAATAATTATATATGCATATCATGTCATGCGGTAGTTTGAAAAATCTTTTTCAAAAAGAAAGTCATAGATAGAGTCTTTTGAAATAGATCAAACTGGATGGTAGAAAGAAGAAAGAAGCTTTTCCTGGTCTGAATTGTAGCAATATCTCATTGGAAGAGGTAAGGGTATTAATTAAATGTTAATCCTTCAAAACAACTATTTCTGTACCCCTTGCTCCTACTGCCATATTTACACCCTATCTTCTTTGAAACTTACTGTCTTACAAGTCCTATCTCCAAATATAGCCATCCTGTGATTTAGGGCTTCAAGGTATGAGTTTTGTGAGGGTCATAAACATTCAGTCTATAAAGAAACTTTTAAGCAAAAAAAAGAAAAATAAATAAGAGCAAGCTGAAGAGGCAGAAACTATACAAAAAACTTTCAAAGATATAGAGAATAGTAAATGTGTCAAACTTTTGTTTTTCCAAAAATAGAGAAGCAAAAATGCAAATTGAAGGGAGGCAATTTTTGAATAATGTCTGAGAATATCCTTGATTTTTTTTAAAAGTAAAACCTCAAATTTAAACAGTCTCAAAGAATGTCATTCAGAGTAGACTAAAAACACACTAAGAATAGAAACAGATAAATTAAAGTGAAAGCTAAAAACATGCAAAATGAGTGAAGATTTGAAAAAACTCAAGAAAAAAGAAGCAGATGACATACCCAGAAACAAGAATTAGGTTAACATCAGCATTTACCATCAACCACACAATTGGAAGAAGACAATGAAGTACAAATTTTAAACTGTTAAGGAAAGAACTATGAAATTTGAACATAGAATTATATGTATCCACCTAAATTATCATTTGAATGTGAAAGTAAAATGAAGACATTGTCAAAAATATAAGGCCATCAACATTTTACCACCCAGAAAATTTCTTTGGAATTATTCTCAGATGAAGAAATTCAGACACCTGAATATATTTTCTATAAAGTCTATCAACCCCTAAATTGGCAAACTGGCCACAAGTGCTTGCCGTCCACCTCTGCAAGAATTAGATCGTGTGCTGCTGCGTCTGCTGGACTCCAGCGCCCCTCTGAAGAAGCTCAGGTTGGAGAGCAAAAATGCAGCGCTCTGTTCTCCCAGAGAACTGGCAGGACGGTTCTTCAGACAGTTAGATATGTTCAGGACCTCATTTTATGAGTCCATTTCTTATATCGCCTTATATCTAAGAAAACACTAAAATCCTTCTTGGTGATTACTGTTTCTCATGGCTAGCAGAAGCTTCACAAGACCAGCAGAAACCTTCTCAAAAATAAACGTGCCTGATTGCATGTTCTCCCCCTTCTGCAAAACCACGTATTGATTGACCTTCCCCCCCCCACCTCACTGCAGCAGTTTCTCAGCGCTGTCTGAGGTCCTGTCTCCCAAGCTGCAGTCCTCATTTGCCCCCAATAAAACTTATCTCACAACTCTCATGTTGTACATGTGTTTTAAGTTGACAGATCCAAGATATTAGGTATTTTGGACTTTGCAGGTCATATAAATTTCTGTTGTTTCTTTCTTCATTTGTTTTTTTACAATATTTTAAAAATATAGGAACTTCTCTGGCAGTCCAATGGTTAACACTTTGTCTTCCAGTGCAGAGGGTGCAGGTTTGATCCTTCAGCAGGGAGCTAAGATTCCGCATGCTGAAAAACGAAAACAGAAAACAGAAGCAATATTGTATCAATAACAAATTCAATAAGGACTTTAAAAATCGAGTCCATATCAAAAAACTTAAAACAAAAACATTCTTAGTATGATTATATACCGAAACAGGCTGCAAACAAGTTTGGCCCATAGATAGATGGTATAGCATGAAAATTCTTGAAGGCACTGAATAAAAAGAAAAAAAATCTAGGAAATATAAAAAGTAAAGAAGATCAGATAGTGAATAAAAAATTGCTGTAAAGATTTTTTTTTCCTTGTTGGTTATCCATTTTATTTATTTATTTATTTTTATTAGTTTTGCCATACAATGACATGATATCGCCATGGGTTTACATATGCTCCCCCTCCAGAACCCCCCTTCCTCCTCCCTCCCCCCGGGAAATCTCGATGCACCAGCCCTGAGCATCAATCCTGGGCTGGCGATTGATTAGACATATGATAATTAACATGTTTCAATGCCATTCTCCCATATCATCCCACCCTTGCCCTCATCCACAGAGTCCACGAGTCTATTCTATACATCTGCGTTCCTTTTGCTGTCTCGCATGCTGGGTTCTCGTTACCGTCTTTCTAAATTCCATATATATGCGTTAGCATACTGTATTGTTGTTTTTGCTTCTGGCTTATTTCACTCTGGATAATGGGCTCCAGTTCCGTCCACCTGAGTAGAACTGATTCAAATGAATTTTTTTTTAATGCTGAGTAATATTCCATTGTGTATATGTACCACAGCTTTCTTATCCATTCGTCAGTTGATGGGCATCTAGGTTGCTTCCATGTCCTGGCTATTGTAAACAATGCAGCGATGAACATTGGGGTACACGTGGCTCTTTCAGTTCTGGTTTCCTCGGTGTATATGCCCAGCAGTGGAATTGCTGGGTCATATGGCAGGTCTATTTGCAGTTTTTTAAGGCACCTCCACACTGTTTTCCATAGTGGCTGTACTAGCTTGCATTCCCACCAACAGTGTAAGAGGGTTCCCTTTTCTCCACATCCTCTCCAGCATTTATTGCTTGTAGATTTTTGGGCTGTAAAGATTTTGAGCAGAACTAAAGTGACCCAAATTTGTTCACATTATGGCACATGTTGAAGATTATAATAATGAAATGACACACATGTATAAATGAATGAGTATTAATAGACTACCCCAAATCACCAGAACAATACAAAACTGAATATATAACTTTTGAAACATTAAGTTCAAATTTTATAAAGAAATGTAGGAAGAGATGAAGAAGAAACTGTGGTAAAGAGAAAACATGAAATAAGATGAAAAATGCCCTGATATTATACACTTGTGATTTTAAAAGTTCAAGAAGATAATTACCATTAATTATCTTTACCTGAAAATAAAGTCCAGGCTATCTGAATAATGTGATTAATAAAATTTCCCTTTCTTTTTTATTCAAATAATCTTCAAATGCTCTCACAAAACATGGAACAGAATCAATATAATAACACTACCATCTCTGACTACAATGAAATAAAATTTGAAGTTGAGAAAAAGTAGTTAAATATATATGTATATACCTGGAAATGCTAAAAACCTGAGATCAAGTAACTTATGGATTAAGGAGGATATCATAAAGCAAATATTAAATATTTAGAGCAGAAAGGAATTTAAAATAGTAATCAACAACATTCAACTTAAACTATAAGTTATAACTTTATGCTTATATAATAAATAAAACAGAAAATTGTAAATGTTAGCAAGAATGTAGGTAAATGAAAGACCATAAATTGGTACAAAAATTCTGTAGATTAATTGGATGGAATTTAATATACCCAATGACATAGAAATTGGTACCTCTGAATATATAACTACAGCTGTGATACAGATTTCAAATAAAATGTAAAAGCTAATGTATCTTGGTATGTTTTGTTTTGTTAATGGTTGGACATTAAGGACCTTAGTTATCCTTCATAAAGGGGGTAGGTAAGTAAATTAGTATGGATACATGCAGTAAGGTAGTATGTCATAGTTATAAGCAACAAATCAGATACATTAACCAAAGTGAATATATCATTAAGACATGAGATACATAACATAGCACATCTTACGTAAATCAAAAGCATGTACATAAATGAAACAATAATTATATTTATAAAAGACACATATTACACACATTATAATGAATGCTTGTGAGTAAAGGGGAGAAATAACATATGAAAGAAAAACAAAAACTGGAAAAGGAAGCAACGATGTTGGTTTACCATAAATATACCAACATAATGCATTCAGCTTCCTAAATTTTATGTCTAAGAATTAAAAAAAAAAGTAAAATTGTAACGCCCAAAGCATTTTGTATTAGGGTGTAGCCAATTAACAATACTGTGATAGTTTCAGGTGAACACTAAGGAACCCAGTCATACACACACATGCATGCATTCTCCCCCAAGGCCCCTCCCCATTAAAAAATAATTTCAGAAGACTTGAATTTGCTTTCTGAAGCAAATGAAAATTTTGAAGATTAGCTAAAGGAATAGTGAATTAAGGAGGTGAAAAGGTAGATATCTGGGAAAGTACCTACTTTTTAAGTTGACGTTTGCCTTAGATTTGCTTCTGAGAGTAAATTTTGGTAAACCAGGAAGAACTAGGATTTTTTGAATGAAAATATGAGTGCAAAATATATCCAGTGCTACAAGTGATTTGAACAAAGAGTGTGTAATTAGTTAGATAAATATGATTTTTGTGACTTTCCAGTACAACTCTAACAGGAACAGAAAAAGCAAGTAGGTGAAATAATTCTGCGCCATAGATTAGATTTATAAAATACTTGGAAGGCAAAATTTTTCTTGGTCCTAGATATATAAGTCATGAGTGAGAAGGAAGGCTAGTACTGCAAAAAGTAGATTAAAAGTTGTGGAGTTATAGAAAGGGAAAAATGATATAAAGATTTGGTAATACTTCCAATGAAACAGGTTGAAAACATCTTTCAGAAAAAATTGTTTTTTAAAAATATAAACTATTTCAAGTGTGATTTGTGCTGATATTAGTCAGGTTTTTCTTTCTTTTTTTTTTTTAACTTGCAGCAGTAACAATTTTAAAATCTCATTGATTTACGAAGACAATAGTCTGTTTCTCATTCTTGTTACATATTGATGGCTCCAGGTCAGCTGTTGCTCTTCTCTGTCGACTGTATTGTCTTTTCTCCAAGATCCAGACTGAATAAGAAACCCCTATTTGAGACATGAATTTTTGTGACAGAGGGAAAGAGTAAGAAGGCTGGTCTTTAAATCTTCAGTAGTTCTTAAAGCTTGTGTTCAGCCATGCCTCTGTTATATCCAGTCACATCCTGTGGCCAAAGTAAGTCTCATAGATCAAGGCCAACATCAGTAGGGTGGGAGAATGTATATTTCTCCAAGTGGAAGTCCAATGTATCTCATGGCAGCAGGGGGAAATTCTTCAAGCCCACAGTCATCTCTTACAGAGAAGGGGTGGGAAGACAAAGCAAGACTCTTGATTCAACTTTTTATTGAAAAGTAGGCTCTGCCTTCAGTGTAATGAAGTCCACCTGTGAGCTATGAGCCCTTGCTCCTTTTCCCTCCAGGAACCTACTAAAACTAGGAATGGCAGCAGACTGAGTAGCACCGTATTGGTGTATTCATAAATTATTTTTGAGTGAATAAAGCCAAACAGAGCAAACAGAAAGGTGAGGAGTAAAGGTACAGAAATAAAAGGAGTCTGGCGTGATCTTTCCTGGTGGCTGTATCAGCCCTGTCAAGCAAGACAGTAACCTCATTGAGTCATGAAGGACGTTTCACTCCGTTCTGGCAGTCGATATGACCTTTTTATTTTTCAATTTAAAATTGGCATCTAGAACGTTATGCGTTACCAAGACTTTTCACTGTGTCTTAATGCTATGATGATAATAACACTATTAACAACAGTGGCATCTTACTAACTATGAATACTCTGCTATAGTTCAAATGTGTTCTCAAATCAGCCCCATGTAGTAGGGTCACTGGTTATTCTCATGCTGCTTCCTATCTCACCCTTTCTTCGCCCTTTATATGTCCTGCTTTGTGTCCTGGGTAGTATGAAGGAGGCTGATCCATGAAGACCTGGACTCCATGGTCTCTGATTTATAGTTGATCTTGGCTGAAGAGAGACAGTAGCTAAGAGGGCTCAAAGAGAGGAGGTCACATAATCATGGAAAGAAGTTTGATCTTTATCAAGAAAGATATATATATATATATTTTTAATTCTAAGGGCATCATAACATATGGGCATAGTACTTTCCTGTATGTCAAAATGACTGCCTCTATATAATCAATCTTCTTTAGCAAAGCAGGAAAATAATTATTGGAATAAATAGATAAGAAACATTCTTCTGCCTCTACTCTTTGGGTATTATGCATTCTTTTCTGGGAATGAAAGACATCTAAGCAAAGTATTTTATGAGGGCCTTGATGATAAAATCTTATTCTCAGTTGCTTTGGTAAGATTTTCCCCTACATCCTTGCTGGCACAAACGCCATCACTATCATCATCAAAGCCATTGATGAATGTTGTGCCATGGAAAAGGATGTTGTGCACTGAGTTTATTGCAACGTGAAAATTTGTAAATCTGAAGCCTCAACCTATAGGTGGCATTCGCAGGGGTTATGCATGACTCTTTGGATATGTATAACATTGCGTGGCAACTCAGACCTCAGCGCGCCCAAGCTGCCATCTAGGCATCTTAGATGCCTGTGTCATGGTCAGCAGAGTGGGCCTGTTCAGGTCAGCCGAGGTCTGCCTGCATCATTGCTAGACTCTAAGTTAATATCCTAATGGAGCCCTTGCTGTGCCATTTGTAGCAACCCACTAGGAGAGCCAGGGAAAGGGTTACTTCCAAAAGTCTTCTTCCCTTTCCTGCCAACCAAAGCATTGCAGCATAAATTCCTTCCTCCAAACTGCTTACTCTCTGTAATTAACTCTACTCTAGGAATAGCTGTTTTATAACTGTTGCAAATCAAAGGGCTATGCCACTGAAGTATTCACTTGCCAGGAGACTGTGACATCTCATCTGTTAAAGGAGTGATGTTTAAGAACAGCCTCTTCTCCTTTTATTTTTGAAAGATTGCTTCACTGAACGGACATTGCCTTGAGTTGTATCGAGGGAAATGGGAGTTGAATCAGCAGCACTTGTACAATGCCTAACTCCTATTACTCTGCTCCCAGGAGCTTTGAATTTGCATGGCTTAGCAGACTGCTGGCTGTAATGATAGAACTTAGAGTGGGGTGACAGCACTGGAATGGCTAAGGATATCCTATGCTTGTAATCTTCATTTTTCAGAATTCACCTCTTAAGAGGCAGACAGGGCTTTTGAGGATAAGGCTAATAGTCCCAAATTCCTTGGGTGTTCATTGTGGAATGCTGTTACCCATGCTAAGGTAATTTGCTATTAATATAGATGTAATACACAATGCTATTGAAATTTCTACTGTAATGCACCTTTCGTGGGTGTCTATTACCTTTCCAACAGCTCCTGATTCCATAGTTAGAATTAACCTCTTTGGCAATGAGCGAACATTCTGCCCAGCACAACAATGTATACTTGCAAATGGAGTAGGGGCTGAGAGAGCATTAGTTACTCACATAGACCTTGCCTTCATCACATGGCCTGTGGTCCATGCCCCAGACAGTGTGAGTCCCATAAAATATGTCTCTTAATTATCAGAAACTCAATAGCAGAATAAAACATGTGTCTCTGTGTTACATTTTAGATTCCACATCTAAGTGGTATCATATGGTATTTGTCCTTTTCTGAATTAGCAGAAATTAACACAGTGTTGCAAATCAACTATCCTTGAGTAAAATAAATTTTAAAAATAAAATACTGTACAGGCTAAAAAGAAAACCAACTTACTCATTTTTTACTTCAATTTTGTGGAGATGCAGGTTTGATCCCAGGGTCAGAAAGATACCCTCGAGGAGGTAATGGCAACCCACTCCAGTATTCTTGCCTGGGAAACCCATGGCCAGAGGAGTAGAACCAGTGGTGCTCGCAGTAAAGAATCCGCCTGCCAACAGAGGAGACCCCGGAGATGCGGGTTCGATTCCTTGGAAGATCCCCTGGAGGAGGGCATGGCAACCCACCCCAGTATTCATGCCTGGAAAATTCCATGGACAGAGGGGCCTGGTGGGCTATACACCTACAGAGAGCCCCCTATGTCCATGGGGTCACAAAGAGTTGGACACAACTCAGGGACTGAGCACACACATTTACTTCAATTAACTGCTATCATATAAAATGTTAAGTAAATCTAATTAAATGTTCCTGGCTTTCATGTCTCTGATAAAAGTAGAATTATTTTGTCCCATCAGTTATAATCAGGAGTCATAATCAGGTTTTAAGAAATTTTCTGTGCTTGAGACACAAGATCAAGTTGATGACAAATTAATGTTAGCAAAATTGAGGGATTTTAACATAGGGATTTGGAAGAGAAGGTTAAATCTTAGATGAAAAGCAATTTCAAAATGCAGATAACTGAGGGACTTCTCTAGTGGGCCAGTGGTTAAGACTCTGCACTTCCAATTCAGGGGACATGGGTTCCATTCCTGGTCAGGGAACTAAGAACTCCTTCCCCCACAAAATGTAGATAGTTGAAATTTTACCTTTGATTTTTGCAAGTAGATTTGAAAAAAGCTGAGACCCATGAAAATAGCAATAAATCTGGGCAGATGGCTTTTTTTCTATTTTTTACTTGTTCAAATCCCATCTGTGTAGTTAATATTTGCTCTTTTTATATGTTCAGGAGTACATGTCTCCTCTCCCTTACTGGACGATGCATTTGAGGTAAGATAGTTAAGTGTCATTCACCTATATACCCCTTCCAGTACATAACATGCTGTTTTGCACATAGCATCTGAAAGCTCTTTGTAATGGAAATATTACATTTGAGCAAGCTCCAGGAGATTGTGAAGGACGGGGAAGCCTGGAATGCTGCAGTCCACGGGGTCACAAAGAGTCAGACAGAACTGAGTGACTGAACAACTACAAAATGGATATATGATTTAAGCAGTGGTAATTTGTATTGATTCAATATAATTCAGCCTTAAAACAAACAGGTGAATATATATTGAATTTCTTAAACAGCTCCCCTACTCTATTTATTCATCTGTTTCTGTAACCTCATGCCAGGCCATGCTCAGTTGTGCCTGACTCTTGGCTACCCCAGGGACTGTAGCCCTCTAAGCGCCTCTGTCCATGGAATTTTCCAGGCAAGAATACTGAAGTGGGTTTCCATTTCCTACTCCAGAGCATCTTCGCAACACAGGAATCGAACCTAAATCTCCTGCATCTGTTGCACTGGCAGGCAGTTTCTTTACCACCAAGTCACCTGGGAAGCTTGTTCATATTTAAGGTGGTGCATGCGTGCTAAGTCACTTCAGTTGTGTCTGACTCTGTGACCACACAGACTGTAGCCCACCAGGCTCCTCTGTCCATGGGGTCCTCCAGGCAAGAATACTGGAGTGGGTTGCCATTTCCTTCTCCCAGCGTATCTTCCTAACCCAGGGATCAAACCCAAGTCTCTTAGGTCTCCTGCATTAGCAGGCAGGTTTTTTTACCATTAGTGCCACAAACCATTTTCCCTTGGTCATATTAGACCTCTCCTAATTTCTTGAAAGTGTGTTTCCACCAATATGGATTATTGCCCATATTAGGCAGTGTGGTTATTCTTGGCCTTATACTTACCATTCAAAGAAGGTTGACGAAATTTCCTGTGTCAAGCCTGCAAGTGGATCATAGTTGCTCAGCTGTGTCTATCTCTTTGAGACTCTGTGAACTGTAGCCTACCAGGCTCCTCTGTCCATGGTATTCTCCAGGACAGAATACTAGAATGAGATTCCATGCCCTTCTCCAGGGGATCTTCCCAGGGAGTGAACCCAGATCTCCCACTTTATGAGCAGATTCTTTACTGTTTGAGCTAACCGGGAAGCCCCATTAGTTAATAAAAAAGATGAAGCTTTGCACACATAAATCCAATGTACCAGTATTATCCAGTTTTCAGTATTCAATATGCATCCCATTTTTTGGAAAAAAAAGTTCTTGACCTAAAAAGCAATGCAAATAGATGTCCTAAAATTTCAAATATTTGCTTGGTACTAACACTAGATTTATTTGATGCCAGGACTGAAACATATTTTAACAGATTCCTAACATAAAAAAGACAATGAGAGAGTTCAGCCTGTTCAAATACAATGATAAATAAATATAGCCACTAATAATAGGAAGAAATATGACATAAATAAAGGTAAGCTAGAAAATAATTGTAGAAGTTTATGGTTATTGGGCTGAATCTAATATGATATTAAATTTCTACTGACATTTCAAGAGCTGTCCTAATTAATCAATTGGTAATTGCAGCCATGATTACCAGCCATGATTATGATTAATTGCCAATTGTGATTGATCCGCCAATAATTCTGGCAGGTTCTTCAATATAGAATCTCTGCTGCATTAAGTAGGATTTGGGAGGCAGAGTTATTAAAAGCAAATAATCAAGCCCTTCACTCTCATTATGGATCTGTCCTCAGGGGACAAGATTTGTGATGTTGGAATCATGGATAGATTCAGAGTAGGGGAAAGCCAAGAGAGGACAACATCACACCAGAGATTATTTTAGTAAAACAGACTCATTGTGGAGACGGAGTGTACATTTTCTAATGATTCATTTACTTTAGGCTTACATTCATTACACCCCCTACGGGTTGAGCCGCCTTTCATTATAGCAGTGTGATCTTCTTAGGTAGCCCAGTCACTACATTTTTCAGTTCTATGTACAGTGAAAATAAATACCTCTGTGCTTTTCCAACTGTAATGTAACAAAATGGTTCATTATTTAGTTCTTAGGCGAGTACCATGAACCCACGGTCACAAGCAGAGGGAAATATTTCTGGGACCACCTCGTGAATGAGGACGTCTTCCGAGTCATTTTCTGGAATACGCCATTAACCTGGGGCCAGGTGGAGGTGCAGAGCTGTCATAACAGAGCAGGGGCACTTGTGCCACCTAACGTGACTTGTCACCACGAGGGCCCCCAAGCCACAGATAGAACTCCTCTTCGAAGAGCCTCATCCTTCAGGCTAGCACAGTGATTTCAGGAAGGTGAGCTTTTTCAGAAAATGCTGAAAACCAGACTAATTTTCAGTGAATAAGGAAAGACCCAGAATATATGCACCGCAGGGGCAGAGTACATGTCTTTAATGCTCTGCTGCCTGAGAACTTTTTTAAAGTCCCTACACCAGGGCGGAGAGCCAGTATAAACAAATGAATGACAGAATGAATGAATGAACACTTGTACACACTCCCAAAGGCTGAGATTTGGCATTTATGTAGTTAAATCCATATAACTAGTAATTGACAGTTGAACAACTTATGCTAAGCTCGCTCTAGCTCCAAAGCTCATGCTTAACTATTATGATATTCACCTTGGGGAAGTGAATACAGAGACAGTAAAGACAGGGTGAAGGAAAATACAGCAAACTTAGTGACTTGAAACAGCATAAATCTATTAACTTACAGTTTAGATATCTTAAGTTCAAGATCTGTCTCACTGGGCTAATGCAAAGATGTCAACAGAGGTTGCAGGGAGAATTTGTTTCCTTGACTTGGCAGCTTCTCGAAGGCAAGTGCATTCCTTGGCTTGTGGCCCTTTACCCCACCTTCAAAGCCAGCAGCAGCATCTCATCACATCTTCACTGATTCCTTCTGTCTTCACATCGCTTCCTCTGACTCTGAAACTCTGCTGCATCCTTCATAAGGAGGCTTGTGATTATGTTGAACTCAAATAGAAAATCCAGGTAATCTTCCCATGTCAGGATTCTTAATCTTGATTCTTAATCTCATCTGCAAAGTTCCTTTTGTTATGTGTTATAAGGTCTGGGCATTTGAACATAAAACATCTTTGGGGAGGTAGTATTCAGTTACTGTAGAGGTGTGTGGGCTTCCCGGGTACCTCAGATGATAAAGAATCTACCTGCAATATGGGAGACCTGGGTTTGATCCCTGAGTTGGGAAGAGTCCCTGGAGGAGGGCATGGCAACTCATTGCAATATTCTTGCCTGGAGAATCCCCATAAACAGAGGATTCTGGCAGGCTATGGTCCATGGGGTCTCAAAGAGTTGGACAGGACTGAGAAAATAGAGTTATGTATGGTGTCATCTGGAAGGTTTTTGTTTTTCCCTGGTTCTTGCCCTTCAGTTTACCTAAATCACACCCATCTTCCCACTCCTAAAATCAGATTAACAATATATTAATAATCTGTAAGAGAATTTCTACCTAACTTGATTGTATATTGGATTCGTAAACCACTAAGCATATAACTGAACATTCAATAAAAGGTCTATAACTATATCAAAATAAAAAAAAAAACTGTGATATATGTAGTACGCAACATCAGCAGATGTTCTCTGTATGGACTAGAACAATTTATGTCTGTCTTTCTGTGGGAATTACTGGGTACCTCCTTCACACACAAAAGTATCCTGATTTGAATGATAAATTATGTAGTTCCCTAAATATATATCACCTGTCATGGCTTAGTCTTGGTAATAACAGTAACCCATGGTTCCTGTCTCAACAAAAGAGCACTAGAAGGTTTGAGGCTTTGTGGCAGGCAGAATAATGGTCCCCCACCCCTCATCTTAAATGCCCACATGTTAATCCTGTGAACCTGTGAATATGTTACACTGTATAGTTAGAGGAATTAAGGTTGCAGATGGGATTAGGCTGCTAATCAGTTGATCTGAAAATAAGAGGATTATCCCAGATAACCTGGGTGTGCTCAACATAACCGGGAGGGTCCATAAATGGGGAAGAGAGATAGAAAGGAATAAGAAGGACATATGAATCTGGAAGAGAGAAGCAACATTGCGGACTCTGAAGATGAAGGAAAGGCTCCCAGAACCAAGGAATACACTTCTCTAGAAGTGGAGAAGATGAGAGAACAGATTTCCCCCCTAGCCCCCACCCAGAACCTCTGGAGGAAATGCGGCTCTGCCAACATTTTGCTTTTAGCTCAGTGATACCTATGAAAAATGTCTGATCTCTAGACTTCAATATAGCACATTTGTGCTGTTTTAAGCCACAGCATTTGTCATAATCTGTTGCAGCAGCAATAGAAAATTGGTGCAGACTTACAGTCTGCCTGGGCTGGAGTACAGGACAGGACTGCAGAAGTACAGGAGTCTTAGGAAGAGGAGCAGCCTGCGTTCAGTGGCGAACTTAGCCCCAAGGGGAGCCTGGAGCCCAGACGATGGAGCTGTAGAGTTCAGCAGTTTGGCGAATGCACATGGGGTCAGTGTGCCAGGTTCAACAATCAGAGGGTAGATGCCTCTTTTGTTTATTTTGTTTTTGCTTTTTGGGCCACACTGCAGTGGCCCAAAAGAGGTTCCTCTTAGTTCCTCATTCAGGAATTTTCATTGGAAGGACTGATGCTGAAGCTGAAGCTCCAATACTTTGGCCTCTTGATGTAAAGAGCTGACTCATTAGAAAAGACCTTGATGCTGGGAAAGATTGAGGGCATGAGGAGAAGGGGACAACAGAGGATGAGGTGGTTGGATGGCATCACCGACTCTATGGACATGAGTTGGAGCAAGCTCCGGGAGTTGGTGGTGGACAGGGAGGCCTGGCTTGCTGCAGTCCATGGGTTCGCAAAGAGTCAGACATGACTGAGCAACTGAACTGAACTGAATCAGGGATCAAACTCACACCCCCTGCAGTGGAAACACAGGGTTTTAATCAGTGGACTGCCAAGAACGTCCCTAAATGTCTCTTTTCTTTGCTTACTCATTCATCGTTTTAGAATTCAAAAAAACTGTCAAAAAAAAAACCCAAAAAAACTCTCTTTTCTCAACAAGATGACTGGCTATAATGATGACAGGCTCTCATTTTCTGCTTAGGAATAAGGAGTTCCCTTAAATAAGGGATTTTCAAGTTCCTGGGAAACTGGAATCTTTGTTCACCTTACATATAGCATCATATTTCATTTACTCCAAAAAAGACCTCTAGGTAAGAATGTTTGGTGTAAAAAAGAATTTTTTAAAGAAGTAGAAAAGATCAAAAACAGTCTTCAATTATTAAAGCTTGAAAACTTTGGTTCACAGTATTAAAGTATGTAATGAGACACTCTTCAGCCTTCCTGTAAAGACAGAAGCAATATAAGCTGTTTTGAGAAATAATGTCACATTGAAAAATTTTGTGGATTGCCTTAATCTTAGAGAGAAACCAAGAAAGAAATGAGCCAAATTATCTTTTTTGTTTGTTTTTCTAAGTCATGAAACCACAGAATTATATAATTGAAAGAACTCTAGATTTGTAAAAGTGTGTTTCTGAGAAGACCTAGTACCTATGAGCGGAGAAGGCAATGGCACCCCACTCCAGTACTCTTGCCTGGAAAATCCCTGGATGGAGGAGCCTGGTGGGCTGCAGTCCACGGTGTCGCTAGGAGTCGGACACAACTGAGCGACTTCACTTTCACTTTTCATTTTCATGCATTGGAGAAGGCAATGGCAACCCACTCCAGTGTTCTTGCCTGGAGAATCCCAGGGACGGCAGAGCCTGGTGGGCTGCCGTCTAAGGAGTTGCACAGAGTCGGACACGACTGAAGCGACTTAGCAGCAGCAGCCTGTGAGATGCCTAGGACCATAGTCAGGAGCCAGAAAGGGGCTGAGTGAGGTCTTTACCCTCCATTCCCTTTAGGACAGCAGCAATCTACAGTACTTACTTAACATTTTCATTTGCAAAAGGGCTCTTTGGTTGAAAGATTGGATTGGCCAAAAAGTTCATTTGAATTTTTCCATAATAGTTTATGGAGACCACTGTTTATTAACGGAGACCACTGTTTTTATCCAAGCCCAATATGTTGCACATGAGGAAACAAAATACCAGTGACAGAAAAGATTTGCTCAGAGTCACCCAAAGTTCCCACCTAAGACTCCAGGCCACACCCAGTTTCCTTTCTACACACATCCAGAATTATTGCCTTAGGAATACATGGAAATGTAAGGCTGTCTTGTCTGATATCTGAATAGTAAGACAAATACCAACCACCCAATGATCCAGAAGGTTGGATGTTCCACAATATTTATTATTTCATGAAATCATAGTATAATTAAATGTTTATTTATAAACAGAAGGGATCATTTTCTAATTCTCTCATTTTATAATTAGAAGCTATGGGGGTTAAGTGAGATTTTCTGAGGTCACTCAGCTAGTTAATGGCAATCCTGTTATTCCAAGGGAATTTCATTCTACCACACTCCTTCCCACTAGTGTCAGTTGTTGCTTTTTGTTTTTATACCGTTATTTAAGTCTGGCCTCTTTTTTGCACAGTAACTATTGTAAATATTGACAGGAAACAATACAATACTGCCAATACAATTTAAGTATTATACTACTTAAACACAATATTCAAGTAGTAAAGAGTTAATTGCTGTACAGTTAAGAGCTGATAAAAGAGAAGGTAAGATCTGAATCTGCTTACCAAACTAGAATCATGGCATCTAGTCCCAACACTTCATGACAAACAGAAGGACAAAAAGTTGAGACTATGACAGATTTTATTTTCTTAGGCTCCAAAGTCACTGCAGATGGTGACTGCAGCGATGAAATTAAAAGATGCTTCTTGTAAGAAAAGCTATGACAAATTTAGACAGCGTATTAAAAAGCAGAGACATCACTTTGCCAACAAAGGTCTGTATAGTCAAAGCTTTGGTTTTTCCCAGTAGTCGTGTATGGATGTGAGAGTTGGACTATAAAGAAGGCTGAGCACTGTATCATGTATGTATTAGTTGGGCAAAGTTCAACAGCATAATGAAACCTCTCAGATACTTCATTTGCTCATTTCTACCCGGGGACAATAGTGCTCAAAGAAGCATTTCTTCACATTGGCTGGATCAGTAGTCCTCCTCTCTCTTCTATTTAGCAGAACTTCTCTTTCTTTGTGGAACTGCTCCTCCCTAACTTAACATGATCTCCATGGGCCTGTCCATTCCAGTTCTCTCCTAGTCATTTGTTAAACATGATAGATGAAAATCAGAGCCCAGTTTTATATAATTCTAAAGCCTGTACTCTTTCTGCTGTAGAACCTGGGCCACTGCAATATTCATAGATACTTGAAAGAAATCGTTTGTCTTAAACTTTAGAGTTAACATAGTTAATTTCATAGCAGAACTAAAAGTTGCACTGTGGAGTTGCAGAGATGATCATTTGGGGAATATGTTAATAAAATGTCTGCTTCTCTGGAAATTGTTTGGCAAGGAGCATGGCTTTCATTGTATCTTGCGGCTAAGTCACTTCAGTCGTGTCCAACTCTGTGTCATCCCACAGACGGCAGCCCACCAGACTCCCTCATCCCTGGGATTCTCCAGGCAAGAGCACTGGAGTGGGTTGCCATTTCCTTCTCCAATGCATGAAAGTGAAAAGTGAAAGTGAAGTCGCTCAGTCCTTTCCGACTCTTAGCGACCCCGTGGACTGCAGTACACCAGGCTCCTCCATCCAGGGGATTTTCCAGGCAAGAGTACTGGAGTGGGGTACCATTGCCCTCATTGTATCTTAAGATATTTTAAAAGACACATCATAACCTCTTAAGGCCTTTAGAAGAGTATTTTAGTGGCTTAAAATTGTTTTTCACATGTTTTGAAGATTTTTCTCACCTATGTAGTTGAGAAAAATCTTTAACTGTTCAAATTGGATAAGACAAAGCTTTCCTTCCTGTACAGTGCTAATAGGGTTTCATATTGGTCCATGTTTTTGGATGGGGGAAATTTCCCAGAGGAATCAAAATCCTTAAAAAAAGTATTATAACCAAACCTAAGTTTGGTTTCACAGGATTATTCTAGGTTTTAGAAATAATAGAGGGCATAGAAAACATTCCAGACGTTAAGTTTTAGATGCTTGGCTCAATAAATTATCACAATGATAACATCTAACATTCACTGAACCCAAGCAATGTGCTAAATATTGTGCATACCATTCAAAGCACTTAAAAAAAAATCTCATTTCATTCTCACAATCAGCAGCCTACAAATTGGATATTATTCTTATATCCATTATCTTCCTTTGAGGAAAAAAAAATATAACAAACCATGATTTGGAGGGGAGTCAGCTAAATGTCAAGAATACTTGTCTCCTAGTTAGCAGAGCCTGGACTCATATCCAGGTTTATCTGACTCCATAATTCATGTTCTTAACCACTAAGCAATATTCTTATGTATCTATTCAATGGATAAGTATTCTGGGATTTAAAAAATTAAAAATACAGACCTATATAAACACTATAAAGAATTTATGAAAGTTATTAAGTTAAAAAATGCAGGTACTCACTGAGAATGCATATTCAGAGCCTCATTTTCTTTTTAAATTAATATTTGCTAGTATGAATTTATATACACTAACTTCAGCATTGCTATATTTATGTAATGAATATAGGCAAGTTTTACATTTTACATCCCTGATTTTATTATTGTGTTATGAAGTATTTACCATGTTTACCATAAACATGAAATACTTTTTTGCATTATACGAGTAAATAATTTATTTCCATTTTGGAAAAGAAAAGAAATAAGTATTTTGTCCATCATTTCTCAGCTCAGTCTGTCTACCTCGATATTCATCTTAGATGCTTTAATCATTGGGATTTAGAGCATTTACTATTTGTACCCAAACCTTTCCAACAGGAAAGATTTGCTATGTAGAATCCTAGGTACCTAGTTAACAGGATAACAAAATAGAATTCCTGAAGTAGAAGATTTCAGCTTATAACTCAATCTTAATGCTCCTACTTGGGAAACATCAGCAAGAGCTAAAAATAATTTTTCAAAAATGAGTTAATCAAATATTTTTTACCCTCCAGAGAGATTCAGGATTCGTTCAACTCTGGCAAATTATTAGCCTTTCTGCTTAATTCCCTGCTGAATTCATATCTTGCTGATCCTGTGCTGTTCCATGAATGATTACAAAGCTCTGACTCACTAATGCTCCAACATTAAAAATAATAATTATTATCCCTTTGAATAAGAGTACTTTTGAAAAAATTATAAAATATTCTTCTACATGTTTAAAAGGGAGGAAAAACTAAAATTATTTTAAAATTAAAAGATGCTTTGAATTAGATCACTTTCTAAATCATGAGATAGTTTTGAAGAGTTTTCCGACTTCTCTGTATCTGAAATTATAGAGAATTTCTGAGTTGTTCCTGGCCTCCTTCTGCTAACTGAAGTCGTTCTAGGAAGACCAAACGAGGGTCAGAACAGCATCCAGATTTAACACTTGCCATTGACAGACAACTAATGGATAGGAAACGTTTTTTTCATGACATAAGAAAGCTTCCAAACAAGATGTCTAAATGGAATAAGGTCTTGGATTTTACAGTGACATGCCACCACACCCATCTTCCAGGACTTCAGTCCATTTTTCTCCCTGATACTGCAAGTCCACAGGGATTCTTGCCCCAAATCCTTGAATAACAAAGTAGCTTTTAAAATGCTCTTGAAGTTTTTGGCCTAGTTGTTAAATCTGCTGCCCTCCTTTGGTGACGAGTGAAGAGGAGAACAAGGGCGTTCATGACTCTTAAAGCTCAAATCCTAATTATAAAGGGGCTGAAAAATCCCCTCTGCTTTTTCTTTAACCCCAGTGCAATTCCCCAGTACCAATGTGCATAATACATATTTTTTTTCTTTTTAATTGGGGGAAAATTGCTTTAAAATATTGTATTGGTTTCTGCCAGATAACAGTGTGAATCAGCCATAATTATATAAAAATCCTCTCCCTCTTGAGCCTCCCTCCCCTCCCCCATCCATCCCACCCTTCCAGGTCATCACAGAGTGCCAGGTTGAACTCCCTGAGTTACATAACAACTTTCCTCTAGCTATTTATTATATTTTACACATGATAATGTATATACATTAATGCTACTTTCTCCATTCGTCCTGCTCTCTCCTTCTCCCACTGTGTCCACAAGTCCATTCTCTACATCTTCATTCCCATTCCTTCCTTGCAAAATAGGTTCATTAGCATATCATCTGTTTTACAGACATACAAGTGAGTCCACCCGAAAAACCAACAGAATGAAGCTTATTTTACTGTGAGATTCTTGGTCAAATTTGAGATACGTTGATGTAAGTAAAGGAATGTCCAACAAACTGAGTCAACAGGTTCTGCCAAGATGAAAGTCAGAGTAGATGTGAGAATCAGTAGCTTGCAGCTTTCAAACCTGAAGGGCTTGTAAGCACTCTGTCCACTCTGTGATTTCCTGTCCCTCATAGTTCTTCCCAATGCTTGAATTTCCTACCATAGGCATTTCTTTACTATCTAGAAATTTCCTAACCTCACTTATGCGTCACTGGGGAAATAGTTCCATTGTGTCAAAGGTATTTGTAACAGAACTAGAGCATAATCAAATTGCTGAATGTCATATCTGAAAAGGAAGTTTTGTGCTTACCAAATTTTAGAGATGTCAAAACCTGTAAATACAATTATTTCTCTCAATCTTTGATAAATTCAGGACTAAACCCAACATCTCCTAATCTTCGATCCTGCTATCCTCTTTTTATCTCCTGCATGTCCAGCTGATACATAACATGGTAATAGTCAATATAATGATACATATTATATATCAGCTTATCAACTTGGAAATCCTAACTACTTACAGATGGCACCCAATAAAGTCCACTCTTTGTGCAGAGTCAGGTTGAAGGAAGAGCAATCCAGTAGATAACTATGGCTGAAATGATTCTAAGGTTTACCTGCTTTTTGGAGAAAATGGAAAAAAGTTGATAACTGGGGGGTGTGGGTTGGTGGTGGTAATGGGCAGGGAAAGAGGGGAAAGACATTTTTAAGCAGTGGCTCTCCATTATGGAAAATATGCCCCCTCAGCAAATATTTGGCAGTGACTATAAACATTTTTGTTGTTATGAATGGAGAGCTGCTACCGGCATACTTCTGAGTATGCTTACAGTGCATGTGGCAGGACCCCACAGCAAAGGATCATCAGTCCAAAATGTTAACATTGCCAAATTTAAGAAACCCTGTTCTTAAGTATATTTTTACTTGTTTTTAAATGCATTCATAGATGAGGAAACAGTGGCAGACTTTATTTTTTTGAGCTCCAAAATCACTGCAGATGGTGACTGCAGCCATGAAATTAAAAGACGCTTGCTCTTTGGAAGAAAAAGTATGACCAACCTAGACAGCATATTAAAAAGCAGAGACATTACTCTGCCAACAAAGGTCCATCTAGTCAAGGCTATGGTTTTTCCAGTAGTCATGTGTGGATGTGAGATTTGGACTGTAAAGAAAGCTGGGCACCAAAAAATCAATGCTTTTCCACTGTGGTGTTGGAGAAGACTCTTGAGAGTCCCTGAACTGCAAGGAGATCCAACCAATCCATCCTAATGGAAATCAGTCCTGAGTATTCATTGGAAGGACTGATGTTGAAGCTGAAACTCCAATACTTTGGCCACATACTTTGATGTGAAGAACTGACTCATTTGAAAGGACCTTGATGCTGGCAAAGATTGAAGGCGGGAAGAGAAGGGGATTACAGGGAATGAGATAGTTGGATGGCCTCACGGACTCAATGGACATGAGTTTGGGTGAACTCGGGGAGTTGATGATGAACAGGGAGGCCTGGTGTGCTGCAGTCCATGGGGTTGCAAAGAGTTGGACACGACTGAGCGACTGAACTGAACTGATTTTATTAAAAATGTTTGTGATTTGCTGGTTGCACAAAATCCAGCACTCTCCAAGAAGTGTCTCTGCTCCTCCAGCGTCTGCTTTACTTTCTGATCTTTCAGGCTGGTTTGATCTCTTAGAATAGGCACTAATTCTGAGCTTTGGAGTATCTCGGCCAGCAGTGAAAGCAGAGGGAAATCATACCTGGAGGTAAAATGAAGTTGAAGGAAGATGTAGCATCAAAACATAGAATGAGGAGAAGAGTTGAGTGTGCTTTAGGGCTGTGGGCAAAGAGCTCCAGGAAATGGGGAGTTTAAAGCTGTAGAGGGAAGGGGGAAAACTGCATTCATTTTCTGTTGGTGCAATAATGCTGGGTGATGAAAAACCACATGCTTTTAGTGGCACAAACAAGAATCATCCAGGTAGCCCTGTGCAGTTAAGCTCTTGTAGGTGGGGCTTGCTCCTAATACTGAAGTCTGGTGGGGGCAGCTTCAGTAATGTTGGCTATGCTCACTCCCATGTCTAGGGGCGAACTGGCTGCCAGCTGGTACACCAAGACCTTGCCTCGTTGACTGGGCAGCTCCATCCAACTTCTTCTTGATTCTATAATCATGTTAACATGAAAACAGATAAAGACTGAAAATTTTAAAATATACGTAATACTTATTTGTATGGCTGTGCCAGGTCTGGTTGCAGTATGCGATATCTTTAGTTGTGGCATGTGAACTCCTAGTTGGGTCACATAGGATCTGGTTCTTTGACCAGGGATCAAACCCAAGCCCCTTGCATTGAAAGCATGGATTCTTAGCCAGTAGATCACCAGGAACATCTCAAGAATGAAACTTTATAGATAGATGCAAATGGATAACTGAAGGGAGAAATAAAACTTTATTTCTAAAAGATAGGTATGAGTTCTTTGCTGTTACCAGTTGCATTACAAAAACCTGTGGAACAAAGATCTTAAAATATTTATGAATCATATATGAGCCTATCATTAGATGAGCATTTCATCTGGCCATTTTAATATTCCATAGAAAATTTACTATAGAAAGCTTAGCTTAGTTGATCCAGTAAAATGAATTGAGGAGGATATGAATGAGTCCACTGTCTTTAAGCTTGCTAACCTTTTGATATATAAAAGATTCCAAAGTATACATTTATATTATACTGATGTAAGTCTAGATGTCAGGGTTTCTCTTTTTTTCCTTATATTCTTAATAGAAATTTTGAAATCAGTCATTCTTGAATAAATTATGGATTATTGAAATGTGAGTACATAAGGGCAGAAATTTATTTTTGAAAAGCCCTTAATATACAAATATTAGATTACAGTGGATTATTTAATAAACCATTATACAGTTAATTAATTATTTTGTAGACCTAAAAATAAAAAAAAATCACATTTTTTGAAGTGTTTTAAATAACATGGGAAAAAGCAGCCTATCAAAATTATCTGATTACAGTTTTATTAGAAACAAATATTTATATTTTTAGAAAGAGAACTTTTATAGAAATCCTAAAATAGTGGTTTGACAGTTATTTGTATGATTATGAATAATTTTCACTTTATATTTCCAAAATTTTTCTGCAGCAAAATGACTTTACTGCTAAATAAGGGGGGGGGAATGAATGCAATTTTTAAATGGGTCCTATAGAGAAATTTTTCTTTTTCTTTAATGCATTGCTGAAAGCATTTCCATATCAATTCCAGCCACTCTATCTTGGAAAACAGGGAGGAAAATGCATCTGTAATAAATGAAGGCAGCAAACAACAAAATGTGGCCAAATCCATAAATCCCTTTGCTTAGCAAAGCAATTTTTGTGGCTGCAAGAGTCGAAATCAATTACTGTAGGCTTTCCTATTGCAATGTCGGTGGAGTCTCACCTTCTGGAGTCGGAACTTAGGAACAAGTCACTTGCACTGGGCAGAGGGTGTCAGAAGAAAAGACCCATTTGATCAGAAACGGCTTCATTTCACGAATCATTATGCTATCACCCTGTGCTTAAAGATAAGCAGTTTAGGTGGGGTCGTGCTTCAGAGGTCTCTTGAAACACTACTGTCTAATTAGCATGGCTCTAAAAAACTTAAGCTCAGCTCAGTCCTCATTGGGCCTATAGAAAAGGAAAGAGTATTTTTTTCTACCGTCAGCATTCTGATAGTTTTTCTAATCCTGTGCTATATACCCTGTTACAAATGGGAATTTATTTTTGACTCAGAAAGCTCAGTGGGTTGGAATTTGGCCAAGGTGATGATAACTCCCAAAGAGTCAAGAACAGCACAGCTTCCTAATGCTCAGGATCCAAAGAAAAATCATCTCTTGTCTTTTACTTCTGCTGAACTTTATTTTCATGGCTATTGCAAAGCAGTGTACACAGCTTGTCATCAAAGTCTTAGCAAAATCTTTTCATTGTGAAGGTCATCTGGTTATTTGAATTTTAAGAAATGTTGCTTCTAACAGTGGCTGTCTTTCTTTGAACCTAGGAAAACACTTAGGTTAAGAAAACCCTGCAAAGAACTCCTTATAATGAAGCAACCTACACAGGTGACAAAGACAATAACAGAGAGGTCTTGTCTAACCTACAAACTCTTACAACTTATGGCCTACTAGAAATCTCTACTTGAATGCTTCATGTACAAGTCAAATTAACATGCTACGCATTGAAATCTTTTTTTTCCTTTTTTTTTTAAAAAAATATTATTGTGATGAGAACACCTAACATGAGATCTACTCTCTTAACAAAAATTTAAGCTCATGATACAGTATTGTTAACTACAGGCACACTGTTGTACAGATCTCTAGAACTTACTCATCTTGCATAACTGAACTTCTGTGCACACTGATTAGCAATTCCTTATTGAACTTTTGATCCCTTATCCTGGTATTTTACCCATTCCAGTGAAAGTTCTTTGTTACCACTCAAGAGACTTTGAGATTCTTGACAACTTCCTTTTGTAGGCACCTACAATCTACATCTCATTTATCAGCAAGGTTTTTATCTTTTCTTGGTTTTTATTTTATTTTACAACTTTTTTGTTTTTGTTGAAGTAAAATTATTTTTCATTGTGTGTTAATTTCTGCTGTACAACAAAGTGAATCAGCTTTGTATACATATGTCCCCTCCCTCTTGAACCTCCCTCCCACCCCAACCCCATCCCACCCTTCTAGGTCATCACAGAGCACTGGCCTAAACTCGCTGTGCTTTATAGCAAATTCCCACTTGTTCAGTTGCTAAGTCATGTTCAACATCTATGACACCGTGGACTGCAGCATGCCAGGATCTCCTTTCCTTCACTATCTCTCAGAGTTTGCTTTAATTCATATCCACTGAGTAAGTGATGCTATCAAACCAAACTCTGCAGCCCCCTCCTCCTTTTGTCTTCGATCTTTCCCAGCATCAGAGATCTATCCCAATGAGTCATCTCTTTGCACAAAGTATTGGAGCTTCAGCATCAGTCCTTCCAAGGAATATTCAGGGTTGATTTCCTTTTGACTGGTTTAATCTCATTGCTGTCCAAGTGACTGAAGCGTCTTCTCCAGTACCACAATTCAACAACATCAATTCTTTGGCGCTCAGCCTCCTGTATAGTCCAGCTTTCACATCTGTACATGGCTACTGAAAAAGTCCTAGCTTTGACTATCTATTTTACACATGACAGTGTATCTATGTCAATCCTAATCTCCCAATTCATCCCACCCTCCCATGTCCATTCTCTGCATCTATTTCTCTCTTCCCTCCCTGGAAATATGTTCATTGGTACTATTTGTCTAGATTCCACACATACTCTCTTTCTGACTTAGCTTCACTCTGCATGACAAATTCTAGGTCCAACCACATCTCTACAAATGATCCAATTTCATTCCTTTTTTTTTAATGAGTAACAGCAAGACTCTTTGAGTCTACCACCAGAACAGAGCTAGAAGCTGTCTACTTTTCTCCATCTACGCTTTCATCCTCTGAGTTCAGGCCACCATGCATGCATGCTAAATCACTTCAGTTGGGTCCGAATCTTATCCACCTTAAGAACTATAGCCCACCAGCCTCCTCTGTCCATGGGATTCTTCAGGCAAGAATACTAGAGTTGGTTGCCATGCCCTCCTCCGAGGGATCTTCCTGACCCAGGGACTGAACCTGAGTCTCTTACATCTCTTGCACTGGCACACATGTTCTTTGCCACTAGCACTTCCTGTCACCATAGTAGCCTCTTTAGCTATATTGTTGGTCATGCATTTTTTGTCCATTCTTATCATTTCCCATACAGTAGCCAAAATGCTTCTTATAAATCACAGTTTACATATTCAGTCACTCCCTTGGCCACAATTTATCAATGTCTCCTCATTGCTTGTAGATTAAAACCCAGACTCTTTGCTCTATGGCCCATTGCATCTTGATCTTTACCTTCTTTTAAAATTCTCCCGTTGCCACCCTCGCAGTCACCTTCAAACACAGCAATGTTTTTCCAGCCTTAAGGCTCCTCTCTATGCAAATTTATGCACTAAGTTTTTCCTGGCTAAACATTTTCCTGTACTTGAGATCACATCCAAGATGTTACTTTCTAGACACAGCCGCTACTAAGAGACTACTCCTCCAAGTTGCAGATTGGAGGGCAAACTTGGCATGGAGCTATAAAGGAGGTTCCGTTTTAACTTACATGAGCAAACTCAGGAGCTGAAACACAGACAGGAAGCCTCTTTGGAGTCCTTGCTTTAGCTAACCCAGTTTCCAACACTCCAACACCAGAGGTAGGGCTTTGTTAAGTGCTTGGATTCATTATCCTATCAGGATAGTTCAAATGTGACTTCTTTTGATGCTCATAATGATTTATAACTCTTTTATTCCATCAATCAAATTTGGTGGTTTAAGAGAAGTATAAACTTTGGATACAAAGCCTGGGTTATTTTTATAGGGTTCTTATTTTTCAAAAGTGGGGCGAGTGTTGTTTTAATGGCTCAGCTACTACATTTAAGGACAGGAATAAATATAGATTGTGCTTTAGCACCTGCTGAAATTCAAGCCTCGATGTTATCTAATATTTGATTCACTGTCGTAAGTCACGCACATCGAAGAAGCTCCTTTGAGTTATACAATCTGCAGAGACTCCAGCAGGCAATGCCTATAGACACAAACATATTTTTATAGTGTGTTTCCCTTCTGTATTATTTCAACTCCTACACTACTTACATATTTATAGAAGCCTCTGGTGATTCTTAATGATGTTGTTCAGTTTAGTTTTTTAATAATTTCCTTGGTTTTATGCTAACATTCCTGCTGTTGATTGTTCTCCTATTTTAATTATGCCTTATTCTAAGCAGCACTTCTAGGAGTGGGCTAAAGTTTTCACTGCAGTATATTATGGATGAAAATAATTTAAAATTTTTCATTTGTATAAAATGTCTACCATTTGCACTTTGGCAAGGGTAGGTGGATAGGGCCTTATCAATACTGGAAAAGCTACTTTTCTTAGATATAGGGGTTTATGGCCAACTGTAGTAAGTTAACATGTAAAAACGATGATGGGGATGGTGGTGGTTTTGTCACAAATTTGTGTCTGACTCTTGCAACCCCATGGACTGTAGCCTGCTAGGCTCCTCTGTCCATGGGATTTCCCGGGCAAGAATACTGAAGTGGGTTACCATTTCCTTCTCGAGGGGAACTTCCCATCCCAGGTATCAAACTCCATGTGTTCTGCACTGCAGGTGGTTTCTTTACCTACTGAGCCACCATGGAAGCCCTAAAAGGTGGGTAGCTAACTAGATGGGAGACAAACTGCACGCAGAAGCTTAGTTAGGTGCTTTACATTCATTGTTCCCTTTATTTCTCCCCACAGCCCTCTGAAGTGCATGTTATTAATGTGTCCAGATTGTGCCCAAAGGCATACATAGCTAATCAATGGTAAGAAAGGAGGCTACCTCTGACCCCACAGCTCATGCTTTTAACTGCTCTGCGACACTTTTTGTCAAGTTAAAGGAAATTTTAATCCATCATAAAAGTAGGAAGAGAGAAATACAGCTGTTATTCCGATCTATTCTTTTTT